>SJYO01007492.1:73228580-73674569 GCA_006410555.1 Capra ibex
CAGAGGTTCCGTTTGGTAAGTTATAGTGTCATTAGGTTCAGATACGGGGTCGGTCATTACGACTTCTTCGACTTCGACTTACCAAGATACTTCTGGATGTTCTGTAAAATCTTGATTGTGGGTTTTTTCTACAGGAAAAGTAATATATCCTGACCCTACGTTTTCATCCTTCAGTTCTTTGTGGATCTCATTGTCCGTTTAAACCGGAACCTTATACCTTACTTCGTCCCGTTTCTGATTATCTCAAAACGGTTCTTTTACGTGACGAGTATCGTTTGTTGGAGAAGGTTGTTGTGTTCTCTTCTGAGATGTGTACCTGTAGTGGTCTACCAGTTGTGGCTTTAATCTAACTAATATAAGAGACGTCGTTTTCTACCTGTTCGAGATATGTCAGTTGTTTTTGTTCTGGTCCTCGACTGACACCGAGTCTAGTACTAGAGGAATAATGGTTTAAACTGACTTTAACTTCTTTTGTCCCTTTTGACGATCTGGTAAGTCCATACTGGATTTAGTTTAGGGAATACTAATATGTCACCTTCACTCTTTATCTAAATTCCCGGATCTATACTACCTATCTGACGGACTACTTGGTACCTTACTCCAAGCACTGTAACATGTCCTCTGTCCCTAGTTCTGGTAGGGGTACCTTTCCTTTACGGTTTTTCGTTTTGTCGACAGACCCCTCCCGAATGTTTATCGACACTTTTCTTCTCTTCACTTTTCGTTTCCTATTTTCCTTTCTATATTCGTAGACTTACGTCTCAAGGTTTCTTCTCGTTCTTCTCTATTCTTTCGGAAGAAGTCGCTAGTGACGTTTCTCTATCTCCTTTTGTTGTCTTACCCTTTCTGATCTCTAGAGAAGTTCTTTTAATCTCTATGGTTCCCTTGTAAAGTACGTTACTACCCGAGCTATTTCCTGTCTTTACCATACCTGGATTGTCTTCATCTTCTATAATTGTTCTCCACCGTTCTTATGTGTCTTCTTGACATGTTTTTCCTAGAAGTGCTGGACCTATTAGTGCTACCACACTAGTAAGTAGATCTCGGTCTGTAGGACCTTACACTTCAGTTCACCCGGAATCTTTCGTAGTGATTCTTGTTTCGATCACCTCCACTACCTTAAGGTCAACTCGAGAAAGTTTAGAACTTTCTACTACGACACTTTCACGACGTGAGTTATACGGTCGTTTAAACCTTTTGAGTCGTCAGCGGTGTCCTGACCTTTTCCAGTCAAAAGTAAGGTTAGGGTTTCTTTCCGTTACGGTTTCTTACGAGTTTGATGGCGTGTCAACGTGAGTAGAGTGTGCGAGCATTTCATTACGAGTTTTAAGAGGTTCGGTCCGAAGTTGTTATGCACTTGCCACTTGAAGGACTACAAGTTCGACCAAAATCTTTTCCGTCCCCTTGGTCTCTAGTGTAACGGTTGTAGGCGACCTAGTACCTTTTTCGTTCTCTCAAGGTCTTTTTGTAGATAAGGACGAAATAACCGATACGGTTTCGGAAACTGACACACCTAGTGTTCCTTGACACCTTTTAAGACTTTCTCTACCCTTATGGTCTGGTGGACTGGACGGAGAACTCTTTAGACATACGTCCGGTCCTTCGTTGTCAATCTTGACCTATACCTTGTTGTCTAACCAAGGTTTATCGTTTTCCTCATGTAGTTCCGACATATAACAGTGGGACGAATAAATTGAAGATACGTCTCATGTAGTACTCTTTGCGACCTGACCTTCTTTGTGTTCGACCTTAGTTCGAACGACCCTCTTTATAGTTATTGGAGTCTATACGTCTACTGTGGTGGGAATACCCTCTTTCACTTCTCCTTGATTTTTGGAGAAATACTTTCATTTTCTCTCACTTTTTCAACCTAATTTCGAGTTGTAAGTCTTNCGACATATAACAGTGGGACGAATAAATTGAAGATACGTCTCATGTAGTACTCTTTGCGACCTGACCTTCTTTGTGTTCGACCTTAGTTCGAACGACCCTCTTTATAGTTATTGGAGTCTATACGTCTACTGTGGTGGGAATACCGTCTTTCACTTCTCCTTGATTTTTGGAGAAATACTTTCATTTTCTCTCACTTTTTCAACCGAATTTCGAGTTGTAAGTCTTTGCTTCTAGTACCGTAGACCAGGGTAGTGAGGTACCCTTTATCTACCCCTTTGTCACCTTTGTCACAGTCTGAAATAAAAACCCCCGAGGTTTTAGTGACGTCTACCACTAACGTCGGTACTTTAACTTTCTGCGAATGAGGAACCTTCTTTTCAATACTGTTTGGATCTATCGTATAAGTTTTCGTCCCTGTAATGAAACGGCTGATTCCAGGCAGATCAGTTCCTATACGAAAAAGGACACCAGTACATACCTACACTCTCAACCTGACACTTCTTCCGACTCGTGGTTTCTTAACTACGAAAACTTGTCACCACAACCTCTTCTGAGAAATCTCAGGGAACCTAACGTTCCTCTAGGTTGGTTAGGAAAGACTTCCTCTAGTTGGGACCCTAAAGAAACCTTCCTTATACGATTTCGACTTTGAGGTCATAAAACCGGTGGAGTACGCTTCTCAACTGAGTAACCTTTTCTGAAACTACGACCCTCCCTAACCCCCGTCCTCCTCTTCCCCTGCTGTCTCCTACTCTACCGACCTACCGTAGTGACTGAGTTACCTACGCTCAGACTCACTTGAAACCCTCGACCACTACCTGTCCCTCCGGACCGCACGTCGCTAAGTGCCCCAGCGTTTATCAGTCTGTGCTGACTCACTGACTTGACTTGACTTGACTTAGTATTATAGGTCGCACGAGATAATCACTTCGGTTGAGTAATTATTTTATCACTATTTATTATTATTTTATGATTTTGTTTTAGAGGTAATAATAGTATCAAGGATTACGTTTCGGTAAATTGTACGTACATATTTAGTTTTATTGTCATACCTTTTCCTTTTTGTATGGTAGAGGTAAAATGGTTACTCCTTTGTTCTGAGTCTTTTCGAGTCAGTGTGTCTAATGTGCCTAAAGTTTAATGACTCGTCTGATTTTCGATTTGGGTTCTGCAAGACTAAGGATCCAGTGCCGAGAAGGTAGTAAGGCTCTTTTACCCGGACAAAATCTATAAGTTATATAACACGTTTATAACACTACAAGTTATGAAGAACCCATAATTTTACAGAGTCGGAAAGTTAATAGAGGGTCGTCTTTAACCGGACAAATGGACAAAAAGTTGGATCAGTATTCAACTCTAGGTAAAAGAATTAAAGAGAAACTGTACATAGTGGAGAGGTAATTATAAGACTAACAGGAGAAACAGGTAAAACTCAAAGGAGAGTACCAGTCAATAGACACTCTTTTGTACAAATATAAAACCAATTTCACGGTACTAACTGTAATAACGTGAATGAAGAGTTAGGTGTCTTTTACAAGGTGTTATAACGTAAGAAGGGTTAGTGGGAACGGTTGGATGTGGGGTCCCTCCATTACGTGAGAAAGGGAGGAAGAATAAAAAGTTAGTACTTTCGACTAACTTGTTCGTGATTTGATTGTCACAGCCTACCGTCGTCCTTTCGTTCACTTCTGGACACTGGACTGGGTATACCAATTTTCTCCTGGCTTCACTATTCGGTCCGAAGGGACCGTCGAGTCACCTTTCTTAGACGGACTTTACGTCCTCTACGTCCCCCACGTCCAAGTTAGGGACCCAACTCTTCTAGGGAACCTCCTTCTTTACCGTTGGGTGGGTTCTCTTCAAGGGAACCTCCTTCTTTACCGTTGGGTGGGTTATAGGAACGGACCTCTTGGGGTACCTGTCTCCTCGGACCCTCGATGTCAGGCACCCCAGTGTTCGTCAGTCCGTTCTGACTTCGTTGACTCGTACTTACGTACATCACTACTCGGTGTCTACCCTCATTTAAGGAGGAGTATAAGGGTACGTTTAGGTCAGACGATGTGTGGTCGTGCGCACACATAAACGGTCATTGATACAAATCCTCCCCGAAGGGACCACCGAGTCGTCATTTCTTAGGTGGGTGTTGCATCCTTTGCGTCGTCTGTGTCCAAACTAGGACCCAACTCTTCTAGGGGACCTCTTCCTACACCGTTGACTGGGGTTATAGGAACGGACCTCTTAGGGTACCTGTCTCCTCGGACCCTCGATGTCAGGTACCCCGGTGTTTCTCAGTCTATGCTGACTTCACTGTCGTACTTATGTACGTACGTGTACGAGTCCTCTTTTAGACGGAGTAAATGTGGTAAAAGGGTCTGAGAGATGAAACAGGTTCTATGAGGTAAGTTAGGAGTAGGGGATAGAAACGGAGAAAAGGTGTAGGGATTAAGGAAATTTATTAACGGAGTGTTAGAGACAAGAAGGAATAGAAATGAGAGGAAACAGGTAAAACAAGAGGTCTAATAAAAGATTAATCAATACGAACTTAGACTATAAAAACGAGTAACGAAGGAGAGTTTTATGTGGTATAATTCAGAGATCTTCTAAAAAGAGATTATAGGTCGACGAGATTTTAACGTCTACTCGAATATCCTGACGTCAATCGTTTGATGTCCGGTTTAGGTTGGACACCAGGTAAAAACATTCCGATGGCTCGATTCTTACCAAAAATATGTAAATTTCTAACATTTAGATGTGTCTCGAAGTATAAGGTGTCTGTGTCTTCCCTGGTGTTTTGAATTTTATCAATAATAGACTGGATCTCTTTTTCAAACGGTCGATGACAAAATCTGATACTTTTTGAAGATCAGAGGGTAGGTAACGATAAAAGTCATTAGAACTGTTAAAAAACTCTAAGAGATGGGTCAAAAGTTCATCTCCTGTGTCCTAATGTCCCGTTGGTAGACGTTTTTCCTTGGTCTTGGACTCCAGGGATTATAACAAGAAGTACATGTACTGGTAATAATCTTCTCAAATCTTAAAGAGAAATAGAGTTAATTAACAAAACCCCCATAAACCCCTAGTGTCTACCCCAAAAGGTCCACTACGTCACCATTTCTTAGATGGACGGTTACGTCCCCTGGGTTCTCTAAGTCCAAGTTAGGGACCCAGTCCTTCTAGGGACCTCATCCTTCACCTTTGGGTAAGATCATAAGGACGGACCTTTTAAAGTACCTGTCTCCTCGGATCGTCCGATGTCAGGTACCCCGACGTTTCTCGACTTGTGTTGATTCACGTGCGCGCGTGTGTGTGTGTGTGTGTATAGGTGTGTGTGCATACGTGTGTGCGACCCCAGTATCTCTTGTTGAGGAGCTAGTGTCAGAAGTGTAAGGGTCACCTACTCCCGATGGGACCTCTTGGTCGTAGAAAGAAAGGTTGGTCCCCTGATTCTCTCTTTATCCACTCCACCTGGTCGTGTGTTCCGTCGTTCAACCGACAGGGCCTCCTCTTTCCAGACTTAGTCAATCGGAGGATCCACCATCCCTGACCCAGAGGGGTTCGGTGTGGTCCTATCTCCGACTAAACTTAGAAAGGGTGTAAACTTAATGTGGAGGACGGAGACGAAGACTAGGGGACAATCGTCCCACTCCACAGTGATCTCTTCATTACTTGGGCCCTCCGACGTTCTCGTCAAAAGGAACCCATAACTACCCGCATAGGCACCACGACGGTTCGGACTGACGAAAGGACTCTGTCTATGGTCGCGATTCCACACACACTCAAACATTGTCGGCTAGACTTCTTCCGGAGGTAATTTTTGAGTGAAAATACTCCTCTTTGTACGAGAACCAACCGTTTTATCCTACTTTAGTTTTATCGTCTGTTGGTTGTGGTGTGACCTCGTTCAAAATATCAGTTCTGGATGGATTGGTATCCATGTGTGGTCGATATCTTGTTCGATTTGAGTGTACAAATCGGTGTCCGACACTCTCATCTAAATCTTCTGTGCATATTTTTATCATCGTTGTTCTAGTCATCATTCTATCTCCCTCTTTCTAGAAGACGACCGAGTCTTGTAACGAGAGTGATCTTACACTCTACAGGCATCCCACTAAAAGTAATTATTTACAAGTAATTTGGATACACTTGACGATTAAAAGTTAGATTTCGAGTCTGTCCTCTTCTGTGAACAAGTCCTGGTGTACCAATATTTCCTGTTCTCTCTCTTGTCTTTTTGTCCCTTTCTTGTCCCTCCTTTTTGTGTCTACGTCAAATTGTCCACACCGAAGTCGAAAGATCAGATGGTGAATCTTCACTGGATTAAAACCCACTCAATGAGTGGAGAGACTCGGAGTCAAAAGAGTAGAGATTTCGACCTTGTTATAGATTAAAAGTCCCTAGAACTCTCCTAAGTTCCAACAAAAAGATTACACTAACCAATTACCGACTAGGGGATCTTTCCTTCTCCTACGTCTCTCCTTCGACACACCCATGGTCCATGAGAATGCGGTCCTTTGTGTCCCGTTTCAATGGAATCACAGTCCCATGGTCTTAAAGTCCATCCTACTATGAACATAAAGGTATAAGACACCCCTACTTTCTAATCTTTTTGAACGTCAAGAGTGATTGCGTAGGTTGTCACTGGTGTCCTTAAGGATCGACGTTTTTCGTAAAGTTGAGACCCCGGTTTTAAAGACTGTTTTTATAAACGTGTCGTTGGGGATGGGGAAGTGACAAACAACCTGTAAGGTCTAGGAGTTTATACACGTGTCCCGTTACAGGGGAAGAAAAAGATGGAGCTGGAAACTTAGAGGACAAAAGACTGTAAGAGTCGGAGGATCCTCTGAGGATTGGTGTAGGTACACAATTTTCTATAAGGACAGACTCTTACTTCCAATCCCTTCTTTTTTTTTTACTTTGTTTCCTCGTACGTGATGGTTGTAAAGTGGCCGGACTCACAGATGGGTAAAGGACGTGACACCGATAGAGATGTGTCTCTTGGTTGATTATTGTAACGGAGGTCCAAACGTTTTAGAGACAATAATAAGTATAACCCATATTAGGAATAACAGAAACAACTTTTCTGTTGTATTTTAACTATTCTTAGTGAAACCTTTCGTTTTTTCATATGGAACTACTCTAACTGATCCCTATATTGGATACTGAGACGCTAGAATAAGAATTCATATATTAGACTTTTGAGAACGTGGTACTCTATATTCTTATAAGATCGTCGTGACCAATATTGTCTTTTTGGACCTTTGTTTAGTGTACAACAGTTTCCGTCCCATATAATTATTTAACACCATAGAGGTATAGTACCTCGTGATGTGTAGATACCTGTATTTATTTGACAACATGGAGATTCCTGTACTTATTTAGAGTTTTTCATGTTACTACTACCTTGGTTTCGTTGTGTTTTCTTACGTAAAGGTATATCAAATTTTTATTTACTTCGATCCCCTACTGTCTCCTACTCTAACAACCTACCGCAGTGACTGAGTTACCTATACTTAAATTCGTTTGAAGCTCTTTGTCACTTTCTGTCCCCTCGGACCACACGACATCAGATACTCCAGTGTTTCTCAACCTGTGTTGAATCACTGACTTGTTGTTGTTGTATAATAATAAATCGTTTTTTCTTTTGATTCCCCCACTAAACAATGGAGACCTTCATCCTCTCCCTATGGTAACTCCGAAGGGAGCATCGAGTCAGTTATTTCATAGACATACGTCACGTCCTCTGGGTCCAAACTAAGAACCCAGTGCTAGGGGACCTCTTCCTTACCGCTGGGTGAAGTTATAAGAACGGACCTCTTAGGGTACCTGTCTCCTCGAACCGTCCGAAATACCCCAGTTGTTTCAGCCTTTGCTGACTCGTTGATTAGAGAGTGGTAACTCCTCCAAGTGGGTTCGCAGAAGTCTCCTTGACCGTTACAAGAGAAAAACTCAACCGATCAACCTTGAACTCACGAATAAAATGCTAACATTAATATGTGGAATTTGACAAGTATATAAGATATATGTAGGAACCGATACTTATTAAATAAAGTGTTATTTTTGAATTACATTGGGTTTACACGTACCCGATAGGGAACCCATCGGAGACGACAATGAGGTGTGACTCGGGTCCTTCGTCGTCACAGTTGAAACTGTTCATCGTGTTTAAAATAATTTACAAGACACCTTCTATCTACACTCACAATTCATAACACGTCGTGTACCGTTTTGAATTAGAGAGGAAAAATAGTAAAGGTAAAAAGAAAAGAGGACGTGTTTACAAAAAAGAGTATGTGGACAGAGGAGGTTTGGGAAATTCTTCGGGGTAGATCTTTGATACTGTTAGTTAAGAAGGGTGGTGTGTGTCGTTCCACAGGACCGGTCGGAAGTGGGCACGTCGTACTGACTTCCCGTTACTAACTATGTCTTAAAACTTAAAGTAGTTTTTTGATAATTGATGGTGTGTTTGATTAAAGTCTTTTCTTTTTCGTATCTGCTTCTCCTTAGACAGGGACTGTTACTTTTCTCAATTTTTCGGTTTCTCGTTACTGGAAGGTCCAAAGATACTTTATCACGGCTAAGATCAACTTATAGAACACACGAATCAACGAAGTCAACAGACTGAGAAACACTGGGATACCTGACATCGGGTGGCCCGAGGAGACAGGAACCCTAAAAAGACCGTTCTTGTGACCTCACCCAACGGTATGGAAGGAGGACCCCTAGAAGGGTTGGGTCCCTAGCTTGGGTACAGAAGACGTAGAGGACGTGACATTCGTCTAAGAAATGGTGACTCGGTGGTCCCTCCGGGGACTGATAGAATTCTTGACCGTTTTAATCAAAGTACGGTACTCTTTGTCTCATCCAGGTTCGTGAACAAGTGAGTAACGAGTACCAAAGTGGAGTAAGAAGTCACTCTTTTTGTCTTCGATGACCTCCACTTCGGGGTGTAGAAGAATGGATGCTTGGGCGTATAAGTGACCGGAATTAGTGTAGGAAGAAGGGAGAGCTTCGAGTAGAAAGGGGAAACCGTGACCCACGGTAACAAAGAATTTAGGATCTTCTGTAGTTCGGAATTGTAATAGAAAAGAGAAGTCTTGAAGGTCGAAGAGGGAGAGAGGACCTAATAGAAGTAACCGTTTTTTTTTTTGTTTTTTGTGTTGTGTGGTATTAGTGCTAGAGAGGAATTCTTATATTGTTATTAGGAAGTTACTAGGTGTGGAGAGGTATTGAGGACCAGATAGATAGTCTCGAGAAAATATCGGTTTGAAGAACTTTTCACACTAAGACCTGTGTGTAACGGAGGTCAGGACTTAAGAGTGAGTTTAAACACGATGACTTTAGATTTAAGTCGAGAGTGGAGAGTTACTTTACCAAGAACGGTTTCACGGGTACTGGAGGTCCAACATTTCTCAAGTCACCTGTAAAGAGTCAGTAGGATGACTTGAAGAGTCGTTGCCATAAAGGAGAAGGAACTTTGAGAAGAAAAAACGAAAGATTTTTAGTGAAAGAGAAAATGCCCGACAAAGACAAAGAAACTTACCAAGGAGGAAATGAGTTTACGGCTTAGTCCCTCCAGGTTTATTGACCAGACTCGGGAGAAACAAGAAGAGAGATGGAAAAAAAGAGATTTATCGGAACAGTTAAAGGTGTCTAGATACATCCTAGAAATACACCTCCGGAGAATTTAAATGTACACTTCAGAAACTCGAGAAGACTCGAATTTTGAGTATAGGTTGATGGACGAAGATAATTGATGATCGGAAAAGAACCTTTTAAATGTGTATAGAGTTTACATTTATCTTGTGAATAGAAGGAGAACTCGGACAAAAAAATAACTTTATATCAACTGAATGTAAAAAATTTTCAACATAACCACAAATCGACGAAATGTTACAACATAGTGCAAGACGGTGTCTCTTTTCACTAATTAAATATACATATGTCTAAAGGAAGAAAAAAAAACCTCAAGGAAAGGTAAATCCGGTGGTATCTCGTGACTTGTCTCAAAGGACACGATATATCATCCAGGAGTAATAACAACAAGTCAACGAGTCCGTACAGGCTGAGAAACACTGGAGTACCTGACATGGGACTGGAAGTTATAGGGGACCTCGAACGAGTTTGAGTACTGGTAACTCAACCACTACGGGAGGTTGGTAGAGTAGGAGACAGCAGGAGTAATCAATAGGTAAAATATGTATTGTCACATATATAGAGTTAGGGTTAGAGGGTCAAGCAGGGTGGGAAGGGAAGGGGTGGGAAGGTAAGTAAACAAGAAAGGTAGACAGAGATAAAGACGAAACGTTTATTCAAGTAGACATGTAAAAAGATCTGAGGTATATATCCTCTATAATATACTACAAACGAAAAGAGAAATACTGAATGCAGTGACACATACTGTCAGAGATTCAGATAGGTACAGAGAAATTTATGGTGATAAAGTAAGTAAAAGTACCAACTCATTATAAGGTGACATATATACCTGATGTAGGAGAAATAGGTAAGGAGAGAACTACCTGTAAATCTAACGAAGGTACAGGACGGACAACATTTATCACAACGTTTCTTGTAACCCCACGTATGCAGTAAAAAATTAATACCAAAGGAGGGACATATACACGGGTCTTCACCCCAAGGACCTAGTATATTCTCAAGATAAAAATCAAAAAACTCCTTGGAGGTTTAACAGGAAGTATCACTGACTTGGTTAATTAAATGTAAGGGTAGTTGTCACATCCTCCCAAGGGAAAAGAGTTGTATGAGAGGTCGTAAATAACGAACATCTAAAAATTATTACCGGTAAGACTGGTCACACTTCACCATAGAGTAACATCAAAACTAAACGTAAAGAGATTATCACTACAAATCGTATAAAAGTACATGAACAACCGGTAGACATCCAGAAGAAACCTCCTTATAGATAAATTCGGAAGATGAGTAAAAACTGACCTAACACACACACACACACACACACACACACACACATATATATACATATATATATATATATATAACTCAACGTACTTGACAAACATATAAAACCTTTAATTGGGGAACAACCAACGAAACAAACGTTTATAAAAAAGGGTAAGGCTTCAAACAAAAGAAGTAAAACAAATGCCAAAGGAAACGATACGTTTTCGAAAATTCAAATTAAACCAGGGAAAACAAATAAAAACAAAAATAAAAGTTATGAGATCCTCCACTTAGTTTTTACTAGAACGACACTAAATACATTTTCTCACAAGACGGATGTACAAGGAGGTTCTGAAAATATCATAGACCAGAGTGTGAATCCAGTAATTGGGTAAAGCTCAAACAAAAACACGTACTACAATCCCTTACAAGATTAAAGTAAGAAAATATACATCGACAGGTCAAAAAGGTTGTAGTGAATAACTTCTCCTACAGAAAAGTTGTAGCATATAAGAACGGAGGAAACAGTATCTAATCCACTGGTTTCCGACTAAATGTTACAGTACGATTAAAGACGATATGTCGTTTCACTAAGTCAAAATGTATGTATATATGAGAAAAAAGTATAAGAAAAGGTAATACCAAATAGTGTCCTATAATTATATCAAGGGATACGACATGTCATCCTAGGACTCGGACAAAGAAAGAGGAAGAAGGTTTAGAAGGGTTTAGTCATGTGTCATTAGGTAATGAAGTCATTCTCTGTAGGAACTAAGGAAAGAAAGGAAGTAGTAAGAGTAGATTTGATAGTTTTTGGACTGGTTAAAAATAGACATTGTATATTAGAGTTCGGATGTAAGAAGACAGAAATGACGGGAACGTACTGAGGTTCTATCATGGTAGGGGAAGTGACTACCGCGAGGACGTCGTGAAGGAGTGAGTAGAGGGCTCAGGAGGGAAGGTTTGAGATTTGCTACCCATTGTAGAGACTCACTAGAGTGAGGACACAGAAAGGTCCTACGGACCGAGTAAGATGAGGTAGGTGTAAATTGACTCGAGGAGGAGAACGGCAAAGGAGACGGACTTCATAAACGGAGGGATGAAGAGAGGACGTAGTGGATGACCCTCTCCGAACAATGAGTAAAATGGGTCTCATGGAAGTGGGTAGTCGGAGACAGACAGAGAGTAAATAAGGGAAACACTGTATCATTAATGTTTACTCACTCACTCACTTCAGCGAGTCAGCACAGGCTGAGAAACGCTGGGGTACCTGACATCGGATGGTTCGAGGAGACAGGTACCCTAAAAGGTCCGTTACCATGACCTCACCTAACGGTAAAGGAAGAGGTCCCCTAGAAGGGTTGGGTCCCTAACTTGGATCCAGAGGGCGTAACATCTGTCTGTGGAATGGTAGACTCGGTGGTCCCTTCAGGTCATTAATGTTTATCACCGATGGAATAAATGAAAAGAAGATGACGAAAGGAGAACCAGTCAGAGAGGATGCACTTATGTGTGAAGTGTTCATAGTTCTGGAGGATACAAAACAAATAGAATACGAGGATCAACGATCGTATCACTAACTATATTTTATCAACCTCTGTCTCGTTTCCCTCGTTCTATTACTGTTTAAGTAGTTTTCATGTGTTAATTTACTGAAGTCATATTTACTTAAATAGCGGAGTACACAGTCGGTAACACAGCCCCTCTGTCTTTATTTTCTGTTCATTTATACGGTGCCCCTTGCGGTACTGTCTGTATGTGTGTCGTCCACTGTCCGTCTGTTTCCATCCCGTGGCTAGATCTACTCTCACCCATCCTTCCCTTCGGTTCTTTTCGGTGGATTTCCTCAGACTGTAAAGTCTCCCACAAAGTTCAGTAGTTCACTCCTTTACCTTCTTCCCGTAAGGTTCACCTCATTTCTATTTCACGCGGTTAGACTCTTCTAAGAAGAGATAGATTGAGGAGGTCGTCTTCGCACATGTGACTCCCGACTCGAAGGTGAGAGAAAAGGAATTGGGGTTTGATCCGTTTACGTGATACGAAGTTTTACAGGAGAGTAGGGTTGGGAGACAAAGGTCCTTCCTGACATAAGTAATAAAAGTCTATGTGGATAAATTTTTCTTTACAAGTCGGGTGGATACTTTACGTGTCTAAAGTTCGTTTCCATTGTTGAACCTTAAGTAACAAACATCCGTTCAACCGATGTGACTGGATTTACTCTCTGAGCGGACTCTACTGACGACAGGGGAGTGTTATAGTGAATTAGGTGTGAGTCTTCTGTCTCTTGTTGGGTCTTGATCAAGAACAACGGGTCCCTCTAAAACCTTGGTACACAATTACCAAAGACACCCTTTTCTTCCTCTTCAAAGACGCCAACACGACAACTTTCAAAACAGCTCTGAAAATACCGCCCTAAACAGACAAACAAACAAACAAAAAATTTCTCCTGAAGGGACCACCGCGTCACCTATTTTTAGACAGACGGTTACGTCCCTGTGTTCAAGTTAGGGATCAGGTCCTTCTAAGGCGTACGGCACCTCGTTGATTTGAATTGTCGGTGTCGATGACTTTGGGTACATGGATGTCGGACACGAGAAGTGGTATTCTTCGGTGCCGTTACTTTTCGGTCACGAACCGTTGTTTCTCATCGGGGGTGAACGTCTTTGATCTCTTTCGGGCGTACGTCGTTGCTTCTGGGTCACGTTAGTTCTTATTTATTTACAAAAAATTCGTCCATTCATCACTCATAATCGGTCTTAAACTCATATTAGTAATCAAAGATTCTAGACACCTAAGTGTCCTCAGTAAAGACCCAATACAAATCAATTCCTCTTAAAGTTGTACTACAAAAAAAGGTGGGAAGATGGTCCTATAGGGACCACGGAGTCTACCATATCTTAGACGGATGTTACGTCCTCTGGGTTCAAGTTAAGGACCCAGTCCTTCTAGGGGACCTCTTCTCTTACCAACGGGTGAGGTCATAAGAACGGACCTCTTAAGGTACCTGTCTTCTCGGACTACCCGATGTCAGGTACCTCAGTCTTTTTCAACCTGTACTGACTCGCTGATTGTGAAAGAAGGGTGGGATTCCCAAACTTTAATATGACGTTTTGTACTTTCAATTTTAATCTCCCTGGAAATCCTTATTAGAAGAAATGGGGAGTAAATTTTAGTCCCTCTGATTCTGGTCATCTCATTCTGATAAGTACATTAGTTCCACAAAGACCTCCAATTGAAATACATAGGTGAACTCACCCCGTCCCTCACGAGTCTAGAAACCAGTTTGTAGTAAAGACCCACATAGACACTCCTATCAGGACCTATTCTAATTGTAAATTTAGACATCGGACTCATTTTGTTTATTGGGGAGGGGTACACTACCCGAGGTAGGTTAGACAATTGTTGGACTCATCTTACTTTCCGATTCTTTGTTAAGAAGAGGTGGACTGACAGAAGTTCGATCTTGTAGTCAGAAGAGGACGGAACCTTACCTTGATATAATAGATAAGAGGAAGCAGACTTAAAGAGTCGGAGGTATTAGTGTATTCAAGGATTATTATTTAGTTAGTTATTGAGAGAGAGAGGGAGGGAGAGACATTTGTGTGTGTGTGTGTGTGTGTGAAAGAGAGAGAGAGAGAGATAACCAAGACAAGGAGAATCTTAGAAGTGATTGTGTCGTAAGTCACAGTAAGGTTCCCTCGGTGTAGGTGGAATTATCGGAGAAGGTTGGTGACTCAGGGTCCAGTTTGTAGTGTGGTAGTCGTCGTAAACGGTGGGTCCAGGACAGTAAGAAGACACATTGAGCCACAAGTGTACCCACCGGACAGGACTTAGAACGGAAGAGAAAAAAAAAAAATTTATTAACTTCGTATCAACTAAATATTGTAATATAGTCAAAGTCCACACGTTGTATTAGTAAGTCATAAAAATATCTAATATGAAGTGAATCTGAATACTATTATGACCGATATAAGGGGCGTTACGTGTTGTATAGGAATTTTGAATAAATAAAATATGTGTCATCAAACATGGGGAATTAGGGAATGGGGAGAAAGGGGAAAGAGCGACCATTGGTGACAAGAGATACTGGAACTTAGACAAAGACAAAACAATATAGGGACGGAAGAGAGAACTGAACAGGTAAAGGTAATTGGAAGAAAGTGGAGATGACGTTGGTCTAGGAAAAGGAGTACATTTGGTTACGTTAGTTTATGAGGTGTGAGTGAGGCTCTTATTGGAACATCGTGGTATCTAGTGACTTAACGAGAGTCCCAAAGTGGACGGAAAACTGGGTAGGAATCAGGAGGAGCCTGCAACAAAGGTATGTGTCGGTCGAAACGAGGATACCTGTCTTGGGGGGGTGGGGGGTGGGGGGCGGGGCGGTCATGGGATTTGGAGGAGGAGACAGGACGAGGGGGGGGTAGACACGGGGAGGGACAACTGACATTGAGGACGGTAAAGTAGACAGTCGAAAGGGGTACGTACATGGGCCGACGTTTAACGACAATCTCTTTTAGTGTGTCGATATTTAATTACTATTGTTTGAAATAGACGTAAGAAGTGCGACGAGGTGTTTGTATAACACAAAGGATAAGTCAGCTGAGAGGTGTAAAGTTATTATTAGTGACGGTCTAAAGAAGTAAGGAGTCTGTGAACTGGGGAGATGAAGACTCAAGTGAGAGTCTTTTCATGAGTATGAGATAAGGTATCTTATGTCCCCGGGTAGTCTGTCTTTGAGGAAGTAGAAAGATTGACATCGCCCAACTTATCATGGGGGAGGGGGTGGTTTTATACAGGTCTAGGATTGGGAGTTTTTTTAGACACTTGAGGTAACCTTTTTCTTAGTAACGTCTACATTGATTCTCAGAGGTCTCCTCTAGTAGGATCCAAACTCCACTCGGGATGTAAGTTGTTGTCCAGAGAACGATTCTCTTTCCGTCTTTCTCAGGACTCTGTGTCTCTTCGGTCGATTCACTTCTGTCTCCGTCTCTGGCCTCCAGACGTCGGGGTCTGTTCCCTGAGGAAGTCTCCCTCCCTCTCGTCTACGACGACGACGATTCAGCGAAGTCAGCACAGGCTGAGACACACTGGGGTATCTGCCGTCGGGTGGTCCGAGGGGGCAGGGACCCTAAGAGGTCCGTTCTTGTGACCTCACCCAACGGTAAAGGAAGAGGTCACGTACTTTCACGTTTCACTTACACTTCAGCGAGTCAGCACAGGCTGAGAATCGCTGGGGTACCCGACGTCGGGTGGTCCGAGGAAGTAGGTACCCTAAAAGGTCCGTTCTCATGACCTCGCCCCACGGTAACGGAAGAGACTGTGGTGGGTCTCACCCCATTAAACAATACCGTAGGGATTCTTTAATTATTACGGTTGTTTAGACTGTGGACAGACGTAGGTCTTGTCGGGGAGGAGGGGTCTGGAGAATGTTCTCGTTCCCACCTGTGGAGGGTAAATGCAGAGGTCGATCTGACACCTAGGGTGTTGTCCCGGAACACTAGTCCCTATGTTCAGAGTTCAGTGTATGGGGTTATACTTAGGGTCGGGGTGGTACATGACGTACCGGAACCATGGATAGACACGGAGTCACAGGTGTAGAGCTTCTTTACCCGACTATTATTATCTTGAAGAGTCTCTACGACGTATTCTCAGTTTACTCTATTACGAGGATCCTGTCAAAGACATGTGTTTTTTGCCCACGTCACTTAATAAATACGTAAATAATAGAGACCGACGGAGGAATCCCTGATTTGATAGTTCACTTATGAAGGAGAGAACAAAGGAAGTCGGAAAGAAAGAAATACCCTATTAAAGACACTTGTGGTTTTGTAAGAGTTGGGAAAAGAAAGGTTTCTCGTTCGTTGTTGTCATAAAGAGGGATTGGTATGAAGACGGTCAAGGGTGACGCAGGGATTTGAGGTCAAATGTCGTCTATAAAAGTAAAAGATGTGAGTGACGGGGTGAAGGAGTAGGGAATGAACACACACCTGAGTGACTTTAACTGACACAGGGAAGTAACCTGGACGTGACCTGTTCCGGTGCACAGTGATTTAGGATTTCTTTTTGTAGTCAACAATAGTCGTTAAAACCGGAGTCAACGTGTAAAGAAAGAAAAAAAAAAAAAAACTTTCGAAGAATGGTAACCGAGACCGTGACCGGGAGGACCAACAGAGGGTCGGAGAGACCGACCAGAAGACACGACCGAAGGAGGAGAAAATTACTAAGGAATTTTCTACACAAGAAGTCCCGAAGAATCAGTAAGAAGAGAAGAAATACAAGCCACTCCATAACTGGTGAAGGTGTTGTAGTTAAATGAGAGTTGTCCGACTAATAGGACTGAACATAGAGGTCGGGTCTAAGGAGGGGTCACGAGGTCCGAGTATATAGATCAATAAGTGATCTGTATAGATGTTATGTGGAATCTGTGGAGTTTAAGTGGCACAGGTTCCCCGTTATGAGTCGAAGAGACCGGAACTCTCAGATGTAGAGCAGATCGTGAACGACAGAGTGCTTCCCCGCGGAGGAAAACAAGTTCGGTCTTTCGACCGTCGGTAAGACCCGAGTAGAGAAGGAAACTGCGGAATGTTGGTTAAAGGTGGTTCAAAATAGACAAGTTGTAGAATTTACAGAGAGTGCAAGTGAGCGAACAGAGGAAGGGGTGACGGGATTGCATTCGGTCACGGTGTAGCGTGTGTGGAGTTCCGAATACAGGACTGTCCCAAAAGGGAGGTCTGGAAGAGGTTTGAAGTCGATCTTATTAGAAGGGTTTTATGTTTAGACTCACACCGGTGGGGACGACGGTAAGTATGTGTTTGACAATTTTAAAAAGTAACGACCATAGGCAAGAGTATTATTTTAGGTTTGAAGAACCTTTCTAAATAGTCGGGGAGGTATTAGACCGAGAGTCGTAAACCGAGGATGGGATATCGGAGGGACCTCAAGAAAAACCACGAGGGAAAGGAGGTACCGAGGTATGGTGAAGAAGTTCCCTCTGAAGGTACTGAGAGTCGGAAGGTCTATAAAGTACTGTAAGAGACGTACATAAAATCGTCTCCCGAGTGGTCTTGTACGGCCCTACGATATTAGTTACAGACGGAAGGTGTGACATGTCGCTCGAACGATTCCCAGTCTTAGTACAGACAGGACAAGGGGTGTAAGGGGGTAACGAAGGGGTTCAAGGACCGTGTGTCATTCGTGAATTACTCCTGACCGACTCATTTACTTGTTTACGACGAAAAGAACACTTATTGAGTCATGAAATATGACCGTAAAGAGATTTAAGGGACACTTAGTACTAATAAACATCTACTTTTTTTACTGATGTTAATTCTCAACTGACTTAATTTCCTCTTCTTCGTTAATTCTCACTAAATAGGTAGCGACCTTCCCACCTCTCTTTTCCCTGGGGAGAACGTAACAATCACCTTTACGTTTAGCTATACCGGTGACACCTCATGTCATACCTCTGAGGAAATTTTTGATCCTTATTATGATGGTATACTGGGTCTTTAGGGTGATGACCCGTATGTGAGAGTCCTTTGGTATTGACTTTTTCTGTGTACGTAGGGTTACAAGTGACTTCGTGATCGAGTAACGTCGATAAATGTTATCACTCCTGTACCTTCGTTGGATCTACAAGAGACTGTCTCTTACCTATTTCTTTTACACCATGTATATGAGTTACCTTATAGTGAGTCGATGTGTTTCCTTGTGTAGACTCAGACACGATTACGCCACCTACTTGGATCCCGGATGATACGTCTCCCTTCATTCAGTCTTTCTCTTTCTGTTGAGCTCATATGATTACGCATATATACCTTAGATCTTTCTACCGTCCCTACTCGGACAAACGTCCCGTCGTTTCGTCTGAGTCTGCATTTCTTGCCTGAAAACAAGTGTCACCTCCTCCCTCTTCCACCCTACTGAACTCTCTCTTCATGACTTTGTATATGTAAAGGTGTACACTTTGTCTATCGGTCACCCTTACACGACATACTCCGTTTCTTGGGTTTCGGTCGAGACACTGTCGGATCTCCCCACCCTACCTCTGCATCCCCCGAATTCTTCCTTCCCTGTACACATACGGACACCGACTAAGGACAACTACTCTGACATTTTATTAATAGGAGGCTAAATTTTACTTTATCTTTAAAAAATTTTTTGATTATTTTTTCTCACTAAATAGGGTCTTGAGAGGGTATCTCATTAAATTAAGTTTCCTTTTCTTAATAAACTGTTTTTGGATCTTTGTCAAATTACCACAACGGATTTCTAGAACCTCTTTTCAAAACTTAGTATTACATGAGTCTAATTCTGTCTGGTACTTTTCCTATGAAATATCGTCTGACCAAAGGACTCCCCAGTGAACCCTTTGATACCTCTTTATGTATAAAATGAAATTCTTGGAACTTCTCTTAAACACTATCCTTTGATACCTGTTGTAGACTTAAACTCCCTAAAGATTTATTCTGTAGAGAATTCGACCTATTTTAACCTGAGATAGAGAATACGAAATATGTGGAAATTGGTTATTAGGTGAGGAGTGAGTACGGCAAAGTCTATTCAGACTGTAAAATAAAGAGAAGAAAACATATACCTAGTACCTACTCTAAATGTCTGTTGTGTACGCGACTTTACCCTATCTACACTAGAAACTGGTTTTAGTTCAGTCTTTTCTTGTATCAAATTACAGACACTGCTGTGTGTTTACTTTCTCATATATTATTTACTTCGAGTGTACAGTATTCCCTTTACGACATACGTTCTTGTGCCTGAAGTCTCTTATTTCTAAAATCTAAAACGTAGTCTTTTGGGTCCCACCATAACGATTCATTCTAAAGGTCGTCCACCGCGGGACTTGGTTAATTACACTTTGTGTTCGAGGTCACACGACAATCCGTGTGGATACGACACGAATCAGGGAGTCAGAAAGGCTGGGGTGCCTGACATCGGGTGGACCGAGGAGACAGGTACCCCTAAGAGGTCCGTTCTTATGACGTCACCCAACGGTAAAGGAAGAGGTCCAATCTATGTGGATGTAAAATTCTTAATTTTAGTGAAGGAAAATATATATATATATATATAAGATGAATGTGTGAGTCCTCTAACACCTCAGGTACGTGAGACACTTTGTGCATTTATGCAACGTGGATTTGTGTAAGAAGGTGACCCCTGATCTCATTGTCGTGTAATACTTCCGAGTGTAATTGTTCGGTCTGTACGTTTATACGTATGTATACATACACTCTAACCCAGACAAAGAGTCTCGGTCAGGTAGAGGAAGTTGAACCAGGAAATTATGGTAGATCACTTATACGGTGTGAAGGGACGATATAGTAGTAAGAGAGGGAGGTGTTATTGATTAGGTCTAAAGATGCGAGAGAAATTTGTGGTTGTAGGAGAAAAAGGGTCAATGAGAGTCTTCTACCGTAACTAGTGAAGGAAATTTTCTTGAAGGAAATTTTCCTCCTCCTTCTCCTCCTCCTCCTCGGTCCAGGATAGTCGTCCAGTTTGACAGAATAGAAGGTCTGCGGTTGTTCGTTTCGACGTAGATGTGGGTAGCATGGGGGAACGGGAGGAAGGAAGGAAGTCGTTCTGTCTTCCGTCGAGAGGTCCGTGGTTTCACTGAGGGAAAGTCGTACGAGATGTAGGGGGTACGGGGACGGTGAAAGAGGCTTTGGGATTCGTAGTAAGTACGAAAAGAAGAGATAAAGAAAGAGAACTGATAAGTCTAAGAGGAAGAGTCATTAAAGAAGGGGTCCCCAAAAAGTTTGTTGAGTTCAGAGAGGGTGACTGTTGTGTTTATTTTGCCCACCTACATATCCATGTTCAAACTGGCACTCAATTAGTAACGACTTTGGTTCACTACCCATGTACTTCCAAGTATTATGATGACACATCTTAAATAAATGTAAACTTCAAAAGGTTTCACTTTGCAAAATTTTCCTTTTTTGTTTTTTCTGTGAGAACAAACCGAGAAGGACGGAAGGTCGAGTGGTCGGAAGGAAGTAGGGAAGAGTCGGTCTGAAGATTCTCATCGGAAAGACACAAGAGGAGAGCAGGAGGGGAGGGGAAGGGAGACGTGGGGTTAGACCAAAGAACGGGAAAATGAGGTATCTTTCACTTTTCTTTTTTTTTTTTTGACGGTGGCCGAAAGTGTATAGAATGAGATTGCCTATTCAAATCAAGACGAATAAGAACCGAGACGTCACCGTGCACCATGAGTTAGTTCAGGGAAGAATTTACGAGGGAAGGAAACTTAAGTCTTTACTATAAGACCAAAGGGAGGGTGAAGGGAACGGTAACGAAGAGAGAAAAAGATGACACGGTAATTTGTCATCTCAAAAAGAATCGAGTAAGAATCCAGGAAGAGTGGGATGAGAAAGAGAACACACTAGAGTAAGTGTGAAAACCGAAGTTTAAGGTTGTACGTCTACTGAGGGTTTTAATTTAGTAACTAAGTCTGGGACTGGGTCGAGAGTCGAAGTTTCTTGGAGTTTCAATCTTCGAGTCTCGACTCGAGTGGATGGGGTTTGGACCGGAAGAACGTGCCAAAAGGACAGAACCAGTTATCATCCGTTCGGTCTTTAGAACCTCAGTGTAAACGGTCGAGGAAGGAAACATGGTAACGGTTAGATGATGGTTTAGGACGTGTAAAAACGAGTATTTATAGAGATTTTGGGTAGGTGAAAAGAGATTGATGTGGTGGTGGTGGTGGCGGGTTAGGTTCGATTGGAGTGAAGAGTGTTGCTGATGACTTGACGATAAGTCGAGGTCACAGACAGAACCGTGGAAAGGTGGGACAGGAGACTTGTCGTCGACCCCGTTAGTAAGATTTTACGTTTCGATTAGTGCAATAAGAAACCGAATTTTGGGAAGTCACCAAAGCGGACAAAAAGCCTACTTCTGTTTTGGGGATGTCAGTACTGTTTCGGGACACCCAGTCGAAGGACAGAGAGAGGTCAAAGTAAAGTACGGAGAAAGACGGACGGAGAGACTTCAGTTTGGTGTGAGTGAAAAATCGGTAAATAAGAGAGAGGGTGGTACTCTGGAGACACGAGGGACAAGGAGACAGACCTTTCGAGAAAGGAAGTAAGAGACGGACCAATAAAGGATGACTAGAAGTCTCAGTTCAGTTCTCTGTAAAGGACCTTCTTCGAAAGGAACCGGGGAGGCTCCTCCAGTCGAGGGAGATAGTATTTGCAGGAGGGGAGATAGCAGACGGGAAAGTAAGCATCAACGTTAAGATGTTACATAAACGCACTATTAGACACGGAGAGAAACAAGTAGGAACATAGGGCGGTCGTGGATCAAGTTACGAATCGTGTGTCATCCGCGATTCATAAACAACTTACTCATTGACTTACTTACAAGTAAGAGACAGTCAAAAGATATATGAATTGGACAGAGGTTCGACGGAGGGGGCCGTAGAGACTCACTTATGAGTCCCCAGTGTTTGAGTGAAAATTATAATTATATAAAGACACGAAAATATTGATCATATATGTTCTATGAGTATACACCCTGTACGGTTCGTGATAAAAATGACATTTCAAACGTCGGTCTATTAATAAATACATGGATTTTTATGTCTATATTACTTCGTCTTGGGGGTTTGACATGATTTTATATCGTATTTCGTATTCTGAAGTTTCTTTATAACATGAACAGTTTTTGGTGAAATCAGAGACGAAGGACTGTAGACCCCCATTTTTTTAGTGAGAGGAGGTGACAATCCCCGTGTCAATTCATTTTTTTTACAAATTCATGACAACCTTCAAACATGTATTAATCTTTTCTTTTATTCGACGTATAAGGAAGTTTTATCCATATTAACCACGATTTAACAGACGATAAAACCTACCGTGGTACTGGGAGGAGTTTTCACCTGATATCTACATCGTTTTTCTTCTAATAGTCCCCGACAATCGTTAAGGGTCTACTACGAGGAGGTTTTGAGTCCTGACCCGACCCAGGTACCGTTCGTTGAGGGTCTTTCACGGGACCGGTCTTTGTGTCGTCGGTTGGAGACCCGGGGATAGAGGAGGGTCGAGGGGTCCTTAGACAGACAAGAGACCTGTGGGACCACGAGTATGAACCGAAATTTCGGGTCGTAAAGAGGATCAACTTTTCTGAAGTGCACTGGGAGGGGTACCCCGGACACTTTGGAACAAGGGTCTTGTCCTGATTGCTAAGGACGTCCGAAGATACGAGTCTCGGGCTCTCTTCAGGTCGCGAAGGATCACTCGTGTCCTCTGGCAGGAGAACCACCGCTGGAGACATTCTACGTAGTACGTAAAGAACGAGGAAGATCGTGAGGCGATACGGACTCGTAAAAGTTCCATAGCGGTATGGAACTTTGTACACCAGGTACCGATTCAGGGGGTCTCGGAGTGTGTGTTAGAGGTTCTTCGATCGAACTTTGCGAGTTAGACTTCTTCCGACCAACCTGTTTGGTAGACATTTGTTTCCTTCGATCACAAACAAAGACGTGGATACTACCTAGATGGATAGGTCTGGGAAAAGGTAAAATGGAATAAATTAAGATCTATAATCAACCGAGAAGATCTTCTCCTTTGGTTCCGAGTTCTTTGGATCACGTACGGGTTTCAATGTGTTCATCTGTCGTTCTGGCGACTACGTCTGGGTCCAGGCACAGCAGGGGTTTGTCAACAAAGGAGGCGATATGAACGCAAAGGTCGAAGAGCATAGTATTCTGAGACACGGAGCGGGTGGCAGGTAAGAGAGTCATCTTGGTAGTATCCTGTTGTAATGTAATGTCTTCGTTTTTCTATGTAGAAGGTTCCTCCTGTGTTTCTTCAAATTTCTGCAAGACAGGGTAATGTTAAGTATCCTTGACTTTTTTCTGTATTTGTGACTTTAGTACAAATCCTCTCATCCAAGGTAAAGGATACCGAAAATTTACGTTTGCTTTTACTTGTCAAAACGATCATTCACCTTAGTAACGTTTCTGTTATTTGATTGATCAAGGATCTGTTTTATATTGACTAGGCACGGTCCGATCGAGAGGTCTTTACTGTCTAGTGAAAACATCCCCCTGTGACAATATTTTGGGAGGTAAAGATCACCACAGTGAACCCTTGGTGTCACGGTGTGGGTCGACGAAGATTTTCCACAACACAGGTCGTCTGGTCTTTTGCAAGGGAAGAGGGGTTGTGTCCGATAAGAAATGGTTGTCAGTTTTAATTGGGAAATTGTTTATTTAGTCTAAGGTGGTGAGGAGACGAGTTTGGGTGGTTACTGAAAAGTAATCGTACTTCCTTTCGAACTAGATGTTCTGAATGAATGGTGAACCAGACGTTATCGGGACTCCATCACTAAACTTTTAAACCACCTCATAAAAAAAAAAAAAACGAAATAAAGACATTATTAACGTCTGGTGACGATCGATGTCTCTCCTTCCCCTGGACCTCAAGCACACAGGACGTTATACATCTACTTAGAGTGTGTTTCTTCTGGACGGGGTGAACCACGTGAAGAAAACTTACTGGATGACTTTCCGATCAACGACCATAGACCTGGATTTCAGATAGAGTGAAAAGGTATATTTATGTTAAAAGACGTATCAAATTTTAAAGGATTTTATAAGTCCTTACGTGTTACCACGTACGAAACGTTCTTATAAATTAAATAAAGCTAGTATTTAAATAGTTGTTCACACCTGGTCAAACCTTTTAGTGTTGTGACGACTACTAACTATAAGAAACACTATAAATATTATGTGGACGTGAAAAAAACCTATAGTCGTAGATATCAATAACGTAACCTCCACTAAGAAGTATATCCATATTCTGACGATCACACCATAAATACATAATTTTATGTATCGTAAATAATATAAAGGAATATAAAGTTTTTTCTTAAAATAACTAAACAAAATTAATATGAATATTCAACATAATGGATATTTGAAGTAAAGTCCTATCATTTCCTTTTCACTCCTCTATGATCTGAATTGTGTGTTCCGTCTCAACCGACACTACCCCAACTCATGTAATACGACATACTGCGCGGGGCATAAAAAAAAAAAATTGGTGTGATGGTACCGTACACCCTAGAATCAAGGGGTTAGTCCCTGACTCGGGTACGGGGAAATAATCTTCGTACCTTAGAATTGGAGACGTAACGATCCCTTCAAGGTTGTACAGGGTATAATTAGAGACTCGAACTGAGACAAGTAGTGACAGAGGCGAGGTCGGTGTGATTGGGAACACGAAAGGGAGGTGCAGTGGTTCGGGTACGGGTGGGGTCCGAGAGACGAGAACGACAAAGAGACAAACCTTGCGGGTAGTAGACCTAAAGTAGTTCGAGAGAACGAAGTAAAGGAGAGGTGAGTGTACGGTGGAGGACCCTTTCAGAAGGCCCTGGTAGTCCGAAGTGTAGTGAGAAAATAGTAGCTAAGGAGGCCGTCCATAGAGATGGACGTTAAGATGGCATTATAATAAATGGATGGATAAGGAACAGAGACAGTGTCTTTATACGTGAGGTACTCCCTTCACCCTTTACGACAAAACCTAGGGACACGGACCTTTCCCCGTATTTCACCCACGAACTATTTATAAACATTTCACCTACTTAATTACGTTCTTCTGTAACGGACACAAGGACTAGGGATCCTCGACATCGAGAAAGAGAAAAAATAGATGTATTAAATGTCGGTTAGAGTCAGTCGTAATTAAGAAAGTTTGTATAGGTAGTTTACGACTGGTATAAAGTTCGCCACTCTTGTGTTATTATTTATTCTGTATAGGATAGACGTGTCAAACACTAATTACCAGTAAAAGTCGTGGACACTTGGTAAACTCAGGATGTCACTTCACTGAAATAAAAAAAAATTAGATAGGTAAAGATAAAATATAACTCATAGAAATTTTACATTATGAATACTATAAGTGTTTAATTTTTAAGAGGGAGAACACAATTCTTTTTACAACGATCGTGCATATATTCTTGAAAATGATCAAACCTTTTAGAACGGTGACCAGGACTACTCCAAAAAGATGATCAAGGGTTTTGTAGTGCGGAGTCTCTGACTCTCTCGATTTTCGACCCACTACGGATTTATTCACCTTCGAAAATCGAGGGAAATCACCACATCGGTCGTCCCTGGAGATGGATGGACCGACTCTACTTCAGTGGATGTATTCCGTGTGTCCCCGGTAGACGGGAGACTTCCTGAGGTGGTCGATCTTTCGGGTAAGGTAGGAGAAACAATCCCATCGTGTCCAATCATGGTCGGGGTCGACCACCGTATGTCGGTGGACCTCCAAGGTCCGTCGCCGACTAGTAAGTCCCGGAAAGTAAGGGGATGACAGACCGGTCCGTGGAAAAGAAGTACGACTCCTCACTCTGTTTTCGTTGGAAGTTTGATTGTTTTGGATATATGAACATGTGTCGAGATGTCTCGATATATCTCGACATGTTACCTGAAATAGTAAGTAAAAGTGTAAACCTTCTACCTGTCATGTTAAAACAAAATTATTTATTCGTTCAATTTCTAGTCTCTCCGAACTTTTGAACCGTTTCGACGTTGAATTTGGTCATAGAGGACTAAGGTTCGATCTTTTACCTTTGGTAACAGATCGATGTTAGTCCAAACCCCCTAATAGACACCTCAATTTAAGAGTGACTATATCTTGAACTGGACTCCTCGACCGATGTAACGTGGGACTATTTCGTGAACTTGCTTAGAGTTAAGTGACGGATGAACCCGTGTGTAGGGTAGGGTCGAGGGTGTTAAAGTACTTCTGATGTAAAGTATTTCTTATGTAAGTATCTCTCGAAGGTCTTAGCTCTTTTCGAATCTCACTCGGTACTACTGACATATGGGACCAGGGTTTGAAAGTGTCACGATCTTTGACAACCGTGAGTCGTCGTGGTAATATTATCTTACTATGTCTCCTCCTCACCTGATCTTTCTACATCCATCATAAGACCTAATACCGACTTTTGAGACTTTACGGAGAAGACATTTGAGGAAGGGATGTTGGGGGGTTTGGGGGTAGGTGTGTGTGTCTGGTTAAAAAGGAAAGTCCGGACTGGAATTTCGTTTTTCTAGATCCTATTTGACTCAATTTTTATTTTCCGAGGTCTTCCCGACATGTCCCTAAAGTCCAGGTTTCCGGTATAGGTAGCCTGACAGTCCTTTCTCAATTATAGTCTTGACCACAAGGTAGTTTCATTGAGTCCTTCCATTTCGACACAACCAAGAATAACGTTCTAAGGATTCAGGGAAATTTTCATGGTCTGATTGAAGGTTTCTTAAAGTCCTCAAAGTCGAACGACGTTTGTGTGTGTTCAGGGGTTCGATTTTTTTTTTTTTAGTCAGAGGAAGGTCTCAGGAGGACAGACGGCATAGTTAAGGGGTGAAGAATCGTACCTAACCTAAGAGGATAGAGTGGCGTGGGGTCGAAGAAGTCTCGTGTTCACTGTCGACCGACACAGGAGACCAGTGGGCAGGACTCGGGACCCAACCTCTGTACGACTGAGGGGTCGTCAGTCCTCCTCTCCACTCAGAGGAGTTCAAAGGACTCAAGTGGACTCCACCTCCAGTCAAGGGTCGAGTCCGTCAAGGGAGATCGATTGTCTGATCTCCGACGCTATACTTTACCTCTCTCGGTCTGGTCGGGTTTTATCTTTTGGTTAAGCTGGTTCGAGGGTTAGAAGGACTTATGCCGGGTAATCTGCTTTGTCCCTTTCTCTCGACTTCACGTACGTCCTACTCTCTCAACCACTCTTTTGACGAACGACCTTTGGTTCTTAATACTTTTCTTGTAAGACTATGGTTGGAGTTTTGGACAGGCCGTTCGTCCTTTCCGACGCTTGAAAAGTCAGTTCTGGTGACTTCATCTTCTGGAACTGAAAGACCCCTGTTCAAGCAGAGGACGACTATTAATCGCACGACGACACATCAAATAAGGTGACTCTGCTTCTTGTTACTAATGTAGAGTGGAACATCTACTCCTTCACTCACTACTCGAGATCGTGTGTGTGTTTTTTCGGATAGGAAACCTTATGTTTTCCTATCGGCTGTTTCTGTCGTGTCCAGGAGTGGAAGATGTCCTGGGGTAGGTGGAGGACTGGGTAGAACCAGTTCCACTCACAATGGAAGCTCCTGTTGACCTGAAAAGGAATAGTCGTATACCCTACTAGACGGAAAAGTGCACGAGTTCTCCATTTCCTTACCTCGGTATCACCAAAGTTTTGGATACCGGTCCGTAGGACCAGTGAGAAACGGTCACTAAAAAGACGCTTCTTTCCTAAGTTTCCGACACAGTCCGATTCGTCTCTCTACATCGTCCGTAGACTCGGAAGCGATCTGTTATCTTTTAATTATTCCCTCCTTGTCCCTTTCTTGTTTCTCCCTCCTCTGCTTTTACTCCCCTCCAGGTCCTAAGGGTTCCTTTCCCCAAAAGAAAGAGAAGGGTCTCGCGGGTCCCTCCTTATTTATATTGGTAGTTGGATCGTACTGTCGTATATTTTATTTTCTCCATGGACGGTCCACTGGTAGAGACGGCCCTGAGCTTGGGCCTTGGAGACCTAATCTTCAGGTCGCGCGAGCAGGTAACGCGGTGTCTCTGGAGTGGTGTGTGTGTCGTAGTCGTGGTCTTGACTTTTTCGTGTATGGAAGACGTAGTGGCTCGGTAGAGTCGTAGGACGAGAGACTCGCCACCCCCCTGTCCCTGTCGACCTTTTAGACCTCACCTCTAGGTGGTCGGCCGAGGTAGTTTCGAAAAGAGTCATGGCACCCAGGACCCCAGGCGTCTCCTAGCCTCCTTACACTTTCACCAGTAAAGGGGTCAGGGTCTTAGAGACTACCTCACCCTGTCTCGCACTCAGAAACGAGAAGCAAGGAGGGGTAGGGATTCCCTCCATCCCTCTTGCAGAAAGATAAGAGTACGATTAATTCGTCTCACGTGGGTCAGGTCCTCTCTTTGGGCTTCGGACGAGATGGAGGTGGGCAGAGGGAGTGACACCAAAGTAGGGTCAGGTCGATAAGAGTCTGTCCCCGACCCGTTTCGACCCTCTAAGTCCTTTTGGGAGCTAGGGCTCTGTTTCTTCGACGGAGGCATTTCTTTGTCACACTTGCCGTCGTTTCTGATCGTCCCTTTGACCCGAGGTCTTCTGCCATGTCGGGAGTCGAAACTCTGGACATAGATACCTCGGACCCTCCTCCCTTGCCCTCAGACTATGCTACAAGGAAGTCGTAGGAGAGATCTTAATTCCTACCCTCACCTCTGCCTCGTCACCAGACACACAAACTCTCTGTCTCTGTCTGTCTCTCCCTTCCACCCTTCTTCCCGTGTGTCCCCCCTCCCACTCACGCCGTCGAGACATTACTTTGTGTCTACCAGAAGTTCGTTGGGAGGTGCTTATGGACGGAGGGGAGGGGGTGGAAATGTCGAGGTTCAGGCGGAAAGAAAGGAGGTCCTGACAGAATAAATTTCTAACTCTTAAAGAGTCGACGAACCCGAACGATCTCCACTGGAATCTGTTAGTTTGACAGGTGGTGAGGTATTGGAATGTATTTCTGAAGGTATGGATGGGGTCTAGTTTATTTTGTCAAGGATAAAAATTTTCGGAGGATCTCTTTTGTTACGGTGTTAGTGACAAAGGTGATACGGTCAGGAAGACTTTTAGCTTAGATTCAGGAAGGTTGGAGTGGAAGTCGAGTAAAATGGGACAAACTAAGGGTCTGTGTAGTCCCCTGTTGACCAGAGACACAAGGGTTACTGTCATGTGACTAGCTTTATGACACTAAGTCACAAGTACTGGGGTAAGGGTGACTTTTCCAATGTTGAGCTCATTTCACGACCGAGTCTTACGGGAAGAGGGGGTGGAGTCACACGTGAAGATCCCGATGGCGAGACCAGTGACGGGGGACGGAGGTTAATGTCGAGTTCTATGTCCACTGCCGGTTCACTTCTTGTCGTACTGTTATACTTCCCGAAGTTAGTCTTCCAGAATTTCCCGGGAAGATCGAGATTCTGACATAGGATCCCATTATCGAGTATGAAGGGATAGGTAAGGAGATCGGGGTTACTACCCTAGTCCCTCGTTGTCCCTCGTTCCACTAAGTCAGTCGGACCCTACGTTTCCCTTCTCAGATGGTGGACCCCTTTTCGTCGGTGAGGTTAGTTCGAACGGAAAGTAGACCCGGATGTCTCTCCTCGAGTCTTTTCATTTTGACGAATACGTATAATGCCTGGATTTCGTTCCTCCGTGTGACGTGGTAAGAAGTGTGCAAATGGGATCTGTTGCGGTTCTTAGACTGTGCATCTTGAACCACGACCGGTCTCCGACATGACGAGACTCAACGGTCCTTGTTCCACGATCAGTCCCTTGAGTAGTCCTCCGGGTGCACGAACATTTCCCTTCGAGCTACGAGTCCGGTCGGTACTCGGGGTGTCCGTGCTCCTTTCCCTTTCGGGTCGAATAGCCCTATGAAGGGTGGTCTGGGTCAGTGACAAGAGACGAGACCCTCTATAGAGACAGATACCCTCTGACTCGGGGTATGGGTTCTTTAGATGGTCAGGGCGCGAAACGGGTTTCGAAGTGATGGAATTGTCTAGTACACAAGAGATGTTGCACTTACTTGTCGGGGTCAAGAGGTCGAGGGAGGTCTGGAAGTCAGTGACAAACTTTACAAGCGTGAACCCCGATCCCGTATGTAGCTACTCTCTATTATTACTGCACCAGGGTGGGAGTTCCTAGGACATCCATTTAAGATTAGATCCTTGATGAGACTTTCTGCCTGTCCTTTTCTACCTTAACCAGAACGACGGACAACGACGAGTCAACGATTTAGGACAGGCTGAGAAAACACTGAGGTACCTGACATCAGGTGGTCCGAGGTGACAGGTACCCTAAAGGGTCCGCTGTTATGACCTCACCCAACGGTAAAGGAAGAGGTCCCCCAGAAAGGTTGGGTCCCTAGTTTGGACACACAGGACGAACCGTCCGTCTAAGAAATGGTGACTCGGTGGACCCTCCTACCTTAATCAGAATAACGGGTGGTTTATTCCACGACTAAAAGGTCCAAGTGTAATTGGTTTGTCGGTGGAAGTCATCGTTCGATACATCAAACGAACGAAGTCTTGAGACTCTTACACTGAATTAAAAAGTTAGAAGGTAAAGGAGTGACATTTGACCCCCGTTATTTTTTACGATAACTCTTTCTACTCGACTCTGAAAATTCTACAACAGGGGGAGGAAGGAGTCAGGGTACTCAATATATTAAGAACTGATAGAGCGGACTCAATAGAGGAAGGAGTACTTGTGGGAAGGAAATAGGGAGGCAATGAGGGGTGGAGTTGGAGAGGTAAGATCGTTTCTTTGTGGGGAGGGGTTGTTCTCAGAGAGGTTCTGGGAAATGTGAATATAAGATATAGTTGTTTTTATACGACCTGAAACAGGTTCCCGAAAATAGTTTATTCTCTACAAGGAGACTGCAAATAATAAAGTGAAATTTAGGTAGTTAGTCTATTTCGAAGAACTATTCACACTTATTACAGAGAGTTAATCCAAAAATTAAACTTTTATTCCTCCCTTTGTTAGTTTCTTTCACCATCAAAAATTTCCCCTTCCTTTCTATTCCAATTCGGTAGTTTTACTAATTTCTGTCATGTAGAAAAAGAAGAGATTCGATCCATACAGTAAACACAAATACATTTGGGAATTCTTCTACTCATGTAAGAGGAAGGTTTTTTTACAAAACATGACTAACTTAAGAGGTTTCTAGATACTGAGTTCGTAATGAGTACGGAGATTAACTTATGGTGGGAGACTGGGGTGTCTGTGTGACCACTACGAGTATGGAATAAAGTAAGTATTTCACAACGACCCTATGTGCACCATTTACGGTCTTTGAAGAGGGCGACCGGGTCTTTGTTTATGTTAATTTAGGTGTAGGATAGAACCTGGACGAGTGTCGAAGGGATATGGATGTGGTTGTTTAGGTACAAAATTTACGATTTCCTATAATCTGCCTCCTCCTGTCACATTGGCAAACCTCTCATGTCGGAAATGTGTGATATGAAAGTAGATCAGGGAGGTCACAGGGTTTAGAATAGGTAAGTGTACTTATACTCGTGTAAGAGGGCTTCACCAAAGGTATATGGTAAAAGGTTACAGGGGTTGTTATAGAATAAAAGAGTGGGGATGCTCAGTCGGGTAGAGTAAGGTTAACAGTCGTGGAGGGTCCCTCCAACTCTTTCCACAAAACGTTCCAGTCCGGACACCTCGATCCGGGATGAGACGTCTTCAATGTCCGTGAGTCAAGAATTAAGGGATGAGAAATGTGTTCCGTCACCCCTGTATGGGTATCCGTTCGTTTGCCGGAAACCAAGAAGAGGTCTGTGACGTAGAAACAACCCGGAGCGAGGGACAGTAAACAGATAAAGAGAGTACGTAAAAAGATTGGGCACTATTATTTCAAACATACAAGGATTTCGGAAGATAACTTCTTCCGTTACCGTTGGGTGAGGTCATGAGAACGGACCTTTTAGGGTACCTGCCTCTTCGGACCACCCGACGTCAGGTACCCCAGCGATTCTCAGCCTGTGCTGACTCGTTGAAGGGAAAGTGAAAAGTGGAAGTATGTAACCTCTTCCGTTACCGTTCGGTGAGGTCACAAGAACGGACCTCTTAGGGTCCCTGCCCCCTCGGACCACTCGACGGTAGATACCCCAGTGTGTCTCAGTCTGTGCTGACTTCACTGAATCGTTTCGGAAGACAAAGGAAGGAAGAAGTCAGTTCTGAAGGGACCACCGAGTCTACCATTTCTTAGACAGACATTACGTCCTCTGGACCCAAGTTAGGGACCCAACCCTTCTAGTACTGACTCCTTGAAGATAAAAAAGTGAAAGTCAGTTCCTCGAACTGATATCTAACGAAAAAGGGAGGAGTAGAAAAGGGACAGGAAATTCATCTTTCTTCATTCTGTTAGGTCCATTATTGACTCGAACATTAGTTCGGTTTCCTCGTGTTTATCTCTCGGTTAAAACGAAATTAGTGTTGTAGGTTGAAAGTCTGTGGTAAGGTCCAGATTGAGTCAGGGTGACCCTATAGGTCGGGAAAGTTCGAAGGACCTTTGATCTGGATCTTGTTTAAATAAAGTTTTCACCCGACCTGAAGGTTACCCGTGAGTTCCAGTGTCACCTCTATGGCTCCAGTTGGAGAACACCTCCAAGCCCCCTCCACCAGACTCCTTACGACTTCTTAGACCTCTATCTTAGAGAGGAAGGACCAACGAAGATGGAGGGTAGAAAAAGTCGACTGATCTTTTAAGGTCTCTCATATAGAGGTTCCTATACTTTACGAGACAAACCAGTTTTTCATACTCCTTCGATCGACGACGACGACGATTCAGCGAAGTCAGTACAGGCTGAGACACGTTGGGGTATTTACCGTCGGGTGGTCCGAGGGGGTAGGGACCCTAAGAGGTCCGTTCTTGTGACCTTACCCAACGGTAAAGGAAGAGGTCACGTACTTTGACTTTTCACTTTCCCTTCAGCGAGTCAGCACAGGTTGAGAAACGCTGGGGTACCTGACGTCAGATGGTCCGAAGAGGTAGGTACCCTAAAAGGTCCGTTCTCATGACCTCACCCCACGGTGACGGAAGAGACTCGTCACAGATTGTTTTCTTCTCCTTCACCCGACTGTGTAGGGTGGTCTAGAAAGACCCTTAAACGACTTTTTACAAGAGAGTCGAAGTGGGTCCAAAAGGGGGTTTTACACATTAAAGACCATAAAGAAGAGATCAAGTTGTGAGAAGAGAAATTTTAGGTCCGAGAGAGCACTAAAGGGACCGTCAGGACCTCAATTCTGGGGTGTGAAGGTTACGTCCCCCACGTCCAATCTAGGGAGTCCCTTGATTCTAAGGTGTACGGAGGTGACGATTGAGATTCAGTAGGGGAAGAGGCCACGGTTACGATTGAAGGGACAACGCAGAAGGGTGACAAAGAAGAGGAGTGGTAGAGGTAGTCAAAGAGGAGAAGGAGTCCCGTGTAGTTGGAGTCAGTGAAGGACTAAATTTACAGGAAAGGGGAGACAGGCGTGGTGAGAAGTGAGTACGAGTGAAGTGATGAAGGGTGTAAGACGTCGACCGCAGGGATTAGGGAAGGGTGAGTCAGTGATAGGGGACGTTGCGGGTTAAAGAACCGGGAAAGGGAGAGAGAAAAGTAGAGGGGAACCTAGATAGATGAGATTCTGACAACGGGTTCGAGTGACAAGGACCAGAGAGGGTCTAAGTCGGGTGACGAGGAGAGGCAGAAACGGGAGGCATTGGTGATAGGGTTTCCAAAAAACTCAAAGGGTCGGAGAGTGTGAGGAACTGGGAGTGGGAGAGTCATCTGACAGTGAACCGAGGTCTCAGAACTAAAACAGAAAGGAAGTAGGAGTCCGAGATAAAAAGGAAGGAGGTCTAAAGTACAGGGTCTAGAGAAAGAAAAGGCGGGTAGAAGGATCGGGTCTGGAAAAGAGGAAGAATTTAGAAGTCAAAGATCAAGAACAAGACTTAGAGGGATGGGTCAGGTGTGACTAGTTCTAAGGACTCCCAACAGGTCTTACTGGACGACCAGGAAGGGAAGAAAAGGTAAAAGTGGAGATCTGTAGGACCTTAGAAGGACAGAGGTGCTGTGTGGACACAGAGGATATGAAGAATCTAGCCCCGAGACACGTGGTAACCGAAATTTTGGCCCTCTGGGGTTTATCTCGGGACGATTAGGGGTACCGTAACTCAATGGTCTCCTGTCCGACCGTAGATCGGAAGAATTAGAAGTATCTCTGTGCCCCGGGAACTAAGAATTTTCCAGTTTACGAGATCCGATCTCCAGTTTCTTAATCTTCTACGTAGGAATTTTGCGGTTAATGAGACATCAGTAACCGGTTCCCTAAGTTCTTGTAACCAAAACGGATTATAATCCTCATTTGACCCGAAAGAAAGAGAAAACGGATGGAGTCGAGGTGAAGGACAAGTCGGTCCTTCTTTGGAACTCCACTTGTGTCGTTTCGTCTGAGGTATTACCGGTCTGTTCTTTCCATGAGTAGAAAATGTTATGTAGTCAAAGTAATTTGACTTTTCATGTAGGTACTTTCAAAGTTAAGGTCCTTGATTTACACAGGAGTGCATTCCTGGAAGACGAACTGTTCACTAACAACATCAACGACAACAAGTCAGTGATTCAGCACAGGTCGAGAAACACTGGGGTACTTGACGTCGCATGGTCCGAAGGGACAGGAAGTGACAGAGAACCTCAAACGAGTTCAAGCACAAGTAACTCATCCACTACGGGCACTGTTCGGTATCGTTGTGGATATGATATGTCAGATAGGAATGTGCTGTCAGGTAATGATGGATGTTTGCTGACCCTGAAGATTTCGGACTCGATTTCTCATGCGTCAGGGGTGTGACTTTTGTCCCAATGCCCTTTCGTAAAATGGAATTCATTTGGTCAACGAGAGGAGGTCCAAGTCAAAGAAGAGGAAATGTTTCGTCGTCGACTTAAAGGTTCCAGGAAGGAGCACGATGGATAGATACTAAGATTCTCAGTAATAATTGTTATCTGTATTACTACTATTTTCCTAAAACTTGAAAAATAGAGTAAAATCGTAGTCTTGTCGGGATCTAATACCTTTTTCACTAATAGGAATACGAGGAAAATGTTTTCTTTTTGGAACTACTTTCTGTGGTTCACTGTACGGGTTTCAGTGAGCCGAACCTTCACCACCCCGCCCCCTCGACACAAGGCTGGAGACGGTGGGGAGGCGTCCTCCGTAGGTGACTGTCCGTGCCCCACGGGCATTCTAAGCAGGGTCCTTCACTCTAAGACTCTTGAAAGGGGTGTAAACACAAGTCTCCCCCTATCGGGTTCCTTCCTGTCCTCCCGGTCCACCCGGACCTTTGCCGGTGTCCCATCTCCTTCTCTATCTCCATCTTCTTCTCCGACACCACAAATCTTCTGTCTGTCGTCGTAACCCATTCCGTCGAAAGACATCCGGGGGGAAATCACTGAGTGGGGGGAAAGTCAATGGAATTCTTTTTGTGTCTTTTGAAAATAGACGGCGGGTCTATTTTCTTAAACGAGCTCTAGTCAGTCAATCAGTAAGTGTTTCGACCGTGAGTTAAGGTCCAAAAGACTGAGGACGAAACCACGGAAAAATTTTTTTTAGATAGTAGTTTTGTAGAAAATTACTTTATGTAGTTGATTGTCCATCCACTTTCGTGTAAAATTGTCTAACTTAGGAATCTATTTTGTATCGTGAGTAAGTAGAGTATATCTACGTTTCAAATTTTTTGTTGACAAAGAAGGGTCCCGAAGAGACCACCAAGACACCGATACTGAAACACGAGGGTTACGTTCCCCCGCTTCCAAGTTAGGGACCAGTTCCTTAATCTAGGGTGTACGGTTTTGATTGGGAACCGTGTCGGTTTATTTTTTTAAATTTTTGTAGAAAAAAAGGAACATTACTCTTGAGAATCCTACATGAGAATTGAAAGTACGTATTTTTTCTCGTCACAATTTGAAGTCCCGGCAAAAAAAAAAGGAAATACCATAGTGACACCTCTTCTGTTACCGTCAGGAGAGGTCATGAGAACGGACCTTTTAGGATACCTGCTTCCTCGGACCCCCAGTCAGGTACCCCAGCGCTCCTCAGTCTGTGCTGACCCGTTGAAGTGAAAGTGAAAAGTGAAAGTACGTGACCTCTTCCTTTACCGTTGGGTGAGGTCACAAGAACGGACCTCTTAGGGTCCCTACCCCCTCGGACCACCCGACGGTAGATACCCCAGCGTGTCTCAGCCTGGGCTGACTTCGCTGAATCGTCGTCGTCGTCGTCGTACCATAGTGACTTAGTGACCTCAGAAGTTGTGTCAGCAATACGTAACCCATACCCCTTCCCCTCCCTCTCCTTCTGGTTTTACGAATTTAGTCAATTCATAAGTCTGAATTGACTATTTAATCTTTTAGTTTTCATAACTTATTTGAGAAGGGTCCTGGTGACTTCCGAGGTTTACCTTTTACTCCAATTTTATTAACGGAGTAAAAATTGGAATACGTAGTCAACTTAAAAATGGTGTACGAGAATACTGTGATTATTTAAAAATTTTTATCAAACTTTAATTTAACTATTACGATTCACTCATGTACGATCGAGAAATAAAAGATATAAAGACCTCAGATATTAAAAACAGTTGGGAGAGGTAGACATTAATGTATCTAAGTATTTGAGTACTGGTATCTTTAATTTAATGAATAGGTTTTAATGTTTTTATCTGATTGGTAATGCCACGTTAACCTTTTGATGTCTGAAATTTCAGCCCTAACTGGTTCCAAACTTAGAGTCAAGAGGTTGAATGATACACTACTACCCGTGTACCCCGTGGATTTACTTGGAGAGACTCCAAACTTAATGAGAAGACTAAAGATTTTGTGTGTGTTTGTTATGACGGAAATTCCTTATTTACTCTATTTCCTACTCTTTTAGGAGTCGTCTGATGACGGTCCGTCGCAGGTAAAAATATTTCTTCTCGAATCCGAGTCCGAAAGAAGAGAATGAGGGCTGGGTAAGGAGTTAACTGAAGTTGGTCCTATTACGTTTTTACGGGAGTGGTTTAAGCTGTCAGAGTAAAGTGGGAAGACGTCGTAAAGTGTGGTAACTGGTGTGGAGACAAGAAGCGGGGAGACCAAAGACACTGTCTGTAACGAGAGAAGATTAAACGGTGGATGAAGAGTCACGGGGGTGGGGGGAGCGAAAGAAAAAGTCGGAGGTAGTACTCGGGGATGAGAAGGAAGAATCTATAGTCACAAGATGTCTCCTGACAAATAGTCTGCCGGTCAGTCTTACAAATCGTCATAAACGTATAATAATTTATCTTTTCTTTACTTTCCGATCCTATTCTGTCCTACTTTATTTTTTTTTATGTAGTCTCCCGTAGTGACAGATTTTCCTGATATATGACAAAGTATTTTAAAAAACAAAATCAATGTACATGTACCTAAACACACTCACATACACAAGACCCCGTATTATTGTTGATGTGAAAAAGAAACCCAACACCAGTTTTTATGACGGGATTTCACACGGAAAGAGAGAGGAGTATAAAAGTGGCACTTACTAGAATTTGCCGTGGTGTGGTATATGATGGTTGATACTCGATTTTTAAGGGTGTGGGCATAGACTTTCGGTCTGTAGAGTGGACTTTCGGTCCAACTATATAAACCGACGGGACTTTATCGGTAGGGATACACTGAGCGTCCGTAGAGTTAACATTTTGCATGTTTAGTCTCGAATATCAAGGGGTAGTTAGAAGACGAGAAGGACCAGGTGGATAGATCGATTACCATCACGGCTGAGTAAATAATTAAATAAATAAGGTGCCCACGTATTTATGCATAGTATATGGTCCTTTACACGATCCGGAAACTCTGTCTCTAGTGCTTCTATGACATAGACGAGACCTAATACCACTCTTTGTCTTTTATTTGTCTTAGTATTCTACTTTTTTCGACTTACTAACATCTCCATCCAGGTCACACGGTATTATAGGTTTTTATACCCGTTTGATTAGGTCCGACGCTCCGGGCTCAAAGGGTCTCGACGTGTGGATTAGACTCAAAATTTCATTCTTGACAACAATCAGCCTCGTTTTCTTCAACCCCGCCCCTCTCACATACCACCACACACACGACCCCTTTGTGTCTTTCCTTCCGTGCGATCTCTGAAATCTCCCCTCTCTTGTTCGTTCGTATATCGAGACACACGCTATGACATTCTATGCTTCCCAACGGATTCAGGTTTCAGAGTCCGCCCCTTACTGTTTCTTATACGGACCTTTCTGGTGTAGAATCTCTGGTAATATACAGTACAATTTCCGGAAGCTAAAAGTAGGACGTCGTCTACGTCTCTGTTACTTTCCAAAATTCATTCCCTCTGTGATACTAAACTAAACGTAAAAACTATTTAGTGAGACCTACAACGTACCATCTATCGAAGTTCTCCAGTGTCTCTCCTCCGAAACCGTCAGTAGTTCCATTCAATACTACACTAGACCTGGGGTCTTTATCTTGACTAATGTGTTGTCGTTTACCTTTCTTCTTCTAACTAAACTATATAGGACCCCTCTTCCTTGTCTGGTAGGTCAGTGAATTCGACCTTTGTACCTCGGACAGTTACGAGGAAAGGAGTGGAAATAGAAGGTTTAAATTAGTCGATGACTCAAGATGGTTAAGACGGAGAAGTGATCGAGAGTTTAGACAGGGAGTGAGAGGTAAGAGTGACGAAAATCAAGGAAACAAAAGGAGAAAACTTTGGTGCTGTTAAACTTTTACAATTATTGGGGAGTGAACAGATGGAGATTGGTAGGGAAAAGGGGGCGGTGGGTAGACGGTAGGGTCGTTGTTCTCGTTAACACTAAAAAGACCTGTCACTTTGGGGAGTTACAAGGGGACACCGGATCACGTCAAGTCAAGTCGAGTCAGTGAGTCAGTACAGGTTTAGAAACGCTGGGGTACCTGAGTCATACGGTCCGAAGGGACAGGGAGTGGTCGACGGTCACGAACGAGTTTGAGTACAGGTAGTTCAGCCACTACGGTAGGTTGGTAGAGTAGGAGACAGTAGGGGAAGAGGAGGACGGAAGTCAGAAGGGGTCGTCGTCCTAGAAAAGGTTACTCAGTCAGGAAACGTAGTCCACCGGTTTCATAACCTCAAAGTCGAAGTCGTAGTCAGGAAGGTTACTTGTGAGTCCTGACTAGAGGAAATCCTACCTGATCAACCTAGAGGAACGTCAGGTTCCCTGAGAGTTTTTAGAAGAGGTTGTGGTGTCAAGTTTTCGTAGTCAATAAGTCACGAGTCAAAAGAAATATCAAGTTGAGAGTGTAGGTATGTACTGGTTACCTTTTTGGTATCGGAACTGCTGTACCTGGAAAAAACCGTTTCATTATTACAGAGACGAAAAATTATACGATAGATCCAACCAGTATCGAAAAGAAGGTTCCTCGTTCGCAGAAAATTAAAGTACCGACGTCAGTGGTAAACGTCACTAAAACCTCAGGGGGTTTTATTTCAGACAGTGACAAAGATGACAAAGGAGTAGATAAAAGGTACTTCACTACCCTGATCTACGGTACTAGAATCAAAAGACTTGTAACTCAAAATTCGGTTGAAAAAGTGAGAGGAGACAGTGAAAGTAGTTCTCCAAGGACTCAGGGAGAAGTGAAAGACGGTATTCCCACCACAGTAGACGAATAGACTCCAATGATTATAAAGAGGACGGTGGATGTTAGACTAGGGACGGTGAAAAAAGTTAAGTGAATGATTATAAGAGATGGGGATGGGGGTACGGTACGGTACGGTTTCATGAATGTCAAGAGATATTATCTTTGGCTTTTTTCGATGGTGGTGGTTGTTTTTTCGACAAGGTCAGGGTACGATTGTACGAAACTCTGCGTTACGAAGGAGAAAGACCTTCCGGGAAGGGAAGAGGGGTGGGAGTGTAGAAGGACCTCCTGACAAAGGGAGGACCTTCTAAGTCGAGTCGGTAGAGTAAAAGATAGTGTAAAGGGACTGAAGGGGGTGTTGGGATTCGTCTGACCTAGGAACACGTCCACCGATGACCTCGTGGTTCCTGTGGCATAACGTTGGTTAAAACAAGTATAGACAGAGGATTTAGTCTACCACTCGTTGACTCAAGGAAGATGGAGTAGTCAGACTCGTCACAGACCGTGTACTCTCGACGAGTTAAATATAAACAACCCCCCTTTTTTAATCATTCGTTTGTTTAACTGATCTTGTCCAAGAGACGGGGGAATGGGTCTCTAACAAGGTACTATAGTGTTAGTAAATAAAAATATTACCTTTATAATCTACCTTTAGGAATTTTACTCTGGATTCTTGACCTCTGCAAAAGACGACAAGATGGAGTTTCCCATCAATCTCGTAAGTGGAAAGAGGTCTCGCGGTCACAAATGTAGGTCAGATGACTGATGAAGGATCATCTACCCTAGGGTCTTGAAATTTCTTGTATTACATTTTGTTTTGACTAGAAGGTCGTAAGGTTTTATGAAGTGGGATGTCTTTGTCAGAGGATAGAGGTGATGAAACAAGGTGCGACGTCGCAAAAGATAGTCAGTTTTGGGGTTTGACTCCCACCGGGGACGGAAGACTGAGAGCCGGGAAGGTAGTGGTTGTGGTTTGAGCCTCAGAGGAAAGGTAAAGGTTGTCGTAGCGGGTTGAGTCCTGACAGACTAAAACAAGGACCTAAAGATTTAGTCGAAACTTACTAGAAGAAATCTTATTCGAGATTTTTATTAAGTCTTAGACTTTAGAGTGCGGGTATGAGGGTTTATTATTAAGAGGTTCAAATTATATACAAACTTATCACCCCCGTGAGTAGCTCACTCACGATACACGGTCCGTGGTAAGTTTCGTGAGATTCATCTAATTAAATAAATTCGGAGTGTAGTGTGTTGGGATCCCCTATCCATGATGGTAATAGACATAAAAGGTAAGTTCCTCTTATTCTATAACTCTCCAATTCGTAGGAAGGGTTCCTGTGTGTCGGTCATTCATGGATAAGTAGATGTAGTTGTGTGTAAAAGTGTACAATATACACTTTATATTGTATACGTTTGTACAGAAAAATCAAAAAAGAGAATGAAATGTATTATCCCTATTGTTATACACATAATGGAAACGTAAAGGAGAATTGTTATGTAGAACCAATAGAAAGGAACAACCATGTATATTTAAGTGGAGGAAGAAAAATTGACAATTTACAATAATGTTACATACTGATATCATATTAAATAAACTGGTTAAGTAACAACTACCTATAAGTCTAATAAAAGGTAAAAAGTGATGACATTTGTTACTACACTAAGAACATGTATTTAATACCGTGAGCACACTTATCTAGATATCGTGTCCAACCACCTTTATCGTGATGACCATAAAGATAAAAATTAAAACTATGTAGGACGGTTTTATAGACGTTTTTCTAACATGGTTAAATGTAGGAATGATTGTTATTTATTTCCACGGACAAAAGGGTTTACGAACGGTTGTGACCTATAATAGGTAGTAAAATTAAAAATTTTTAGAATCTAAAGAAACAACGAAATAGAACATAAAGAGTTTTAAGTGTACCTCGTCTAGAAAAGTCTACAAAGGACCTGTTGATATGGAAAAGATTTTTAAGGATGAGTATGGGAAACACATTAAAAGATAACTTAACAGAAAATTACATAAATAACTTATAAGACGTATAATCGTTAAATTTTGAACCGATACAATATTAATTTAATAGTGTTAGACATTGAATGAAAATGTAAAACGGAATTACCGTAGATGTTATATACAGTTAAAAAATTTTAGTATGTCAGTGGAAGACATATCGTGGCCCTTGAGACGAGTCATAAGACATTATAACTCTTTACCCTTTTCTTGAACTTTTTATTATCTATATAGATATACATATTGACTTAGTGAATGGACATGTGGACTTCACTTCACTTCACTTCACTTCACTTCACTTTCAGTGAATCAACAAAGGCTGAAAAACGCTGGGGGACCTGATATGTCAGGTACCTTAAGAGGTCCGGTCTTATGACCTCACCCATCGGAAAGGGAAGAGGTCCCCTAGAAGGGTTGGATCCCTAACTTGGGTCCAGAGGGTCTAACGTCCGTCTAAGAAATGGTCGACTCGGTGTTTCCTTCGGGGGGATTGTGTTATAACATTCAGTTAATATCAGTTATATTTTATTTTTATATTTTTTTCTCCCTTTTTCTCTTTTATTTTTAGTATATTTGATCGGTCAGGAAGGAAAGTCTCTAACACTCAAACCCCCAGAATGTATCCTTCCAGAGAGGGAGAGACTCTAATTTGTATGAAAGATATCAAAAATTGATAAAGAAAATCAAAACAAAATAAATATTTTACAGTCAGGTAGACTTTAAATAAAAACATATACCTTATTCCTTCCCGAACTCGAAGGGGGTTGACAGTCTATAGTTTGATAACATTACGGTAAGTAATTCATCAACTTAGGAACCCGTGACTAATCTTCATATCACATGCTGTATCACATAATAAGGAGTATGTGATTTAAGAGTCTAACCAAACACTGATGACACGAGAGAGAACAAGGAACTTTGATAGACGTATAAAGATACAGTTACGAAGTCATAAAAGTGACTATGTAAAAAAAAGTGCAAGAAAAAAAAATTTAAATAAAAATTAACCCCCTCTTAACGAAATGTTACAAGACAACCAAAGACGGTTTGCTGTTGTGCTCACCCGTTCTTAGTATGTCCATGGTGGAGGGAGAACACGGGGGAGGGGAGGGGAGGGGGTGGGGAGATCCAGCCTATATCTCTTGTCTGAACACCCGTGTCGCCTCGTTGGGCTTACTTCCCTCTCTCATCGTGACTGAATGGAGGTGATGGCGCACATTTTGTCTAGCGAGGACTCTTCAATGACGACGTTAAAATTTCATTGAATCCCTGTCACCCTTTTGAGTGATAGTGGAGAGGTGTACAAAAAATTTGTAACACCGATTAGAACTGAAAGAAAAGGTCACCCAACAATCTTGACTGACTAGTTCAAGGTATTTTGTTTTGTAACCTTCAATCGTACCCTAACGTGACTTAAACGTCTAAGTCTCCCTTTTTCTCAATTGTAGAAACGACGTGACTTAGACTCCTAATTGTCGTTAAGTAAGTGTATTGTAAGACGAAGTTTTTTAAAACGGTGACTGTAACCCTATTTCTATTTTGAGTAGTCACAGACTAAAAGTGTAGGATAGGAGAGTTTAAACCGAATCAGTGGAGTGACTTAAATAAAGGGAAATGAGAATAGGTGTTTCAAAGAGTTTGTTTCATTAGGAAGTAATGGAAACGATCCGTACGAAACGTTAATCTTCTCTCTCTTTCGTCTATATAGGAAACAGGTGTGTGGAAGGGAGACTTCGTGACCGAAACACCCAGATAGACGCGAGGTGGTAGTGGTAAGTCGTTTCGTTCGTATCCACATAAGAGAGTATAATTTTTCAAGACTACAACTCCCGTTTTCCTCCCTTAAAGATACTAATTCGTTGGATACTGTTGTATGACGAGGAAGTCGTAAGGATCCGGTCTATTGAACCACAGCTTGTCCTGTTGTCTATTGTCCTAGGTTTTGAATTCTCCAGAACACACGTATGTACGATTCGACGAAGTCATTACAGGTTGAGAAACACTGGGATACCTGACATCGGACGGTCCGAGGAGACAGGTACCTTAAGAGGTACCTGTAGAAGTGAGTAAGTCTGTTGTCTTTTACTTTACCAGTCTACCGTAGTGGCTGAGTTACCTGTACTCAAACTCGTTTAAGGACCCCTACCACTTCCTGTTCCTTCGGACCACACGACGTGAGGTACCCCAGTTTTTCTCAGCCTGTGTTGAATCGCTGACTTGCGTAGGTACCTCTGTACAAGGGTACAGGTACCTCTTAGGGTACCTATCTCCTCGGACCGTCCGGTATCAGGTATGTCAAGTATGTCTAGTCAGCGATATCAAGGGGATTAGGAGGTCCCCTTGGAAGGACTGGGTACTTAGCTTGGACGTAGAGAGTACAGAGGACGTAAACGTTCACCCAAGAAATGGTGACCGTGGTGGGTTCTTCGGGAACTTCTCCAGAACGACGACGATTCAGCGAAGTCAGCACAGGCTGAGACACGCTGGGGTATCTGCCGTCGGGTGGTCCGAGAGGGCAGGGACCCCAAGAGGTCCGTTCTTGTGACCTCACCCAACGGTAAAGGAAGAGGTTACGTACTTTCACTTTTCACTTTCCCTTCAGTGAGTCAACATAGGTTGAGAATCGCTGGGGTACCTGACGTCGGATGGTCCGAGGAGGTAGGCACCCTAAACGGTCCGTTCTCATGACCTCACCCCACGGTAGCGGAAGAGGCACTTCTCCAGAATAACGGTGGGTTTGAACATTGTAAGTCCTATGTAAAGAGTGTCTTAGAGACTTCTCTCCTCTCCTTATAATTTTTCATAGTCTTCTCCAGTCTTCTTGATTCTATCATCATGGACTGCTCTTAATTTGACTTTTTACGAAGGCTCCTCGACCCTCGGTCAAGTCGGTTGTTAGACCGCTCTCGGACGTAATGTTGGTTCGTCGGCGTCTCTCCCTCGTCTCCTGGTCCTTACCGCTCCCCGGTCCCACTGGTGTGCTCCCGTCGTCTCTCGTTCGATTTGTCTTTGCGAGACCCATCCGCACTTGTCCAATAACCTTGGTTTACTCAGGCATACCGGTTTCAATACCAAAAAGGTCATCAGTACATCAAGACACTCCCGACCTGGTGTTTCTTCTGACTCACGGTTCCTTAACACCACGACCTCTTCTGAGAACTCTCAAGGAACCTCACGTTTCTCTAGTTTGGTCAGTTAGGATTTCCTTTAGTTGGGACTTATAAGTAACTTCCTGACTACGACTTCGAGGTTAAGAAACCGATCACTTCTCGACTTAGTGACCCTTTCTGGGACTACGACCCTTTATAACTTCCGTCCTCCTCTTCCCCTATTGTCTCCTACTCTACCAGTCTACCGTAATGGTTCAGTTAGTTACCTGTACTCAAACTCGTTTAAGGACCTCTACTTCCTGTACCTTCGGACCACACGACGTCAGGTACCCCAGTTTTTCTAAAGCTTATGTTGAATCGTTGACTAGTTGTTGGATCTGGGTTTTTTTGTGAAAGATAAGTCTGTTACCCGTGTCTCGTTCTAACATAACGTGTGGGTCATCTTGTCTCTTTATAAGGTGTGTGTAGACGAGATTCCACTTCCCCGCGTCTTTCTCCATTGATTGTACCCAACTTAAGAATCGATCCTCAAAACGTATTTACAGAAGTAAATTAGAAGTGATGTTCTACCTTTTATTGTTTCACCTTACGAATTGATCACTTTTCTAACTAGAGTTTATTTCCTTCACCGTGTCAACTATAAGTTCGGGCCCTTTCAGGTTGAAGTTTTCGGTACGAAACAGGACGTGATATTCTTCAGTCCTTACCGAGGAACGTCGACCTGGGTCTCGGACAAATTGAAGGAGTCTTCCTGTGTGTCGGTGATGACCGGAGGAAGCAGGTGTGGTGTGATTGGTCCCAAAGTCCACTACTCTGCATCACCCTATGATCAGGTGTTTCTTTGGAAGTCTGACCTTAGAGACGACCGTTTAGAGTAGTTCACAGTGGACCGTTCCCTTGTGATGACCTCCCGATCGTTCGAGACCTTAAAGTCCCGAATCTTTCCAGAATCCTGGTTGTACCTAGTGTCTACTAGTACTCAGTCGGTTCCTTCTGTCGGATTTTTGGTTCCCCTCGTCTTGTTATATGTTGTCTCGGACCTCGTCACAGACTACAAGTTGAGTATTCGTAGTCGGCGCCGGAGAGAATGGAGGGCCCTGGACAAGACTTGAGTTGATAGATTCTCCTTTCTTAGTCCCTTCGCCAAGACTTTACTATTTCCTTAACCGTCTTCCAATTCTTAATCCTGTGAAATGGACTGTATATCCTCCAACTCCTCGTTAAATGATTGTCACAACGTCGGAGATCTCTCTACACAGGATTTCCGATCCTTTCTCTTTCTCTCCAGAAGACAGTACTTGGTCTCCCTTTTCGGAATATACTATCATCCTCCAAGAACCAACATTTTAGTTACACAGTTTACTTTCTTACACCTGTGAGAAGAGGTTTACACTACTTCGTCTCTCAGGAGAAGGTACTTAAGCAAGTTTGTTGTGAATTATTCGTGGCTAATGCACCGTCGTTGGATTACACGTGGCAGGAAAACCAAAGACGGTTGTCTAGAACCGTCTATTTAACTGTCCCAAAGAAAGGAGTACTTCGAATATAGATGACCCTCTTCCTTATGTCTGTTGTTTATTTGGTTACTATTTAATAAAAATTTTTGTCGTCTTTTACGATTGACTAGTCTCTTCCTTAGGTGAAGTCATAAGAACGGACCTTTTAGGGTACCTGTCTCCTTAGACCGTCCGATGTCAGGTTTCCCAACGTTTCTCAGTCTGTGCTGACCGTTGACTCGTCTCCTCGATTACCTAATGTTCACTTACCCTTACCCTTCCGAAGAGGCTCCTCCTCTGTAAGTTTGACTCTACACGTTCGTTCTCGTCGAAACGTATCTCGTCTCTCCCTTCAAATTCTAGTCCTCCTTGTCGGTCACGTTTCCTAATCCCACCCGTACTCGAACCCACAATCTCTATGTTTTTCCTGTTCGACCCTCACTGTCACACCGGTTTTCCATTCTGCTCCAGTCTCTGTATCTGGTCCCGGTCTAACGTCTCCCAAAATGTTTGTGGCTCTCCTTCTCAACTCCTTTAATACACAACTTTCTAAGCCACTATACAAAACCAAAATTTTGAATTGTGTTATCTGATAAATGTCTATGTCGAGAGAGGCCTTAATCACTCAAGGAACTTTCCTAGGTGTTCGACGCGACACGACAAAGAGTCCTTTCAGTCCTGACTCCAGAGTAGACCCTCGGGAATCATCGTCATTCCAGTCCTTGAATATAATAATGGGATACCTTACTCTTTGAGGTCCTATGGACACAATAAAAATTGGTCACGGGCGTGGAGTCCCGAAGGAACTATAGTCCTGAAGAGACCACCGAGTCGACCATTTCTTAGGTGGACGTTAAGTCCTCTAAGGTCAAGCTAAGGACCCGACCCTTCTAGACGACCTCTTCTGTATCCGATGGGTGAGGTCATAAGAACCCTCATGGTCGAGTCGACCATTTCTTAGGCGGACGTTACACCCTCTGGACCCAAGCTAGGGACCCAACCCTTCTAGGGGACCTTTTCCCTTTCCGATGGGTAAAGTCATAAGACCGGACCTCTTAAGGTACCTGACATATCAGGGACCCCAACGTTTCTCCTGACTCACTGAGAGTGAAGTGAGAGGTGTATTCAGGAAACTAGTCCGTGTCCACCTACATAGTTCAAAGAGACCTACTGGTTCTTGAGGCAGTCAATTACACATTGAACATCCTTCAATGGTTTAAAGGACTCGGAGTAAGAAGTGGACGTTTTACCTTTACGATTATGGATATTCTATGTCCCGATCACATCTTCTGATGTCACTACATTCGTATACGTTTCAAGGTCCGTGTGTCCTCCGCGAGGTACCTATAGCTTCCTGACACACTGGTCAGTGGGAAGTCATAGGTGTTCCCTGACCAAGTTCCGGGGGCGGGGGTGGGGTCGTATGGTTTGGACGTCTACGAGTGCACGGAGTGTCGACCGGAGGCGTACCAGTCCAAGACGTAGGAGGATATGTCTCCCGATTGACATACAAACAACCCTTTTGAGGTGTACATTCACCTGGTCCCGTCAAGTTTAAACACAACAAGTTCTCAGTTGACATATACTTGAGGTACGCACTTACTTTTCGATTTATATTTGTGGGTTAAGTAAGAGACGTTAGGACAAAACTCGGACGTCTCTCGAGAGAATGGTGGTCGTCTCTCGGGTCTAGAGTTTCTTGCCTCCACTCTAGACCATGGTTTTGGATCAGAGGTGGGCGACGGAGGATGAATCGGAAAGGAGAAGGGAGGACGAGTTGACCGGATCGATAAGTCTGAGTACTGATGGGGTAGGGAAGGGTGGGGAAGGAAGGGGATTTTGCCCTTTCCCGTACGAGTTGAAAAGAAGGAGAGGTCGGACCGGACTTCTACTGGGGTTGGCGAACGACCCCTCTACCAGACTCATTACCAACGGGAATTTACGTCCGACAAAGACGGTCCTTGACACACCTCTGGTTGGAGTAGGGTCAAACAGACCTAAAAAGGTCAAAATCGTGACTTTCAGGATCTTTTACGGAGACCGTTCGACCCTGTCGACCAGTCCCATGGATCGGGGAAGACGTATGTTGAATTGTAACGAACCGCGGTGACGAACCCAGACACAGGAGGTGTCGTAGCAGATGCGCAACAGATGTATAACTGGAGACCCAGGTTGATGTCATCGGACCCCAATAGAGGTGTGATGGATGTCCTAGTCTGTTTTGGTGGGAGTCACCCAGGATGAGTTGCAGTGCCTCGACCTAACCACCAGGGGTCTTACCAGTCCGAAGACTCAGTCTACGGCACATCGGAGGTCAGGTGGGTAGGTGATGCCGGCCTCAATGGTGAGATGTTGTGTCTAGACTGGGACTGTAAAGGGACGATTTTGGGAAGGCACTGAGAAACAGTAGTCCTATTTCTCGTTAGAGGTTGTATTTGAGGGAAGTGTTAGATCGGTGTTGTCTGATAAGACAGAGAACAAAACCTATACGATAAGGGAAAGTATTATGGAAAGTGTCAACCGGCTGAGGGATCAGTAAATAATTCCAAAAGATATTTAAATTAGGGACGGAGGAGGGGCTAAGATTCTACGGAATATATAGCGACGCGACATCGTAAATAGTGTACCATATCGCTAAGACGTGAGCGGATAGAAAGGATGACCTGATAGTCAAGGAACTTCCATCCAAAGTACTGAATGAATAAAAACATAAGAGATCTCCGGTCGTGATCTGTACCGTAGAAATTTTGTAAGTGAGAATGAAATACTAAGATTTTTCTTTCGGTAATCACAGTCAAACCAGAAATATTAGTACCTGAAGCGTAGGTATTCATAATAGGATAGGGACTGGGAACGTCATAAGGAGAATCTATTCTACTCCGAGTTTTGGTCCCACCCTTAACCTCTACCCCATTCTCGTAGGTGACTAGTAAAGCAAAACATTAATATTTTTACTTTGGACCCAAATATCTAAAAAAAATATCTGACGTTGTCTTGTCGACCCAGTTTTGTCGGTGAAACTTGATCATGGCACGTGACGTGTATTTTCGAGTTATTTGATATTTGCGTACTTACTCACTATTTTCTCAAGATAAGACCTGTTTACTAAAAAAACAGAAGAATATGAAGTCACACTGATATTTTACTGTTTTGGGAATAAACTAAAACAAACATAATTGTTTATCTAGTCTTACGGTGACGAGTCTTTAAAAGATCCTGAGACCCTTGACGGAAGTCTTGGTTGTATAATCAGTTGGAAATTCGGTAATGATAATGAATTATCCGTTGAGGACAGAAACATAATGGGTTGTACTTGACAGTGAATAGGTATTCCGAACCTAGGGTTTCCGGAAACCGATAAAAGTTTTAATTTTCGATTGGAGGTTCCTACCTTTAAAAGGTGTTGACTTCTATACGTTTTCCTTTACCGTCCGAGATTCAGTTAAGGTTCTTAATGTTTTACAATAGAATTTATTCACCTACTTTTATACACATAATCTCAGTAAGTGGATTAAACCCTGTGTGACATAGATATACTTGTGTATGTTTGAGTCCTTTATATGGTTGTTTTAATCTAATATATGTACAAAAACAAAGACTTTTTTTTTAACTAGTTCGGACACACAAACATTTATATAGTGACGTCGAATTAAGTTATCTTAATTGACTCTTAGTTGATGAAAAAGAGAAAGATTCGACTCGTGACCCTTATTATTCTAAGTACTTTATAGTAAGAACGGGAGGTACTCGAGTGTTTTCTCTTTTTGTACATCTGTTTGATAGTGTTGTGTCTCCCTTTCCACATTGTCACATTCCTATATCAGTTATGTTACCATCGTGGATCGTTCCTCACTAATTGAGACATATCCTCCGAAGTGTCTCAGTTGCTGTGGATTAGTTTCAAACCTACTTATTTGTGTTCGTGTTCAAAGTAGTCCGAATTACTCTACCCGTTAGGTCCATATCTTTTACCATACGCATTCCTGTGACTCCGTACTTTGTTACGTCTCTCGGGCCCTTTAATGTTCGGGAAACTATAACGACCCTGGGTCCTACATTCCCCTCCCCACGTCTCTACCAAGCAACCTCTCCGGTGTCTATAGGTACATGGGTTTTACACATAAAAGTAAACGCCTACTAATATGCACGAATGACAGAAAGGTTATATGTAGTTAGGCGGACATCGGCTTCGTTGTCACCGTGTGTATGAATAATAGACTAAAATAAAAACGGACTTAAGTAGTGTATTTTCAAGGGTCCAGAGGTGAGTATAAACAAGATAAGGGCATGACACGAGAGGGGAAAGTGAGTAAAGGGGGGTAAACGATCGATAGAACGAGGAAAGGGATAACATCTCAGAGGAGGGTATAGCTAGACCCAGGTAGACATCAGAATACCCAGTAGGAGGAAAGATTATAGTTCGTTGAGGGGAAGAGAGGAAATCTTGTTTCGAGTACACTGGAGAAGAGATTGTTCGGAGGAACCGATTCAGATCACCAATTTTTAACTGCGACACATCATTCTGGCTAGACAGAACCTTTGGACACAGAGAGTAAGTTGTAAAAACACTAAAACCGAAGAGACCCGGGACGACAGGAGTAGACATTTTATCCCCATTTCCGTGTGCCGTGCCCCTGGAACACTTATAATTTTTCCTGTTATTTCTCAAATCGTACTTTGGACCGTCTAGGAATCGGAAATTGTTAATAACAAGTGCTATTTAAGTTTAACAGATCTCTCGAAGTACGAATTCAGTGTACGTATATATACCACTAAAGTGACCATCCACAAATAAAACTGAAATTCACGAAAGGACTACGTGACACCCTCCATCCTGACGACACGACGTTTTGAGGTTACCCTTGTTACCGGGGTCCCCACCGAGTTGTACCTTTCAGACCCCTCCTCTCTTCGGAAAAGGAAAATCAAAGAAAGGTATCAAACTAATAAAATTGAGACATTTGTGTACTGAAATTGCAAAATTTCACCGTTACCCTAAAGACCCGTACCTCTTAAACCCGAAAAACAACCGAACAAACCAAAGATAAAACATGGTGATAAATAAAAAAAAAATTCGAATTGATTATTATATGAGAGTTCTGTAAGTCATTAAATCTTCAATAAGTTCAGTTTTAATCAATCCTAAAACCCTTTTCGGGTTAGTCTTTCGTAAACAATCGTCTTTTTCTTTACTTGTGGTTGTCATCCAAACCTAAGTGACAAATGTTTAATGTATTAGAGTAATTTGGAAACAAAGGAGTATAGACATTACGTCGATTATTAGAGTTGGTGTAATCCCATAAAGTCCATAATTTACTGTATGGCACGTTCATTTCCTGGGTCACGTCAGACCGCATGTTGTCTAAGAGGTTTTTTACCATACACGAATCAACAGTCAACACAAGCTGAGAAACACTGGGGTATCTGATATCGGGTGGTCCGAGGAGACAGGTAACCCTACGGGTCCGTTCTTATGACGGTACGGGAGGAGGTCCCCTAGAAGGGTTGGGTCCCTAACTTGGGTCCAGAAGACGTGACGTTCGTCTAAAAAATGGTCTACTCGATGGTCCTTTCGAAGGGGGTGAGGGGAAGGGGGGTTTTTACCATGGATGCTGGTAAAAATAATACTTGTTCAACGACAGGGTTTAACCACCGAATGTTGTCCAATCTTAATTCTACGACGAATTTTAATTGTTAATTTAACCTCAACCATAATTCTAATCATCAATCTCAGATATTTTCTAATCCCAATCCCAACTTTAACCTTAAGTTAATTCCAATCTTAATTTTGTGTATGTTTCCAAAAATAATTCCTATCCCAATTAATTTTGACCTATTATCTTTATTCTTCGTCATACTCCTTAGAACCCAATGAACCCACCTTGTAATTTCTCCTTTCGTTTACACCTTTGGACACATCTTAAATGACTATTTCTTTTTCAGTATGTCTCCGGTTCCCAATCTCCCGTTTCGTCTTGACTCGGTCCCAAGCCTCCAAAAGAGGACGTCCACGAGAGTGGGGGGAGGATCTACTTATACATCATAAGTGGGGTGAGTCCGGTTCAAGGACGGGAGGAGGTAGGGGTTCTCCTCGGTGCACCCCTTTCCTTACGGGTCCCGGGTGTGTCGACGTAGGTCGGGTCTTGACCACGGTCTCGGTGTAAGGAGTGGGGGTCGGTGGGTCCGATAACGACTCACCTGTTCCCGTGGGTCCTCGGTCGGAAGAGAGGTGAGGGGAAGAGACGAGGGGGGTCAAGAGTGACGCCACTGGTCAAGAACTTAGGGTGTCTGTTGGGTGAGATCTGAGGCACGTTCAGAGACCCCATGTGACTAACACATAGTATCGTAAAATGTCACTTTTCATTGGTATCACTAGTGTTACGTTGTACCTATGAAAATAAAATGGACACAAGACCGACTCCTATTAGGAACATCAAGTCCGAAAGAAACATTTTGAGATAAGGATCCCTGACACGACGGGGATTCTCCGACCCACGGGTCCCTGTTTCTCGTAATCTTACCAATCTCCATTCCTCGATAAGGTTTACCTAGGTAGACGGAGACGTCCTCTGTACTGGGAAAGTGAGACTCTATCGGTCCTCACTCTTAAGGAGTCTCACCTGTGAGGGTCTCTTTTCACTAAGAGGAATAGGGAGGACGAGGGTAACCATATAGACGGAATAAATAGGTTATGACATTGGGGAGATGAGGTGTCGACACACTTGTGTCTTCAGTGGATTCAGGAGACACAAAGTAAAGGAAATAGACAAGTTGTTCCCCATAAGTAATCCATTAGAACTTCCAGGGAATGTTAAGATTATAAGAAAATAGGGCATAAAGATTTTCGGTTACTGACGAAGTATAAGGGTCTGGGATTTCACGACGGTTCTACTACGACTACTACGTCTTTTCTCTCTTCCTTGATCATCCTTTTCTCGTAAGGTCTCAGAGTAAACGAGTGCGAATTATGAGAGGTGTTTTCGAGAGGGGGAGAGGAGGGTGGGAACCAAGAGAAGGGAACGTCAATGTCATCTCCCACCCCGGTCTGGTCGTCTCAGTAATCTCTTAATTTCCTGTCCGTCTTCGCCTAGTCGTCTCGTCGTCTACCTTTTCCACTAATCAATGTCTTCGAACCCTGGATTAGGATGTAGGATCGCAGGGTTAGGGTGGGTAGGGGTGAGAGTAAGGGGGGTTGTGATTGGACAGGAGAGAATTAGGGTGAATCTACTAGAAATTTTGAAGATCGAGGTTTCTATTATGAGAAATAGGTAGTTCTGAGAAATTGATCCTATCGTACTAAGAAGAGACTTCGAAGAAAGAGAGAAACTTTTGTGTGGGTGAGCAAGGAAAAACGACGTACTGATTTAAGTGCGGTTGGATTAGGGTGGAATCAGTCTTCCAGGTAAAAGGGGACATAGAAGGGAGGACGGATAGTATCGTGTCGGAGAGGAGAAAGAATGTGGTCCACAGGAATAACATAGAAAGTTCGTGCGAAGGGGAAGGTAGAGACTGAGTCTCTAAAGTTCCATAGTCTCTTGGGGGTCCCTCTGTCTCTTGGGGTTACGTCGTCCTGTCAAACCCCAGTGACTCTACTCAGTTCCGTCTGTTCAGTCTGTTGGGTTCCACCAGTTTTTGACAGAATATTTATAAAGAATTATTGGTAGGTCTGTGACTTCTTTACAAGTTCTCCATCCGTCTCGAGGAGAAGGTCTTTGGTACTCGTTTGAGGTGTTTGTCAATCTTCTTTTTGTCTCCCCGTCGAAAGACCGATAGGAATTCCCAGAGGGACCTCTTATAAGAGAGAAAAGGAGAGGTAGTCACTGATTGTAAATATATCTCGAAATGACTAATGTCTCATGGAAGGTGTAGGAACAAGGGACCACCGAGTCTCCAATTTCGTAGATGGACGTTAGGCCCTCTGGGTCCAAGCTAGTGACCCAGTCCTTCTCAGGGACCTCTTCCTTTACCGTTGGGTGAGATCATAAGAACGGACCTCTTAGGGTACCTACCTCCTCGGACCATCCGATGTCAGGTACCCCAGAGTTTCTCAGCCTGTACTGACTCACTGAAGTGAAAGAAAGGTACAGGAACAGGAACTCAATGATCCCCTGTCTCTGTAATTCAGGTAGTGTCTGTCGACGTTTTCGACAGACTCTCCCTCTTTCTAAGTCAAGTCAAGTCAAGTCAAGTCAGCGAGTCAGCACAGGCTGAGAAACGCTGGGGTACTTAGCGTCGTGCGGTCCGGAGGGACAGGTAGTGGTTGAGGGTCTCAAGTGAGTCTGAGTGCAGGTAGCTCAGTCACTACGGTAGGTCGGTAGAGTAGGAGACAGCAGGGGAAGAGGAGGACGGGGGTTAGAGAGGGTCGTAGTCTCAGAAAAGGTTACTCAGTTGAGAAGCGTACTCCACCGGTTTCATGACCTCAAAGTCGAAATCGTANTCTTACCTGACCAACCTAGAGGAACGTCAGGTTCCCTGAGAGTTCTCAGAAGAGGTTGTGGTGTCAAGTTTTCGTAGTTAAGAAACCCCGAGTCGGAAGAAGTGTCAGGTTGAGAGTGTAGGTATGTACTGATGACCTTTTTGGTTATTGGAGTTATTGGAGTCTATGAGTCTACTGTGGTGGGAATACCGTCTTTCACTTCTCCTTGAGTTTTCGGAGAACTACTTTCACTTTCTCCTCTCACTTTTTCAACCGAATTTCGAGTTGTAAGTTTTTTGCTTCTAGTACCGTAGACCGGGGTAGTGAAGTACCCTTTATCTACCCCTTTGTCACCTTTGTCACAGTCTGAAATAAAAACCCCCGAGGTTTTAGTGACGTCTACCACTGACGTCGGTACTTTAATTTTCTGTGAATGAGGAACCTTCTTTTCAATACTGGTTGGATCTATCGTATAAGTTTTCGTCTCTGTAATGAAACGGCTGATTCCAGGCAGATCAGTTCCGATACCAAAAAGGTCATCTCTCGCCCTTCTAATGAGTTTGTAATTTCTAATCGTACCACTACGTCTCAGTCACGTCTTTCCCCTTCCTGGGTCTTCAATCTTCTGTCCGTGGGTTTAGAGAGTAGATCCCTGTTTTGACCGGAAGGTCCTAACCAACAACAAGACAACGATCCAACGCAGGTTGAGAGACAGTGGGGTGTCTGAAGGGACAGGAAGTGATAGAGGGTCTCAAACGAGTTTGAGTGTAGGTAACTCAGTCACTACGGTAGGTTGGTAGAGTAGGAGACAGTAGGGAAGAGGAGAACGGGAGTTAGTAAGGGTCGTAGTCCCAGAAAGGGTTACTCAGTCGAGAAGGTTAGTCCACCGGTTTCATAACCGTGAAGTCACGTTATAGGTTACTTATAAGTCCCAACTAAAGGAAATCCTAACTGACCAAAGTAGAGGAACATCAGGTTCCCTGAGGGTTCTCAGAAGAGGTTGTGGTGTCAAGTTTTCGTAGTTAAGAAACCACAAGTGGGAAAAAATATCAGGTTGAGAGTGTAGACATGTATGATGGGTTCTCTGATCTCCCGTAAAGTTTTTAGAATAATAAGGTACAGGACCGGTTGTGAACACAAAAGATGATAACAGTCAGATTAGAACCTATCTAGTCAAGTATGGGAAACTTAGAGTTAACGTGGACACATTATTCCTAACATGGTTTATAAAAGATTTTTTATGAGTATATGCATTTTAAGAAACTAAGTCTCTAAGATTTTAAATCCTCACATATGGATTCTCCATTCAACCTCGTTTTGACTGAGTCCTCCTAGAGAAAGACTCTAGATGGTTCTGACGAGGTCTCTAGAAGTTAGTGTTAATTTTTCTTTCTTTTGGGACCCCCGAACCTTGAGAACTCGGTTCTCGTTCGTGTCTGTGGGATGAAGAGAGTAAGTAGAATATAGACCGGAGTCCCCGTTCTTGACGTAACCGGTGCATTCCAGGAATTCTCTCATCGAAGGACTCTTGGATGTCTAGTGTGGTAAGGGGATCTTAGAATGAGTGATTTTGAACTTTTTCCTTCCTATTCTGGGAGACTTTATATTTCTTCTTTGTATAACCTTTTCCAACCCTCATTTCAGCCCCTTACCTTTCCTAATTCCCTGCTTTGGTGACTCAACGCACCTTCCGACGAGTCAAGCCGTCTTAGACTTCCCTTTGGCGACGAAAATCTGACCCTCATTAAAGAAACTCCCTGACTCCCTTCACAACTAAGGGTACCGGACCCCCGAACGACCTTCTACGGAAAGTCTCCTTTAACGGACCCCGGTGTTTAATAACGACCTGCAGATTCATCCCCGCGAAAGCAGTCTCCTTGATCCCTACAATCACGAAACCTTTTTCTGGTCCCATTGACCAATGGGTAACATCTCTGCAGAGACCCGTGTGACAACTATCCCCGTGGGATCCCCGTAGGGTGAGGACCCCTAGGGGTCAACGGTTTCCTTCCTCCCGCCCCGACCTTCGAGAGCCCGATCACCCGTGCGGGAACGGGTCCGGACGTCACCGTCGAGGGCGGTCGACCGGGGTCCGGGACGGCCTGAGGGGAGGGAGGTGGGGTTCAGATCCTCCCCACCCGCGGCCCAGGGTGACGACTCGGTCGAGCGAGGGAGACGAGGTGCGGGCTCGGCCCGACCACCTCGAGGGCCCCCTCTCCCACCTTCCGTGGTGCTGCCGCGCCTCCCCCACGCCGTCCGCCCCCCCTCACCCCTTACGCCGTCGGCCAGGGGGGGCGCGGGTCGGGTCGGGGGGCAGTGGGGGGGAGGTGGAGGTTGGCTTACCAAACGAGGCTCGCGGGATAAATTAGGGGCGCTGACGTCGTCGCGGCCGAGGGAGGGCCAGGGGCGGAGCCGGGGCCCGAGGATTCGCCGAGCCCCCGCGGGAAAGCCAGTCACCGCAGCAGATGGGGGGAGGGGTCGAGGTCGGGGGTCCCTNGGCCCGAGGATTCGCCGAGCCCCCGCGGGAAAGCCAGTCACCGCAGCAGATGGGGGGAGGGGTCGAGCTCGGGGGTCCCTGGGTCCGAGCGGTCGCGGGACGGTCCCTCGGCCGGCCCTTCGCGCTACCCCCGGGGAAGGCGGGACGGGGACGAGGACGAAAAGCGGACGACGACCCGCGGGCCGCCCCGGTTGGAGAGGGTCCTGCCACTCACTCCCTCCCCCGCCGCGGTCCCCTCCACCCCTCCCCGGCCCCGCCCCCGAGGCTGGCCGCCTCCCCCGCCTCCCTCGGGCAACCGAAACAAACCTTCGCCCCCAAGCTCAGCGGTCGGCGAGGACTATGGGACACAGACAGAGGCTCGTAGGCACAGAGACACCTAGCACCCCACACGGCGCATACGGGGGAGGAACATGTGGCAGCTCACACAGACGCACACTTCAGCGTCTAAACCCAGACAATGTTCGGCGGGCCCCAGACCAACACAACGACAGGCACACGCAGACCCACACGCGCAGACACAACCACAGACCGACGCAAAGACACAGTCATAGACACACATACAGACACAGTCACACACAACCCCCGCCTCACTCTAAACAGCGACAAAGTCAGTCCCGCACACAGCCGACAAACACATACATACAGACCTCCCCAACCCATCGGTCACGCCAGGGGACTTGACGACATACGTTTGTAAGGACGAGGGAGCTGGCAGGGGGGTGGGCGCCGCCTCGAGGTTCACCCGTGCCTTCCCCCGGACCCACTCCGACACCTCCCCCCGCACCCGTTCCTTCACCCCCCGAAGAGAGACCTCGTTTTGTTGTTGTGACCCGCCTCTCCCGGGGGCCTACCGTCACAGGGATTGCCACCGTCTTCGACCCTTTTCTTTGGGTCTGCCCTCGCCTCCTCCCCCTCATCGCCCTCCCTCTAACCCGTTTTCCTTCCGACTTCTATAAACCCCTCCTCCTACGTACCTTTTGGGTTTCGAAAGGACCCGACTCTTAACTAAAAGGTTTAAACTCCATTCCACAGAGCGGATCGGGGGAGCCGAAGTCAGCCCTTGAGTTTGGAAGAACCCAATCAGTACCATCTCTTCACTTTCTTCTCTCACCCCCCCTTTGCCTCCGCCCCGGTCCCCACTCCCCCGATCCCCGGGGGAGGGCGGGACCTGGCCCGATACATCCAGTCGCGACACCCCCGTGGAGTCGAAAGAATTTCCAACGACTGCGAATGACCCCACCGTCCCCTGTCAAACATCCCTCTGGCCCTTCTCTCCGTGTCGAGTCTCGGAGTCCAGGGACCTCCTCCCTCCCGTCCGCCACTTCCCTGATTTCCTTACGTAGGAGGTCAGAGGAGGCGGGGTCCGTCTCCGCCTGACCCGACCCCCTCCCCCTCCCCCTGGCCCTGGAGACGCCTCGGTTCCCTACACCCCTCTCACTCCCCCTCCCACCACCGGATACGGGCCGGTCTACGGTTGCTTTTTGTCTTTCTTGGCGTCCCCTCCTCTTTCCCCTCCGCCGAGGACCCGCTACCTGGGTCACCGGTCGTCCCTACCCGTGTCCCGCCCCGCCCCCACCTCTCCCCTCCCCAACTTTGACTCCTCCTACTACATCTCTTAAAGTAGACTTCCTTTGTCCGCTTCTCGGTCCCACGACCTCCTTATGAACGAGGTAGAGCGGACTGGACGAGGGGTTCAGGATAGAGGTAGTACTTCTTCCTCGAAGACCACAATACCCCTGTGACCCGTCGAACGTCCGACCGAGGAAGATGAGACATAGGTAAGTGTGAGGGGTTCCCTCAAGGATGCGTTCAGTGGTGTCCCGTCTCCGGGCAAGAGAGGGGATACACCTTGGGGGGAAGGGGACCTACCGACATTACTACTGGGATGAGTGACTCCTCCACTTCTCTCAGGACGCCCTCCCGTCCGATTCACGTTCCGTTTCCTCCCCAACGACCCACGCCACGTGTATGGGTTATTCCTGAGAGATGATCCAGAACTGAAAGTGGACGTCGGGGACCGGAAGGGTAAGACGATGGACACAAATTCTCTCCGTTCACACTGGGTTTGCGGAGACAAACCGTTACCCTTGACTACCCCGTCCGACCTTGGAGTTGTCTTGCTTCAGTAGGGTCTTTCGACAGTCGAGAAGTTGAGATCCTATATTTGTTTGTGACCTCTTCTCTCATTAGACATATGATCGGTCAAGAAAGAAGTGGTTGACGTGAGAAGAAAGAATCAGGAGTTAGACCCCCGAGTCGGGGATGAGTCCGAATTCTAAATCTCCTTTTCTTTACTAAATAGGAATATATATGGAGAGTATCGTCACCGAACTCCCTTCTCACCTTCGGTTATGTAAAACTTACCTCTTACAGACCTCCTCCCTAACTCTTAAACCTCTACCAAATCTTCTAGACAAGGGGTTTTTTTCTCAGTTAGTTCGTAGTAACAGGAAGATCTCGTAATAGACAGGACTGTCACCTGTATACAGACCAACATTACAGAGTCCTACGTGACTGCGCGTTCTCTGTGTTGGTACATGGTAGAAGATAGGTTTAATTAAGACGAAGGATCGAAACCCTAGTTTTGTCCGGGTGAGACTACACCCTTCGTCCACATATCTAAATTTTGGGGGTCCCACCACCAGGACTACTGGTAAGACGGGTCCGAGAATGTCTTCCACACAGATCCTGGGGACTGAACCCCAAGGACTCCCGGGACCCGTCCCTCGAGTCACCGTCGTGTGTCGAGGGACCTCATGTCGCATGTGAAAAAATCTAAAGTAGTCTGACTTGTCTCTAACTCTCCGACCTCTTCCCGTTTGTTAACAATAGACTTGGACTGGTGATCACGACACCGAACTTTGAGTCCTTACCAAATCTGTAAGACTCACTCGGTGGACGGGGAAGGAAGAGTGTAAAGAGGGGATCACAACCGTCTTCAACCGTCAAGGTCCAAACCCCCTAATGTTCCGGGCACTTGAATTACATAGGACACCAACAGAGAGACCACTCGACAAGCTGTAAGTTGTAACGCTGGTTGGAGGGACCCAAAAAGAAAAAGTTTAAAAAAGGTCGTGAGACACTCAACTAGACCATGTCTTTGTCTGTCCACCCGTCGAAGGGAAAGGAAGTCTAGTTCTACATCGTCAAATTGGAACCTCACGTGACGGAGTGTGTACTTGTAGAAAGGGAAGGGTTACTGGAAGACAGGTGACGGCAGGTAAGACGTCGGGGGACCGGTCGACGGGTCACATCTCTAGTACGGGTTACACGGCCTCTTCAGGTCGTCCGTAACGAGATCGCGACGGGTGCCTAGACGAACCGTCTGGATGACGTGGGTCAAAGAAAAGGACCAACGTCGACATCGACAAGAGTAAGACAAGAGAAGGGTCAACGTCGACCCTTAGGAACCCTTCCTCTACGAGAGGGAAGTCTGTACCGTAAAAGACCGTGTCTCTTCGACCTTCATAGTCTCTCTGTGATCATAGTATCTCAAATCAATTAAGGTATGTCTTGGTCAGACAGACTACACCCTGGGTTCGACATGTATAGTTGACGGATAAGGTCGTCAATGTGGTTTCTGAGACAGGACTCAAAAGGGACCCCGAGTCGTCGTGACGACCCGAGCCATCAAGGCGACCGTGTCACCAAAAGAGTGAAAATAGAAATTTCTACACTTCCAAGAAATAGTTTATTTATTTTGTCTAGTTTCCTTTTGCTGAGAAAACCTTTGTCTATTTATTCTGGACTTTGGGAGGACGGGAAGAAGAACTGAAGGGGATATAAAGGGGATTAGGAATTCCGTGTCTCCAAGACGATGCATGCCAAACTTTAGGAGATGGGATCTGACTGTTATTTACTCTGTCAAGTGATAGGAATCAAAGAACAAGAGAGAGAAGGAGAGAGAGGAGAAGGTTGACTCGTTCTTTCCTCCAGGTTTAGATTAAAGTTGTCACGGAACAACCTCTGTCAGTGATAAGTGAACTTCTTACTGAGTATCAAGACGTCGGTATTTTAAGGTGTCTACCGTAGAAAAACCACAAGACCAGTGAGACTTTGTCGTCTGGTCCAGCAACACGGTAACGAGACTTTTAAGAATCTACACTAACACCATGGGGAACGGTAGCGACGAAAGAACCTCAGGTTTATTATACATGACCTTAGTTTTCGAAGAACAGGAATCCAGTGTTTTTTATTGGATTCCTTTTTTGGGAGTGTCAATATTAGCCTCTTTAATTTGGGGCCCCCGACTTCGATCAGTGTAAGAAACAACAAAGCATGAGGTTGTCTTGGTTCAGTTGTTAGGGAAAAAACAGTAGATAAAGAGTCATTACCTTAAAATGACTTCTTACCATTAGATCCGAGGTCCAAAAGGTACTTACGTTCGACATCTTACGTGGTTAAGGATTGACTGATGACTTACTTTTTCGGTCCCATAATCTTTCAAAACCATTAGTATAGAAGAGGAAAGTAGAAAATACGATGTTCAATTGTGGAGGGCAAAGTAGTGACCGATATCCAGGTACGTGACCTTGTAACACAAAGGTTCTACTCCAGTACAGGATCTCTGGGTAGGTATTTGAGACTCTCATCGTTAGGAGTACTCTTACGAATATTCTCTATTCTCTTTTTGTTTGGTGATCTTTTTTTTTTTTCGGACCTTTTCGTTCGGTAGTCTTTTTCTAAGTCCAGGGATTCTTGAGTCCGTTTAATTCTCGTTTATGAGGTACATTGATTTTTTATCCCTTCTTGTTCAGACCCTAGTTTCTGGACGGAGGACGTCGTCATCTCTACTAAAAAATGGTCCAGTCTTGGTCGACTACGAGTCCCTAAAATGTTGGGTTCATCTTTGGGTTAGGTTGGGACAAGGGGGTTCCTCTAGATAGGTAAGATCGTGGCTCTATCCTCAGAACTTGTGTACTTTGACGACTCTAAAAAGAAAAAAAATGTTTTATATTCGAGTAATTTCGATATATAAGAAGTGACTTCGTTGTCCGTGACTTTCTCTCTCGATAGACAGGGAAATGGTTTTAAAGGGATTCAGATTTCTCTCATCGGTTTAAAGGGTTGATTGTGTTTCTGGAGATTCAGGACTCCTGTTACGGGAAAAATGTTCCGTATTGGGTAATACGAAAAGGTACATACTAGTTCTAACCTGACAAGTGTAGTTAGACCCCACGGAATCGCGTAAACTGACTATGTACAGTATGGGAAGTAAACAACAAATCAGACATTTAGGACAGGGTGAGAAAACGCTGGAGAACCTGACATCGGGTGGTCCGAGGAGACAGGTACCCTAAAAGGTCCGTTCTTATGACCTCACCCAACGGTAAAGGAAGAGGTCCAGGGTATGGTATGGATTGATATTATGGGTAAAACCGAAGGAATACAGACAACAGAGACTCCTCTGTGTCCGAAACACCGTGACAAAGGGTGCAATTTTCTATGAGAATTACAGTAAGTATTAACCAACGTCGTTTAGTTTTGAGAGAGGTGGTGGTGACTAAGAATACATTAAAGATATTAATGACTCCGAATACAACTGTTTGAGTCAGGCCACCGCCAGGAGTGAAAAAATCGTGGTAGAGACCCAACGTACATACCTTCCAAGTTTATTTCATGAGCTCTTCCGGAAAACTCTCGTTTACTACCCACACCGTACTAGGATCGTCTTCGGGACTACAGACGAGAATGAGGAACTTAACAAACGCTAGACCGACGGAATTGGGTACTAGGACCAAAAGGACAAGAAACACCTTGTTTGGTGTCCACGAAACTCGAGAGGTACCACGATCGGGGACTGTCCCTGTGAGGTCCGAGAAGAACGACGAGAGGCACCAGGACGAGGGGTAGGTTTAAGGATTAGAGAAATGAGAGGTGTCACGTCGGGAGTTTTGTCTCTACCCTAAAGGGAGGAGGATGGTGTTTGTGTGTGTACTAGAACCGATACTAAGGACTGACCGAGATGGTCGTTCTCCCCTTGTTCTGGTCTAGACCTCTCAGAGGTATTGGTGGATTAGCGGATATCCTTCCCCTGTCTTTTTTTTTTTTTTAAGACTCCATCTTTTCACAACAAACGTTACAAGTCCTCTACTCCCGGATGTCACTGGAGTTTACCGGAGTTTTCTTGGCCTACAAAACAGTATGTACCTGAGTATCTAAATTTTGTCTTGATGTTTGTCAGCACCGAATCTGACTCTGTCGTAACAAGTACATCAATGGTGTATATGTGATATGTACATCTTACGTTTTACTCAGGATGAGTCAATACTCGTGTGTGGAGAATTGTGGTGAGACTCGGACTGTTGGCTGAGTTTGACAGGACAGCACTATGAGTAACAGGGAAAGGGGAGCCGGAATCGTCATTTGCATTTCTGTCATAGATCCAACCACGGAGTCTTATCTATTATCTTCTTACGTTATACCCTCTCCGTATCTTTTATTTATGGTTTAGGTACTGAGTACAAGGAGTAGTAATATCGGTAGAACATATCTGATTTACCGGAATTACATTGGTAGAATAGGGTCTCAGGTTCAGGAACCGGTATAGAGTCTTCTACGTAGAAATTTGACCTGAGACGATGAGAAAACCCACTAGACGGTTATTCGACTACTGCAGTTCACGTCGTTCCTCGGTTCTTACGAGTCGGGGACGGTCAGACTCTGATCTGTCGGACAAGGAGGGTAGTGTAGTCTCGATATGTTCGAAGGGAAGGGGAGTCACTACTAAAGGGGCAGTTAAGACGTATTATCAAGTATATTATCAATTGTGAATACTTACTGGATATGTCTCACTTCGACCTCTCTGTCCAAAGGTCTTAATTAAAGGTCATGGGGGGAAGGTAAAGGAATAAACTTTGTTCCTCTTTAAAGTAAGGAGTTCCTGTCCATTACCTTCACTAAATAGAGGTACTCACTCGAAAGTTCTTCTGTCTTAATCCCAATACCATTGTCGACCTCATAGAGTGTAGATGAGTAGAGGGACTCGGGGGACAAGAGTATTTCTCGTCTGTACAAAGACTTTCCTAAGATTACGTCTCTAAGGTCTAAACAAAAGTTATGCACATAGTAAGAAGACACACTCGCGAATGGAGACCTCAAGAAATTGGGAGAGTAGAGTGAGGTAGAAAGAGGGTCTCCAGAGGTCCTCTTACTATTCTTTCGATTCATTGTATTTCTTGATTTTACAATAAAAGAGAGTCCTAAGTAAAAAGGAATGGGGTCGATCTGGATGTGATTAACACATAACTAACGATTAATATTCGTGGAAACCGAGTAAATGAAGGTCAAGTCCCAGTTTTTTCCAGTCTGTATAGTGGAGTGGGCTCCCCCTTTTTTTTTCTTTACTTCCGACCATAGAGTCGGTAAGTAGAGATTCGATTGGTAATGAATCGGGAGATGAAGGAAGTACGTCGACGTCTATAGTCGTTCCATCTTACCTTTTGAACAGGAAGGTTGTGGTCCAAAATGACCCTTATACGTCTAGGAACGAAGAACGGAAGTAAAAAAGAAGACCCTAGATCGAGAAATGAAGGGTAAACCTAAGATCTTAAGGTCGGTTTCGGAGTCTCACTTTTTCGAAGTCTTCCACTTGACCAAATAACTCAGAGATTGAATTTATGGGTTGGGAGGAACCTTTGGGTCGTTCTCAGATTGTTTATGGATCTGCTGTTCAATGAACTCTGAATCGGATCGGATCCAGTCAGAAACTTCTCGTTCCAAAAAAGTAATAGTATTTTACTCTCCTGACAAAATGGTAGACGAGGACTAGTAAACAGGGAGACGTTTACATTTGTTTCGTACTCTGTTGACGTGAGTGAACAAGAATGATCAAGAATGAGATCAAGAATTCCTACTCTGTAAAGGTTTGTGTATAATATACAAAGGAGGTGAGTAGAGTAGGATATTAGAGTTGGTTTATATTTTTGGTGGTAGTGATCGGGTACCCGGAGTGTGTAAGAGTAAATAGGAGTTAACCACGAAGTACGGTTGAGAGAAGACCAAAGGTTCGGGACCTCAGGTCACAGTCACTGTCTACCTGACTCGAGTCGGGACCCCTCTTCTTCTAAGACCGGGAGAGGACCCCTCAGACTCGTCCTAAGACTTAAGACGAAACTCCTCTTAGAGACTCAAATTTGGTATACCAAACGACCTGTCTGCATTCCCCAAGACTAATTATTGCCCGAACACTTTTCCCGAGACATAGACCCAGTATTCTTTTCGACACAAATATTGTCTTTCTTTTTTTTTCCTTTTGTCTCTATGTTTCTCACTTTTGATCAGTAGTACACACACAACTCCCTGTGCACGACTTCCCCTTTTTCTCTTATTGGTCCAACTTTATATATACATAGAACCCCTTGTCTTATCTTACATGCAGATGAAATTTCTACTCTGTGAGTTACTATCAAATTTCTCTCCTCTTGAAACTCTACCGTCTTAATTACTGGTAAAGTCCCTGACACTACAGGCGTCCGAACTTCCTTACATAGACAGAGTGTTTTCTCCATTTAAGGGTCCTTCAGTGTCTTATTCCGATTAACTTATTACACGGTGAACGACGTTTTATGTAAAAATCCACTCTTTTCACTTCTCTTCTCTGATTTAGAGTCGACCCTAACCGTCTTCTCCCCCTGGGTCTCGTCACACCCACACGTCTCGTCTCGTCAAAAAAGAGGTACACTACGAGGATTAGTGACGGGACTTGGACAGTGTGTGGGACTGAGACTAGTGGGTCACTTCCCTTTGTCATTTTTGTTCAGTCATTTTACTCTCGGCCGTCTCTCGGTCTTACGAGAGAACGGACTGAAGATTGTTTAATTTGAAAAGGTGTCGTAACAGTAGGGTGGTGTGGTTCGGGAGTCGGATTTGATAGATGTCACGCTGTAATTCTCGTTTCCTCTTATTCTATGTCGGACAATTCTTCCCTTGAGTAAGTAGACAAGTCTGTCCAAAACACCGAGACCTGTTAACCCTCTGTCCGAAACCGTGGACCTACTTATAAGGAATCCCTTAGACAAGAAATGAAGAGGGGTTACAAGGAGCCGAAAAGACGGGTAAGGGTCAAGGACAAAAGAGTACCGATTTGTATAAAAGGTTATTCAATTTGAATTAATACGAAAGTAAATGAGGTGTGACTGAGACAATACAAAGGAAAGGGTTCATGCAAGAATTCTACCCCGTTAAGAAAGGGTTCAGATAATGTCTACACACTCTCGTTAATATATGTGAATCTCTTTCCCAAACCTGAAGGGACCACCGAGTCTACCATTTCGCAGACAGATGTTACACTCTCTGGACCCAAGCTAGGGACCCAACCCTTCTAAGGGACCTCTTCCTTTACCGTTGGGTGAGGTCGTGAGAACGAAACTTTTGGGGTACCTGCCTCCTCGAACCCCGTCCGATGATAGGTACCCCAACGTTTCTCAGCCCGTGCTGATTCACTGAAGTGAAAGTGAAAGTCTCTTTCCCATACTTCACGGATGTGAACCGAGTTCCCTGTAGATTCTCAAGTTTTAGACCGGAGGACTGAGAGACAACGCAATCTTGTGTCTGGGTCCAGTATAGACAGGACGAAAGACTCCTACACTTGTACCACCCTTCCCTTACTCCTCTACCCCCACTTTCCTACGAAGATTTTACAAAGTTCCAACTAAAGTACGGGCTGGAATCCCCGAACGAACTCTTTATTTACCACTCTCAGTTGGGGGACGTGTCTTGGACACGAGGGTCGTCGAGAATGTTTCGGTAGGCGAGACGACACAGAGTAGTTGGGATGGGTCGGAGAATCATGTCTTGTGATCTGCGGACAGACCTCGTGTGTCGGGTCAGGACCTTCCGTCCTCGATTCCTTTCCTTCCCCGAGAAAACCCTAATCTAGGGGAAGGAAAAAACAGAGGGGTGACGTCAAGAGCGATGTTGTGACACAACCGAGGTCTCCCCGAACAAACACAACCCCCGGTCGGGCCCCGAGGGAGGGTCACGATTACGTGACTCTTGTGACTGAGTTATCGTTTAGTTTCGTTGTCGACAGGGGTGGAGGAAGAGACGGTGGGTGAAGGGTCAGAGACGAGGAGTCTTAGAATTGATTCAGAGACTCCCGGGGGGGAGTCGGATGACGTTCGGGTGAAGACGGAGGTCTAAAAAAGACAGTGATCGAGTTCTTATCCTATTCGAGGAGACGCCGAAAGAGGGAAGATCAGAGACAGAGGGTGTAGTGTTAGTCCAATCGTAGGGGGTCGAGAGGTGTGTCTACGATTGTGAGTGTGTCGGGTGGGAGGAGTAGTGGGAAAATTAAGGATTCCCGTACCTTCGCCGAAGTCGGGGTACCGGAGGAGAAAACATTCTTAGACGGTCCTTCTACCACTGTAGACATCCCACTGTAATAAGCGTGGAAGACGAAGAAGTAAAGTGGGGTTGAAGAGATTGGACGGGTCGTAAATCGTCTCAATGAAGGGACCTCCAGGTCTCAGGATCCCAAGGAGTGTCGTTACGTCTCCCTCTAACCTCCGTCCTTCTCACCTTCAGTGACCTTCATTTCAGTGTGATTTACCATTGAAGTGAAGGTTTAATCGATCACGTGTCCTGACTGTTACTCCTGTCTTCTGACCCCAATACTTGGGTCGATGGTGATTGACGGATACACTGGTACGACTCTTCAAAGATTCGGAGACACTTGGAACCGAAAAGCAGAAATTTTGTCTTTCTCACGTGATGTGATGAACCCTAAAAATAGTTGAGATTTTCTTGGCATCACTTTCGCTTTCAGTGATTCTTGGTATCACTTTCGCTTTCAGTGATTCTTGGTATCACTTTCGCTTTCAGTGATTCTTAGTATCACTTTCACTTTCAGTGAGTCAACACAGACTGAGAAACGTAGAGACACCTGACATTCGACGGTCCGAGGAGACAGGCACCTCAAGAGGTCCATTCTTATGACCTCACCCATGGGTAAGGGAAGAGATCCTCCAGAAGGGTTGGGTCCGTAACTTAGATCCAGGGGGCGTAACGTCCACCTAAGAAATGGTAGATTCGGTGATCCCTTTGGATTCTTAGTATCTGCCCTTTTATAAAACCCTTCTTTTCTTCCATTCCTTAATAACTTGAAACCATCACTTCAGTCTTTCCTGTAGTCAATGTAAGAGTAGACCTTCTGAGTTTTAATAGAATCCTTATTGGTTGAGACCGGTCATCCCCAGTCATCTTTTACTGGTCTTGTACTCTTAACTAACGTCCCGAAATCGTTTGTCTATATCCATGAGTACCGTAGAATTTATACCCAAAAAAATTTTTTGTGAACCTATACTCTTTTGTAAACCCTATTGACAAAAAACAAACAAACAAACAAACAAACAAAAAATCACTTTTCTCCCAATTGTGGTGTTACACGAAAAACAAAATTGGAGTTGGAGTGTGGGAGACGTCCGTTCGATCAGTTGATCGGTTGGTGGGATTTCTAGGGGAGGAGGAGTAAGTCGGACCTTTTCGATTCACGGTGTGGTAAGGTTCCGGTCCTTTGTTTTCGGAAAGTAAAGATTGTTGACGAATCCTACGTTGGTTTTCCACAGACGGTCGGATGTTATTATTTGGACAAACTCGGGTCTAAGCAGGGAAGGTTTGGATTCAGAGAACCTAGTGGATTGTCTTATTCTAGGGAGTAAGATATTTCTAGGGAACAAGAGAACCGATGTGAAATGGTTCGATGACACCGATTAGTCATCCAATCTCTGAGGAATGTCCCTTCCACGAGAAGGGATGGGATAAGTGGTAGGTCAAACTGAATATAGGACATGCGGGGTGGGGCGGGAGGGGAGAGGGGCGGGGTCCCTCTCATTTCGTTACGGGTTTCCCATCACTGAAAAAACCCGATTCTCCGACAACCCTCGGTCTCTCTTTCATCTATTTGTTCTGAGGAGGTCTTCCCTTTCAGTCTTTTGTTGTCTTTATTGCCTCCCTTCCTCCCTTGTGACTCTTCGATTCCAGAGTCGTCCGGTCGGTCTCTCTCCCACCGCCCCCGTCACTCGACCTCTCCTCCGGCTAGTCCTCCGTCCGTCGACTTCGCACTGACTCGAGACTCCGAGACTTCACCTACACTCGACCTCGTATGGACTCGACTCACTCCTCTAGGTAATCCCCTAGTACAACAGACACTCCCCTGTTCTCGGACGGGACTCCTCGGTGTCCTTCCCTTCCTTCATGTGGACTTTTTTGTCTGTTCGACACTACTGTTTCATTGAGAATGGAGATACCGGGGTCGAAAGAAAGTAGACTGACGAGACATTATAACCCTTATCTTCGCTTGACCCCTGAACCCCTTCTGTTTCAATTTTTCCTTACATCTCGTCCTTCACTCTCTCTTGTAAAACTGTGAGTACGGGAGTCTCAGAAGCTGATCCTTTAATGTGTCACGGAAGACGTCTTCATTGCCTTAAGGACCGTTGGGTTCTCGTTCGCACTTTTTACTGCAAATGTCTCTCAAGAAACACTAGTCCTACAATACCAGATTTCGATACATCCAGTTTCATTGAGGGAAGGGTTTAGAACCTCAATACCTAATTTGACCCGGAGTCTACTCTGACCAGGTGAAAGAAGGTTTAAGTCTTCGTCTGTAAGTGATAATTTCTTTTTATACCGAGACCCGTATTCCTTCCCTACGTCCGTGACTCAAGATCAAGACTCGAACAGTACCGGTGAGGGAAGTCTTTATAGACATTCTTAGGTGATGTCTCGATCCCAGTCCCTTCTTAGTTCTCACTCTAGTGGACCGGCCCCTCGGGTCGTTACCCCCACCCCTTTGGGAAGATTTTCACCCAGGGAAGTCGTAAGACCCGGTGTCGGGGGTCCCACAAAAAGGGAACCTCTATTGTGAGGAGGTGGGTGGACGGTACCATCAGCACTCCTTATTGTTCATCCGACCCTACTTCTTATAAAAATTGAGACCTCAATCTCTTTACGACTTAGTAGTGGTAGTGGTAGTGGTAGTGGTAATTGAGGATGAGTTCCTCGACCGCAAGAGATATTAGACCCTTCACCTCGAGACCTGGGTTCGTGACGTTCCGGTCGTCACCAATACGTCCCCTCGAGACAAGGGAACAGGGTGACAGGGTTTACACGTGGACACTGAAATATATACCGGGATTCCGGGTACGTCACACCTAAGGGTTTTGTCTGTCCCGTCTCTTTTATGCAGTTGGTTCGTTATTTGACATTCGTGTATTTGAAGGAATGATAGTAGTGAAGTTGACCTTTGTATTATGTAAAAATAAGTAAAGTCAATGAGTACATAAATAAGTTATTTATAAATAACTCATGAATGATACCCATTCCGGGACATGATACCCACTTTCTGTTTTAGTGTCCACAGTTACATACGAAATTTTCCGTGCAATCATGCAGAGGTCAAGGGTGGAGACGAAGAGAATTATACTTGTTAGTAAGTCTTCCTTAGTCTCACTTTCCCGATGAATCAGGAAATTTTACGACCCTCAGGACTTCTATGACCTTGAGTAGCCATTTATCCGGTTCGTAATTCTTTTCGGGGTCTGTTGACTTTCGTTTGTTCTTCCGTTAGAATCAAGTATCGGCTCTCGATCTCACGGTACTTTTACACTCCCCTAAGACAAAATTGGTCTGTGTAGATAACGAACGAATTGACTTCTTAGTAGGGTCGAGAAACTCCACTCGGGGGTTTCCATATCTACTTCTTCGTGATTCCTTAGGTTAACTTTTATATCGAGCCACCCATATTTAGTATGGTTGTGGTGTTCGAGGGTGAAGGTTGAACGATGTGACAATTAAAAATAGCATAACGTCCACTGACAACACTTATAACAAATCCACTTGTTTGGAAGCGATCGTTACGTCCTTCCTTAGAAAGGTTGATATGGAAGACGGGGGGTGGTGTGTGTGTTTCGTGTACGAAGATGTTTCCCTCCGTCACATCACTTCTACACGTTTTTTTACAGACCCGAAACACCAGTCTCTGTAGATTCAAATTTCCGACGGGATAGAGTCATGAATAACCTAGATAGTATACCTTTTCAATGAATTTAAAAGACTCAGAATCAATTTAGTAGGAATTGTATACGTATTATTATAGATAATTTCCCAATAAGTCCGAAGAGACCACCGAGTCCGTCATTTCTTAGACGGACGTTTCACCCTCTGGACCCAAGCCAGGGACCCAGTCCTTCTAGGAGATCTCCTCCTTTACCGTTGGGTGAGGTCATAAGAACGGACCTTTTATGGTACCTGTCTCCTCGGACCGTCCGATGTTAGGTACCTCAGGGTTTCTCAACCTGTGCTAACTCACTGATTGTGTATGTCCAATAAAACCTTATTACTTTTGTCTCGTGAACCGAACCTATTACTGTGTATATTCCATTAGTTATTTATCTCTAAGGGGGGGCGGGGGTGGTAGAACATTGGAAGATCTCGAAGTCGGCGACCTTATAGATGGTAGAAGGAACCAAGTAAAGAAGGATCGGACAAACTAAACGAGAAAGGAGAAGTGCCCGTATACAACTTGGATCAATGGGGTTGACTTCCACAAGTCGTAGAAACTAAGTAAGTAATTCCTTTATAAATAATTCGTGGAAGATTCACGTTATACGAGATTATCCCGACCATGGTTTATATCTCTACTCAGTCTATAGTTGTGATGGACGTCTTAATAATATTAAATCCTCCCTTCGGTTTGAAAATCGAGTTCCATTTCTAACTACGTATTAAATTCTTTTCGTCTATTTTACAACATTGTTGTTGTTGTTTTAGTCTTTACTAAAGGTGGACTCCGTTAGTCCCTTCGGAAGAATTTCCTTCACGGTGTTTGTCCGAAGATTCCTACCAATCTCGAATCTACACACGTCTACCCACTTCCCGTAATAGTTGTCTCACTGACACCCTTGCACTTGAAACGACATTTCGTTTCCCAAATGTCTTTCTTAAGGTTTATCGTAGTATACAGACCCTATACCCGACTCACTTCATTTCTCCTCTGTTTCGACTTTCCGTGTAACCGTAGTCTGGTGTCCTAGAACACCTACAATACACGTCTGCTACCCTACAGTCACCTCCAAAGATTCGTCCCTTTGTTGTACTACATATACTGACCTCGAGAGAGACAATAGTCAAAAAGATACACTCATTGGACCCGGAGGGGAAAGATTACCCGAATACCAGAGTTTCAGATGTAAAGGAAGGTCACTGGGACGGACTTCTCTTGACAGTGATAAAGGTGAAGTTTCACGTACGGTGGAAAAGTCTCGGGAGAGAATTCAAGAAAGATCAGACTCGGGTAACTCCCTTAAATACGACTACAGTATTTGCTAACCGTTCTAGATTTAGGTTTCTTGTTCCGAAAGTGTTAGGTCCAATATTAAAGACGGTGAATAGGTACAAAGATACTTATTGTAATATATTAGTGAGTAGACGAGGGTCCTCTCACCGATAAGTCTTAAATAGTAATGTCCACAAGTCAAAATATTTTTGTCGTTCTTTTGAAAGTCCGTATAATTGTCTGTTAAGAGTTCTCCTCCGTCCTCTAGTATTCATGAAACCTCTTAATTTCCCCTTTTCTAGTGGGGAGCGTCCTTTTTTTTTTTCGATAAAGAATTACTCAAAGAATTTTATGTCGTTTGGTCTTACTCAAGGAATATTTGGATGTCTCTGTTATATAGTTCGTATAAGGGTTGTACGGTAAATAATCTCTAATAAACAAATCAATAGTCTGGGGAGTTGATTTGCTAAGTCAGACCAAACTTACTGGTTGTAGTAGTAAAGTGAATAAATAGAATGCGTCCTTTTTTTTTTTTTTTTTTCGGTCGTTTTACGTCCTCCTCCCCTCCCTACTTACATTACATTCGTTCCTTTTTTCGTTACCTCCTCTTCCGGCTTTTGTCGTGTTTACCTTATTCCTCGTTATCTTACTTCTGATTTAGGTACGACAAACCTGTCTTCTGTACGAGACGGACTCACTCTTACCTGTCTCGTCTCACGGTTAACACTGACTTACTTAATGGTCTCCGTTAATTTACATAACTCCCGGGTGATATCCGATTCATGACTTCTGTGTTTCTACTCTTTCCCTTCCGAGAACGGGAGAAATGGTTGAGTTTCAAATCTATTCCTCCGACTATTGGTTTCTTTTAACGTTATGTCACCCGACTTTGTAACATTCTTTCTCTTCGACGACTTTTCGAAATTCTCGTGGTTCGTCGTCCTCTTTCCTAGGAACTTTCCCCGGGATAAACACACGGAAATCCATTCAGTGACTCGGAGAGGTCTGGAGTGAAGATTTTTCCCTGGGATAGGCCGTCGGAGAGAGAGTTCCAACAAAACTGTACTTAAGTACCAACCTTCAGGTGAGACTTTTGACTTTCGGAAATACGGTTGCATTCTCTTCCGATAAAAGAGGTGAACTCGTTTCCAGACAAGTCACGAATGAAACATATGATCCATGGTTATGATATCCCAACTCGTGACTGGGGAGAGACCGAAAGGAACAGGGAGGTGGTACGGTTCGAAATCGTGTTGGTTAGACCCAAGGGTGACTTCCTGGGTGTTTGTCTGATAAACCTTTTATGGTACTTTGTGAGTGGGTGAAGGTCAACGGAGGTACGAGCTCCAGGTGTCTTCTATCGTCCCACTCTCGGACCGTGGGCCCCTCTCAGAGACTCGTGGGAGCCGCTGGAGTAGGACCGGTGGAAAGAAAGAGGGTAGAAGTAGAAAAGACGGAGAGGAGTAGTCGTGAAAGGAGCAGGGGAGAGGACAGCTGAAGATGGATGATGCCTATGAAAAAAGACAACATGAGGGGAGGGGTAAACCCGTAGTCACGAAGAGGACAAGCCCTTATCTCAGTTCAGAGGTTTGAGGACGTCCTACAGACTCTTTCTCACTTCTCGCTGCCGCAGAGGCTCCGACAGAAATCTCGGGAGAGGCCTCCGGTCCTGAGGAAGATTGGGGGCGAGGGAAGGGGCAGACAGAGGGAAGAGGGGAGGGGGTGCGGGAGGACAGGGAGTGGGGAGAAAGGGAAACTAAGCCGTCTAGAGAGGGAGCAAGGGAAAGAAGAGCACCTGGGATTCGGGTAAAGGGTGAAGAGAAAAACCAGACGGTGGGCACGGTGGGGCATGGGAGGGGTGGGGTGGGGGTGGGTAGAAGGACCCAGGGTGGTGGGAGAAGAGCAGGAAAGGAGAGGGTCGGGGGTGGAGGCGACCGAGGCCTCGGCCGCGCTCCTCCACTGCTGACCGGTTCAAGACGGCCCTGAGGCCGGGGCCCTGTTCCTCGTCGAGGCCTGAGACGAGTCGTCGGCTACTGGAGTACCTCAAAACGCATACACTAACCGATGAAGACCCAAATGCTGCCCGCTAGGACCTCTCTAAGACGCTTAACTAAAGAAACAGGGAGACGGAGAGTCCAACTCAACCCCCTGATCCGGTACCTGTGACATGTGATGAAGTGTTTTCCCAAATCCTTCTCTCGGCACTGAGTCCGGAACCCGCACACAACACGGTCTACTCCCTCGTCTCAGTCACTATATTTCACCACCCACCCTGACTCCCACCTCCTCCCTTTGAACTCTTAGACTTGAGACCTATCTTCCATTGTTAGACCCTTCCGGACCCCGTTGAACGTCGGGGTTGATACCAGAGAACAGAAGTCACAACTCCCAAAAAGGAACTTTGTCTCGAACCCGAAACCTTCTTCCGTAAATTAAAGGTCAGAAACAAGAAGACAAACATCCTGGAACCCGTTCAGTAAAGTAAGACAGAGGAGAGACTTCATCTTTACTATTATGGTTATACGAATAAATTGACCAAATAAATTTCCTAATTTACCTTAGAAGATTAATAATTTGGACAGTAACGAAATCATCTCTTATACCACATCGTCTTTCTTAGGACCTAGACTTTGCTTCTCGGAAACAATAGAAAGTGCAAAGACATACTGGAAGTGGTTGAGTGAAAATTGGGAACACCCGGAGTAGCAGGAGAAGACACTTGACCCTCTTGACCTGGGCTGCTAGAGATTCGAGTGACAACCGAGATTGTAATACACTAACTGACGATTTCGAATCGTAGGAGGAATCAAGTGGGAAAGTTTCTTCCTGAAGTGAAGGAAAAAGTTCTGAGATCAATTAAAGAGGGGAAACACTCTTCTGGTGGAAGAGAATCCATGGGGCCACTTGCACTAAAAGTATCCCCGGTCAGGAGAGGGGGTAGGGGTCGTTGCTTTCATGTCTAGAGTTTGCTGTCGTCGAGTGTACATCCCGAGTAGGAACTACCTCTGAGAGAGGGGTCCGATGACCGTTCTCGTCTTAAACCTCGACCCTTGAGACCGAGGTGAGCTGCTCCGGTAGTCGAGGTCTCAGACCTCGTCGGGACTGTACGACCGGTCAGTTCCACTCTTAGGTCCGGGGGGAGTAGAGTTACAGGGAGTCAAGGGAGTCGGTAAGAGGTTAGTAGAGAGTGAGTACAACGAAGGTGGGGCACACGAGTGAGGGGAGTAATGGTGTGTTGAGAAGGAGGAGAGGTAGACTGTAAAATCATGAATCACGATGTGGTGGTTGAAGAGACCGTGGATGAGGAGGAAGGGAACGAGGCCATGTCTCTGGAGACAAAGGGGATGTGGAAAAAGGTTTTTAGTTTACTAAGACCCTCCTGACATAATACGTCTTATTCCTCCAAGACCTTCCTGTGCTAACTCCATCTTAAGAAGTTTTCCTTTCCCTGTTACCCTAATGATCAGTTTTTAGTGATATGCCACTCGTCATTTACTTTCTGCAGGGTTGGGAAGGCGACTTTATAAATTCCTTATACAGTGAAGGTGTAAATAAGTCGGGTGGGTCAGAGACCGAGCGATTATAGTCTCAACGTCAAAATCAAGAGTTCAATCCGCTAATGGACTCCTCGTAAGGTCTCTTTTCTCGTGAAGGAACGTTCAGTCCTCCTAAGAGCAGGATTGACCTTGGTAGGTAGTCACCGTACTAGACTTCGTTAGCGAAGTGGATGTAACGGAGTAACGGAGGTAGACATTTTACTCCCTTAACCTATGGTACTCGGAATTCTAGGGACAGGCAGGATTTAAAATACTAAGATTTACGATTTTGACGGTCGGTCCGAGACCCGAGGGAAGACCTCTGTCGGTGGGTCTCGACAACCACGAACCACAGTTGCGACCGTTCAGTGAAAGTGAGGAGTCCCGGGGGAGACACGGGCCTCACGACTAACTTATAAGTAACTTTTACGTTGAGACCCCTGGTTCTTTCTGTCCTCTTTCGTCTATTTCATCCCTATTCCAACCACGGTATCCCTCATATCCCTAAAAATTTTTAACGAGTTAATCCCTCACATCCTTCATACAAAGAAACGAAGGCTTTGTCTACTGTAACGACCAATTTATTGAATCGTCCTATCTTCTTTAACACACCTACAAAGTCTTTAGTCTCGACCTTCCAGTCTCGATAACCCAGGATCCTTCAGTCTGGACTTCTACTCCCTTAGTTATAACCCTTAGTCAGGTACGACCCCCCGTGTACCCTGTTATAACCCACTTCCTTCGTTGACAGTGTGTCCGACTCCTCGAGTATCGAGCTTGACCAACCTTCCGTATAAACTTTAAGTTTCCGGAGTAGGTATACAATAGAATAATAGAAGAAAACAAATTGAACTGATTCCTCTCTCCCTAATCTTTGGTACAGGGAGGTAGTGTAGTTCCCTTTTGAAATTAGGTAAGAAGAAATTTTATTGTAGTCCTACCACTCAACCCAAACACACAACTAAACCCTTCACCCATCGTGACTATGGCTCTCCTTATACAATTCCCTCGACTACTGATTTCCCTTCAATAACAACCTCCTTAACTCTTCAGACACAGTTTTACAAGGACAAAACAAAACAAAATAGAAAAAAACAAACAAATAAAACGTCAAAATAGTCGATTGAGAACACATTTACTTACACATTGGGTTCCCGGCTGAACCGGAAAAGAAGTGGAAATCAAACCCCTAATAATCGGTGTTAACGAAGAGGACAAGAACGAGAGTATACGTCCACCACCGTCCTTCCATTTTCTCTTACTGTCTAAACATACGCACAAAAGTTTCCACTTACCATCGTGAGGTAGTCTTTTCTATGTACACCTTACCACAAACATCTAAAACCCACGGAAATAAGGAGAGGTACAAACACCGGGACAGTCAAGTAAGTCGTTTATAAGTTGTTCACCGACAAAAAGACACGTAAGTTTCGTTCTCCTTCATTCCAGACAGAAGGGGATGGGGGTGGAAGTGGGGATAAGGAAGGGGGCACTACACAATTTTTCTTATGTTTCTGCACTCGGAACCTACCAACATTAATCTACTTCACCTGAAATCGGGTCTTTACCCACCTCCCCAGTCGTGACATAGACCTTTGATTGGGAGAAGATGAGGACGTCTGTCAGTCGGGACCTGTAGACTACTCTGTCACCACCGACCACCGTGGCACCACGAGTTCACGGTTCACTTTCTGGTACTCCTGAGTAGGGATGTCACCAGATTGGGACGGGTCGTCTGAGAGATGAAACCCCTCTTCTCTCCATCACAGGATACTCAATAGAGGGAGGGTACCCGACTCCTTGCCCCGACGTCTCGACTCTCCTCTACAGGGACATTAGGTCTCCGATTCTTTGTACTTCCCTTCGATAAACCCCTTAGTTGTCCGGTACCCGAGGAGTTGACCAAGATCTCTCTGAAGTAATAGTACCGAGACTGGGTCCAGTACGTACCAGGACATCCCAGGACGGGTTTGATTTCCCGTGGGGTTTCCTCGGGATCTCTGTCGACTACTGTCACAACGGGGTTCCATCGGGTGTATAAGTTAGATGAAAAGACTCATAGAGACTCCGATGACTCGGGTTCCCGGATCCTTTCCCTGACTTATAGGATTTCTGACGAGTTTGAGTCCTCGTCAAACAAAAATAAAAAAAAAGGGGACGGGGTTTGGTACGATCTGGGAAAGAGTCTTTTTTTTTTTTTGGGACCGACCCTGACTTTCTATTTCTACTTTTCACGGTCATTTTCAGAACGAAGGTTAAGAGCGCTAAAGGGGGTCGGGAAGCTCTATTAGCCTAAGTCGACCAATTCAGATGCGGGGTACTCGAGTCGTAGTCGTAGTCGTTGCACCGGAACCGGCTGCTCCCGCTTATGTGAACGAGGTAGAAGTGATACGGGCACTCTTGACGGTTCAGGGAGCAGTGGCACGAGCCACTCCGAGGGTTTGGGGCTACAGAGGTGCCGCACGAAGGAACGTTTGTCTAGAGGGACCCACCCGGAGATTTCGTCGGGTCTCGGTTCGTTCAGAGGTTCGTACAACCCTTTCAAGTCGGATACAATTATAACGTTACATTACTTTACGTTTCGCACGACCCACATTAAGAGTAGAAAAGAGGAAATGAATGACAAACGAGACCCTGTTTAGAAATTGAGATAAACTCGGACTTAAAGGATTGGACATTGTTTTCCTATGATCACAGACAAGGTGAATGGAGATTTCTGACACTACTCTGTGTTTGGACTCTTTATACAAGTCACATACTAAAACTAAAGGTTCTGTTCATGGGAGTAACAGACGTACGAGAGTAGAACTGGGGTGCAAAGTTAAAGGAAGAAACAAAGGGACTCGGAGTGTGATACAGACACCGGTGGGCCAACACGAATCACTTAACCCAGTACATAGTCGAGTCCATGTCATTTAGAGGGTGGTGACATAGAAAAGGGAGACCCCTCCAGAAAGGAGGACCAGGAGTCCTCCATCTGGTTTCTCTTTCTAATAAAGAGATCGGAAGATGGGCAGTCCTTGGTTTTATCTTGGGTCTATAGGATCGGGAGACTCTCAGGTAGGGTCGTCCCTCTCGACTCCCACGGAGAGGAAGGATAGGACCGGTGGGAGATAAGTACCGTCCTTAGGGTGTCTTCGGACATTAGTCACCGATGTTCAGTAGTAATGCCCTTTTCCTATGTTGGTGGAATTCGACAGTCAGAAGACCCTCGTTTGGACGTCGGGTCGAGTGGACCTCCTTCCCACTGGTTCTCGAGGTACCATTCAAGGAGGACGGAACCCCCGCTATCCTCCTCCACCACGACCCCGTCGTCCCTCCTTTCCCTCTGTCCCCATGTACAGACAGACAGACATATGCACGTGTATTCGGTGCCACATCTTCTTCTCTTCCCTTACTATCTATGAGACACATGTGAACACAAACTTACACACACGCACACAACCCCGGAGGTAGGAGGGACACACACGTATAGGTAAAGTGTTGAGGGATTCAGACAGATTCAGCTCTACGTGGTAGACATATAGACGCCACCCCGGGTGTGTTAGGGGCGCACAATCCCGGGTGAGACAGATACACACACACGCGTACACAGACAAAGACGAGAGATCCCCTTAGATGGGCTTATGTCCTTCTAGGGTTACCGTTTTGGAAGTGGCAGTCGTCGAGTCAGTGGAAGGTCCAGTGGGCCCTCCTACTACCGCGTCTGTAACACACGAGACACTTGGTACTTAGAGATTTCCCCCGACTGTCTAGGTGGCGAGTTGCGTATCTCCAAAATACATACAGTACCCGAACACCCACTTCTCCTAGACCATATTCTACCCTTCACCCCCTTTCTTTCCCGAAGGGCCGACAACGACCACCGTTTCTTGGGTGGACGGTCACGTCCTCTGATTTCTCTACGCCCAAGTTAGGGACCCAACCCTTCTAGGGGACCTCCTCCGCTGGGTGAGACACCCCAAAGGTACCTGCCTTCTCGGACCACCCGATGTGAGGTATCCCAGCGTGTCTCCGTTTGTGCTGACTTCACTGAATCGTGTATACGTGTCTCTTTTCTTTTGGCACCCACTGACATATACTTCTTGGTCCGTGTCTATTCATTTATCCCTTTTTTTATTCACACGGTCACCATCCGGTTGTCAGTCGTTTGAAAAAGGTCGTTACCAGGTGTAAAATGCAAAGCTCCCGGTACACCGGAGACAGAGTTGATTAATTGAGACAACAACGACGTCCTTTTATCGGTATCTAGTATACATTTATCACTTGTATCGACAAAAGGTTATTCTCAAATAAATGTCTTTGGACATCGACCTCCCTAAACCGGGTTATCCATTTAAATGACAGAGGACCCAATCCGGTCACAATACGTAGATTTAACATTTAATATCGTCATTGGTATCGTTTAGTCCTCAGTCCTCTGTGTCTAAGAGTAGACGGGGAGGTGCTGAAGGATCGACTCACTACAATCCCTTGAATTGGGTAACTCGAACCGAGAAATAAACCATTTACTCTTCTACCTGTACCTTAGTGATTCCGAAGGAGAACCAGATTGTATGATACTCAAGTTCTTTTCTCTATCATCCTTTTGGTGAGAGCGACCGTAGTAATCAGGATCTAAAAGGGGTCATAAGGGGGGTAGACGGGGTCGAGATACCAAACCCTCTAAGACTGGACTTTACTGGTGACGGTGTTAGAGATGAGGGTTGGAAAGATTCCTAGGAGTAGGGAAATACCTTAGACGGAACTTTTGTCTATCCTTTAAATCGTCAAAAGTTTTTCTTGAAAAGACTCATCTATTTAGTTCCCCTTTTTTTCATTTCGTGTTTCCGTCTTCTATTACTCAATGTTTTATTACGTAAAGAACAGGATTGAAAAGATTTCTGACCCATGAAAAGAGTTTCTTGAGTCTGGGAAGTGGAGAAAGAATACCTTCTAGGTCCGGACTGAGGTCACGATAAAATTAGTTAGCGGTCTGGGTAACGACTGTGAACTTACACGCCAAACCCCACCGCAGTGACAGATAAATCGTCTAAGAGTTAGACCTTCGTCTGTCGTACCTAAGGTCGACGCCACTGCCGACTGATCGACAGTGACAGTGGTTTCGTAAATTAGAGTCCCACCGGGGACAGATGAAGTCACTTAAAAGTATTCTTATTTACTTTGTGATATATTACTTTCTTGAAACGTTTGAAGTTTCCAGATATAGCGAGATTCAACAAGGAGACTAATAATCAAGACTCACATTTCGGGGACTGGAACTCGAAGAACAGGACCGGGGACCGGTCGTGACTTCTTCCGGGAGAGCACAGACTCAGGGTTTCTGAAGAGACAATCCATGGTCTGGTAGACCGTCAGTGAGAGGTCGCTAGGAAAACCGAAGGTACACTAGTCGTCAGTCAGTTGTTTACGATATGAGGTCCATGGTGTGACCTCCAAAGAGACCGACGTCCCGGGGCCTTTGGGTAAGAGAGTGGACCGGACTAAGAGAAACAGGACAAACTAACCTGACTTTGTGCAAGTAATTGACCAACAATTCCAACCGAGATAGGAATCCCCCTCGAGCCGGAGAAATAGACAACGAGATTTGGTCGTAGACCAACATAACAAGATACGCCGGTAGACCTGGGTCGGAGGATTCGTCGGGAGGCCGTAACCACCGTCGACGGTAATAAGGAAGGGTCTCGGTAAGATATAACACAGTCACGGAAAAACATCGGTTTTATACTGGGGGTAGAGAACGAGAAAGGTTCGAGAGCGAAGTAAAAACCTGGCCGGGGGATTTTTATTACAAAACGCAATGTCGTCACGAAGGACAAATTTGACGGAACGTCTCTCCTACCTCTCTAACACTCGAGTTAGTCACTAGTTTAAGTTCAAATAAACAAGACAGTCTTTATACATAATTCAGGGTAGATACACGATCCGTGTCCACTAGGGCACTAAGGGGAAGAGTCGAGAGACAATTCTGTAGGGAGCCCAGGGATCGTTCCTGTCTGTACTGGGATGAAGACGTCCCAAAGACATGTAGGTTACCGTCATCATCAGAAACGAGTATCTCCGCCCCCACCCCACCGGAACCAACGTGTCGGAGAACCCGAGGATCCGGAAATCTCCACCTGCGACTACACGTATTGTTACTAAAACTCTACCTCCGTCAGATTTACCGTACCCTCAAAGTGCAACTGTGGTAAAGGAAGAGACGTCTGTGTGGCTGTCGCTTCTATTCCGGTCTGGGAGGTGTAGGAGCGCTCCCGGTTTTCGACAACGAGGTGACACTCCCTGCACCGTTAGGGCACATTCTCCTAGGCAAAGGACCTGAAATTTGTGTGGAGACGTGTGCTTCTGAAGTGGAGTTCAGAAGGACAGAGGAAGCACGACTCGGAGAGTAAAAGGAACTGTGACAGCTTGTTCCGGGTAGAAGACTGACAAAGAGGACGTTTCGTCGTCTTCACCCCTCCCCGACGAGGGGTTGACTCGGGGACTCCAAGGGCATTCCTTGGTTCGGTGTCAATCTATGCTCGAACCGTCAGAGGGAGTAGGGGTCCGACCCGGAGTTTCCCAGTGGAGGGGGAGGGGGACTCGTCGAGTCACAGAGACCGGGGAACTTGACGAGTTCGGGGGTAGTGCGACAGGAACTGAAGGGGTAAACGTCAAAACAAAAGAGGAGGAAATCGAGGGTCGGGACGAGAAAGGACTTGTGAGGCCTAAAGAGACGGAGGTGTCGGGGGTCGTCATACACACCCTCTTCCTCCCGTCGCACGGTGGCGACTTCTACCGGGTCCTCTCGCGGGACTAGAAGGGGAAGGAGTTGTTCTCACTGTCACCGTGGATGCCGACGTGCCGGTGGTCATTGTACCCGTCGATGTTCCGAATGATGTGGGAGTTGCACTTACCACTCGGGAGGCATCGAGACCAGGTCGTCTGGGGAAGAGGAGAGGAGACGGAAGACCAGGAGACTAGAAAGGCAGAGGACTATCGGAGGGGTCTAGCACCGACCCTCACCAGATCCCCCCGTTGTCAGGTGGTGACCTCTCGGGCTCCTGAATCCGAGACCCAGGTGAGAACCTACGCCTTATTCCTTTTTAGCTACCCTACCACCTGAAAGTAGACGGAAACAAATCGTCGCTACTGGGTCCACTATGGTAGGAAGTTAGAAACGTGAGTGGACCGTTGTTCTTATTCTTAAGACACACGGGTCCGGGGTCTCAGTGAGTACACACTCACATCTCTGTAGACGGAAACGTCGTCCCGATAGGAGTCTCAGTGAGGAGGACACTGATTATGTCCTACCTACGACGATGACGGTAGAGGTAAAGACTCCTAGAAACTGTACGACATCTCTTAGGTACGTCTTTTGTCTCTATTTAAACATGATGTGCCTCTCTATCAATCTTAGAAAAAGAGTCTACGGTATAGTAGATCTCTGATCTACTACAAGGAAGAGACTTGAAGAAGGGTTTCCACACTCATATTTTAAGTCGAAGTTCTTTTCACTGTCCGATCCGGAGAAGTACCTCCAAAAAAAACTTCTCGGGGGGCGGGGGGGTTGTTGTCACCCCCAAAGGGTCCACCACGATCACCATTTTTGGGAGGGACGGAAATGTCCTTTACACTCTCTGCCCCTAACTAAGGGACCTATTCCTTTACCGGAGGTCATAAGAACGGGTGAGGTCACAAGAACAGATCTCTTAGGGTACCTGCCTCCTCGGACCGCTCGATGTCAGGAATCTCAGTGTTTCCCAGCCTGTGCTGACCTCGTTGACTGGTAAGTCGTGCATCATTGTGACTCAGGGCGAGTTTTGAGTCCGAAAGGAGTCTTATCCCCTCTACGCAACAGTCCCCTTGTAGTCTCTGAGGGAATGTACTTTACAGGCAATTTCGTCACACCTCTATCGTTAGTCCGGAGGGTCCCTATTCTCTGGTGGTCTCCAGAACCCGGAGGTCCCCGTTTGGAGTCGTTGTGTCCTCGACGAGTCGTGTTGTTTGTTTCGATAACATCCCATGGTCGTCGTTCCTGTTCCGTGACTCGAAGACACAGACGGGGGTCTAGAGAGGTCTGGTTGAGACTACTGGTAACCGTCTCTTCCTTTCAAGGACACGGGAACGCCAACCAGAGAACGACTAGGGCGGTGAGACACGATCTTCGGGTCAGGAGAGACTGACCAGACGAAGGTCACGACTGTGGACCACCATCTCAATCAATGACGCAGACGGAGGTCTCTCTTGAGGTTTTGCCCAACTGAAGGTTGGTGGACGTCACTTTAATTTACCTCAATATGGATCTCTGGTCTCTTCCACTACCGCGGGGTGAGGTCAGGAGAACGGACCTTTTAGGGTACCTACCTCCTCGGACCACCCGACGTCAGGTACCCCAGCGATTCTCAGCCTGTGCTGACTCGCTGAAGTGAAAGTGAAAAGTGAGAGTACGTAACCTCTTCCTTTACCGTTGGATGAGGTCACAAGAACGGAACTCTTAGGGTCCCTGCTCCCTCGGACCACCCGACGGCAGATACGCCAACGTGTCTCAGCCTGTGCTGATTGCATTGAATCGTTATGGATCTCTGTGGTTGGACATTAATTACTTGGGTCTCCAGTAAAAGCGGCACGGTTAGATCCGAAAGGATCCCTTAAAAGTAAGAATGCCAGAAACCCTATTAATAGATCTTAACTCAAAATTATGTCTAATATAGAGTGTATTGGAGTGACACAAAGGAGGTTAAACTTGGTAGTGTGGGGGGGGGAGGATAGTATTTCGACGTCCCTGGAATAAGAGGGAGAGAGGGTTCATCTCGTATTTTTGGTCTCGTATTAAAAAAAAAAGGGGGTTTATTCCACCTCTGTCCGTTCCTCGATTTCTCGACCGGGTCGGTTCGGTCTCCTCTGTATGCCATCCTCTCCCTTTTACATGTTCGTCAGTTACTCCGTAGTTCTGAGTTTCACTTAGATACTTTTTATTATTATTATTAGTATCGAGAGGGTACCCACCCTCTCGGAATTGATGTCGAGCATATTAAAACCTGTGTAGTCTTGACACAGGGTCCGTACGTACGACAGAGGAGTCTGGACACCCCGAGACTGACACGGACGCCGAGAGGAGCCGTACGGACCGGTTCGGACACGAACCCTTAGACAGGAGACATCTGTGACGACACCTCCTGTCTAAGAGACATAGACTACAGTCTCTGGTAGTCTTGAGCCTCCTTCTTCAAGTCAGGAACAGGAAGGGTGTTTGGAAACCTACCACCCCTTCACTTCTACCTTGGGGTCTGGAGAGACTACTCTCCTTCTAACCCAGAACGACCTTGAGATTTGAGGGACTGTTCTTCCTTGTCAAAAGAAATATGTCCCTTAGTGTTAGGTGGCAGACAGGTGTCCGGTGCACGGATAAGGACAGAGGCTGTAAAAAGAGTGACGAGGAAAGGTTAGACTTTAGTCCTGTTACGCACTAATCCAACTCTTCGGGGGGATCTTTTTGGTCGAGTCTTATGGTTCGTCTGTCCTCCATTCTCCCATACCCCCTATCCCTTTTTTACAGGACTATTGGGTCTTTAAGTTTCTTTCTGTGGCTGTCTCTCTCTCTCTCTCTACTCTTTACTATATCTCTAGTTTCACACAACTAGAAACTGGTTCCACTCCGAAGTCCAAGTGCTTGAGTCTTCCAATTTACACTCGTATAGATAAATAAGAACTTACGTAAAAAATTTTGTGTTTGACACAAAGTCTATGGCACATTCTTTGATCCATAGTTCACTCTGTATAGCGAAAACGACCTACTACGGCGAGGTAAGAGAGACACCACATTCTACCAGGTACCGGACCAGTCTGTACGACATTGCGTGTCCGAGAAGGGTCTAGACTGACACACGAGGGAAGAGGGGGGTCTGGGGTCGGGCCACGGGAGCAGGAGGTCGTGGATGGTGCGGTAGTAACCTCCCTAGCACCGAAAGTAGCAGAAGAACGACGAGTAGGACGAGTAGAAGGAGCCAGTGATGAACTAGGCTGTGTTTCCAGTCTCCGTGCTTCCTCGTAGTCCTCCTGAACTCTCATCTACACCTCTAGTGGTCCCCGTCCGTCCCATCCTCGCGCGACTTCCTTCCCGGAAGCCTCAGAGTCACCCGACCTCACAGGTTTTGGAAGCCTCGCAGCCACCCTCCTTCCTTGTGTCGGTTGGACACTATTGACTCGTGGCGGTCGGGGTATCAGTTCGGACTAGTGAACCACTAGTAGGTTCATTTCAGTTTGGAAGGGTGAGTCAGTCGACGACGAGGGTACGGCGAGACGAAGGTCACGGCGAAGGTCTGTCTTGACGGCCTTGAGACGTAGAGGGAGGACAAAGAGGGACGTGAAACGAGGAAAGCCAAGTCGGAGCACAAAAAACAGGAAACTCGAGGAGTGGGGAATTGGGGTATGGTAGCGAAAGGAAAAGAGAGGAGACAATATAGAGAACCTCTTCCGTTACCGTCGGGTGAGGTCATGAGAATGGCCCTTTTAGTACCTGCCTCCTCGGACCATCCGACGTCAGGTACCCCAGTGCTTCTCATCCTGTGCTGACTCGGTGAAGTGAAAGTGAAAAGTGAATGTACGTGACCTCTTCCTTTACCGTTGGGTGAGGTCACAAGAACGGACCTCTTAGGGTCCCTGCCCCTTGGACCACCCGACGGTAGATACCCCAACGTGTCCCAGCCCGTACTGACTTCACTGAATCGTCGTCGTCGTTGTCGAACATAGAGACGGTAGAGAGGGAGGGGAGAGGAGTATACGGAAGAAGAGTCTAAATTGGGAGACAATAAAGAATATTCGATCGACGGACCCAGAATCAACGTAACGTCGTGTACTTTAGAAAAATCGACACCATACATCCTAGATCAAGTGACTGGTCCCTAACTTGGGTCCGGGGGACGTAACCCTTGTGTCTTAGAATTGGTGTCTTGTGGGTCCCTTTAGGGACCGGTCGTCGGACTGAGACACCTGAGCAATCTCCGATCGGTCTAGAGTCGTCACGACAACACCTCGGCTGTAGCGTCGAAGGGACAATGGTGACATACTCGTGTGTGCACACATATGTGTGTATGTGTGTGTGTATATGTGTGTGTATGTGGAAAAAAAAAAAAAACCGGACACAATATCTACTCTGATTTTCGTTCGAAGTAGTTAAGAATCATCACACAAGTCCACTCTCTATAGTCGTCGTTCTACGATTAATCCCGTCCCCCCCTTCTTCTTTCGAGATCCATCCTCTTTCCAATGTCTTCGTTCCACACGCACTCACCCACCCTTTCACCTGTCTCCCCGGAGGCTCTAAGCCTTTGACGAGGACTTTCTTCCTCGGAGAAGAGAGAGGGGTCCTTGGATGGACTGTGTGCTCCGTTTTCCGAGGCTGCTACGGGGTCTACGCCTGTGCCGGTAGTAGTTACGTCTTCCGCCCGTCAGCCCGCCCCTGCTGTTCTTCCTTATAAAGTAGATCCCCGCGGGGGGGTCCCTGGGGTACCCCTGCAGACCCCGGTGGTGGTTGGACCTGAACATGTCTCGCTGGGGTCCCGGCGGGGAGGGCGAACGAGGGGTCGGGGAGGGGGTGGGGGGACATGTCTTACAGACGAAACCCACGCCAAAACATGAGCCAAACCTTACCCCTCCCGCCCACCCCTCCCTCCCAACGGGAGTCGGGAAAGGCACCGAAGAGACGCAAACCCAATAATAATAAAAACATTGTTAGGGTTTAGTTTAGACAAAGGTCCGACCTCCCCGTCCCCGGGACCCCACTCCTTTTTTTTTTTTTTTTTTTTTTTTTTTTGGTGTGTGTTTTTTGGACCTCACAATCCTCCTCCTACTCCTCTCCCAATCCCGTCCTTCCTCGACCCAGTCAAATCACCCCCGGAGAGTGGTCGGGAGGTAGTACTCCCGGAGAAGGACCTAAAGAGGCCCCAACCCCTCCAACACTCGTCCTCCGTCCTCCACCGAAAAGGAGACATTCAGCGTGTGGAACTCGAGACGTGTCTCTTCCATGGTGGACTGCGGGGAGGGGTGGGATTGTCCTTTCCTCACTTTCCCCCCGTCGGGTCCTCTACACTGGAAGTCCACCGTACGTCGGTGTACCCCCGGGTCCCGAAGGGGTGCACCCTCCTGTGCCCAGGGACGTCCTTCCCGTCTAGACCTCTCTTTCCTACCGTCTCTACCGGGAGAGACGGGGACGCGGGGTGGTGGTCCGGGGCTACCACTTACTTCGGTCCGGGAAAAGGGTCCTCGGTGGGAACCCCCTATCGTCTCGTTCCGACGGGGAGGAACGAGATCGTCGACGCCCCCTCCACGACGAGACCCGGGATTTGACGTAGACGAAGGGGCGGGTCCCCGGGGACTGAGAGAGAGTGACCTCGGGACCTGACAACGTGCCGTTGGTGAACAGAATCCGTGACGAGTCGTTGAAGCGGAGGGACAGAACACGACGGGAGACGGGGGAGGACAAGGGGTTCGGGCGGGCGGGAGGGAGTCGTCGGTCCGTCTGTCTTGTTGTTTTTATGATTTTCCTCGAAGTGACGTGACTCGACAAAGGACGGGTTTGCTTCCCTCATCATTGCACACACAGACACACACAGGCACACAAACACGTGTACACATACATTCACTCTCCGTCTCCCCGAGGACCCGTCCACCCCCCGACGCCCCGTACACCTCCTCCCGACACCCTCGACTGTCAGGGATCCGTCCGACACGTGGAGTGGACCCTACAGCGAGGAAGGACCATAAAGGTACGGCAGGGGTCGTGGGTAGACAATACCTCTTTTGTCAGGGTCCCACACAAAAACGAGTCAGCAGGTAGAGTAGAGAGGGACTTTGTGTCCCGCAAGTTGGAGACGGAGGCAAAGGGGAAGAGCCTCGGTGCCTCAGTCACGGTTTCGGAAACGATACGTAGGGAGTCCGGAGGACGACCGTGACTGGGACCTTACTGGCGACAGTGAAGAACAGGGGTATCAGATATGGGCCACGCAACTCCCGATCCTCGTTTTGACGGACAGAGGAAGGGTAGAGGTAAGGTAGGGACGAAAACTAAAAGACAGAAGGAACACCGGTTCGGTCAACGGTACCTTTGCTCCGGTGCGCAGGAGGAGCGGTCGGCCGGCGGGGCGGAGTCTGGGTCCCACGGGGAACCGTGGGGAGAGTGGGAGGAGGTCGTACAGGACGACAGGGCTGTCGGGTCCCCGCACGTTTCACCCCCGCCGACGTCGGTCGTCCAGACGGGTGGGGGAAGTCAAGTCCATTATGACAGCACTTAGAAGGTGGGCGACCAATCCCGGGACCCGGGGGAGGAGAATGTCGTCGTTCCGTCGGATCCCGGGGCCCGGACACCCGAGGGACGGAGGGTCGTGGGCGAAAACCCTTTTACTGAAAAGGAGAAACTCGATTTGGTGAGACAGGTATAATGTGTCTTCGGTATAAACATGGCCCCCCGCCCCCCTTTGCCCGGCAGCACAACACACACAGACAGACCCCCACCCCCCGCCCCGTCCCTCGTCCCTCCGTGGCACATAGAAATATTAGAAAGATTGAGAGGACACGACTAGAGTCTCCCCGGTGGGAGTTATATAGACCTAATAGGCACAGGAAGCCGACGGAGGAAGAACGGTGAGAACGAGGACAACCCTACGCACACACATTCCCGACAAGACGTGGACGACGGAGGTCCCCACCACACACGGAACGGTCCGGCGAGAGAGGTCCCGCAGAACATACCTTTGCTGTCTTGAGAAGACACCCTCTCTTTTCGCAAGGAAGCACGGGAAACCGGTCCACGAATGTAAGGTCACAACCCACCCCATGGACTGACGAGGGGTGACGGGAGACGGTCCGGTACGACCTTTTTTTCCTCTGGCGGTTGTGGTAAGGTCCTAGTCGAAGTTGTCTGGGGGTTGAGGGAAAAGTTAGGGGAAGTACAACTTGGACTTCGACTTCGATCACAGGGCCCTCTTTCCTCTGGTAGGGCCGTTCCACTGGTAAGGAGACGCGGAGACGCAGTGGAGGTCGGCGGGGACTCACACGCCCCTTCTCCTGAACCGTCTTAATCGCGATACTGTGGGTCGCGGAAGAACCTGTTTACTTCATCTAGTGGATTGACTGGGAGACATAGCAAGGTTGAGCTTACGAGATACTCAGTGGGAAGGGGTACAGGTCTGATTCGTAGGGGGTCACTCCTTTATTTTACGTCCCATCCCCGCCCACCCCCCCCCGTCTTCTCGTCTTCAGTACACTCTTTGCCCCACGACTCCCCTGCCGTGCGGTCTCTCGTCTTTACAGGAAAATCCCCTAGGAGGACGTCCGACGACCGCTCTTTATCGAGAGGGGTGGTGTTCTTTGAAATGTAGAACGATTCTACGGTCCTGTCACATCGTAAAGGCCCTGAAAATATAGGGGGTTGTCCTTACACGTATCTCTAACGGGGTGTCCGTTGTCAGGGTAAAATTTCGTACGATAGGGTAACAGGGGGTCTCGGAAGAAATTGAACAGTGTAGTACACAAGGAGAACCATGCCTTCTACGTAAATGACACGGGTATCCACCGACCCGTTTCCGGGTTAACGAGGGACTTCGTCGAAGTAATATGTTGGAGTTGTCGACGGGGGGTCGGAAGGGAGGAGAGTGTGGTTTTGTGGGTCTGGGTCTCTCGTCGTGTGCGAGGGTCTGTGGATCGTGAGTCGGGTTTTGGCTCGTGAGTCTATACTGTGTCTCGTGTGTCGGTAGGTATTTCTATTCATGTAGGGATGTCGTACTTACTATGTGTTCCTCGGGGGAGGGTTTGTATGGCGAGCCCAACGGCCGTAGTGTACCGACGTCGGTGTTCGTGGTGATTGTGGGGGAGGGTGTTTGTGCAGTGAAAACTTGATAGAAAGGAACCTAGGCCAAGTTCCCCTACCTCTTTGTCACTCTCGGTAGTCGACGGGAAAGGGAGGTTAAAGGGTCGTACAGAGAATAGTGGCAGAGTGTGAAGTGGAGACCGGGGGAGAAGGAAGGAACGCGAACTGCTTAGGGAAACACGACCTTTCGGGGGACCGAAGAGTCGGAGGGAAAGGTGGAAGTCTTTTTATGGGTGAAAGACCAGGGGTGGAAAAAGGAAAGGGTTCACACCCAGGAGTGGTCGCCTGAGGTTAGAGTTTTGTCCTTCGGGGGCCCCAGTCAACGCCACCCGCACCCCATTTGTGAAGGACTTACGTGACGGGCGGGGTACCGGGACGGGTCTCGACTACCGGAAGTAATCAGGGACCGCGAATAGAACCTTGGTGTCGGTGACTGTCTTGATGGGGTCGGGTAGAGAAACGGCGGGACGTGGGTCGTCGCAGTACCCCTTGACAGAAATGGCCCACTCACACCCCGACTCGGGTGTCGGGGAGGGAGAGACGGAGGATGGTGGGGAAGACAGACGGGGAGCCCAGAATATGGAGTGAGCAAGAGAGTAGAGAATAGGGAAGGGAGTAAAAGGAACAGGGGAAGAAGAGGGGCACAGGTCCCAGGGGGAAGAAACGAAGGAGTAAGAGAGACAGTCAACGTAGGTCTGGACAAGGAGAGAGGGTCCGGACGGGTGAGGGGCAGGGAACGAAAGGATACTGAGAACCGAGGAGGACTCAACGAGTCAGGACAGGAGAGGGTGGGAGAGGGGACGTGGGTCGAGACCGTTGGGGGTGTAAGGTCGACGGGAAGAGAGGGATGGAGGACGGGAGTCGAGGGTCCTAGGGGAAGTCTCCCTATCGACCTTCGAGACTAACAGGGAAACCCCTACAGGAGGTCCACCGACTACTGTTGAGGTGGTTCAACCGGAAATTCCTCCTTTAAACCTCACTTAAAAGTCTCCTGATGATAGGTCTGATATTACTCTGGCTGCACCTTCGTCGACGCGGGACGGTGAGGACGGGCGACGAGCTGATGAGGAGTGACGGGAAGAAGTAGGAACAGTCGCAGGACCCGTAGAACCGATCACCCTGGCAGGAGATACGCGAAGAGTCTGGAGACAAGGCGACCGTCGAGATGGTCCTGTCCGGATGGGACCACGTCGACCGGCACCCGTCACGGGAGAAGTCGTAGCACCATGGGTAGGACCGTGCCCCCGAGTCACCCCGAGAGTAGTGGAGGGACACGGTGGACCGAGTCAACCAGCGGATACCGAGTCGGAAACGAGTTCGAGACGACTATCCCATGGTACGGACGGACCCGGGGGTCGACCCAAGTTCGGTTCAGGGTCCGGAGTCCGACCCCTAGTGACACCCTGAAACCCCTCACCGACGGGAGGACAGTGATGGTCAGTACGACCCGTCACTGTGAAGGGTTCCTGAGACGTAACACTGGAAGTCGCCCTTCACCCTTTACAACGCCATGTATGTGTGACGTCGGACGAAACAGTAGAAACAGAACAACGGTGACCCAAACAACCCTTGGTTCCCCGACTTCTACCACGACCCGTCCCGCGGTACGGGTACCCAACTACCGAACACCCAGACCAAGTAAAAAACCACCGGAGTCCCGTACCGAGACCCTAACCTGAGGGATCACTCCAGGTCCCGGTATCACGACAGTTGCACAGGTCAGGTCGTCCGGGACCTGTACGACGACCTACACCGTCTTCAGGACCGTTATAACGTGACGCACCGCTGTGGGGACGAGGAACGGACCCAGACGATGTTCCGGTGAGTGTGGAGGGGTGGGAGGGACGGAGACGGATGTTGTGTCTGAAGAGTAGACCTGTGGGAACCGCCGTTTAGGATCGAGAGACGGGTGGACAGTTGGACTTAATTTCAGATGCGACAAAAAACAATAAATAAAAATACTTCGACCACCAAAGAATAAAACAGACCCCTACATTTCATCTTCCTCCTCTTACCTCTCTCTCTCTGTAAAGTGTGGTCTGAAACGACAGCCGCAGACGAAGAGACCGACCGGACCCCTCTTTCACTTACTACACGTTTGTAGGCGTCCCGTGTGTCTACAAGAGAACTCCACACCCCAATGACGGTAGAGTTTCCCGTTCTCGTCCCCCTGGTCTTAAACTCCTCTCGTCGATTTAGAATTTTTTTTGTGTCCATCTTCTCTACCGAATCGATCATTTCTCTCTTCTCTGCGACGAAGTCACTCTTTTGTCTCTGCTCACTTCTACTTGACTCTCGTACTGAGGAGAGACGGACCGGACAGGTCGCGGGGAGAGACGGAAGATATACGGAAGACAGAAGGACAACCGAAACGAATCTCTAGTCCCACCACCACCCCCTCCTCACCTCCTCTCTTCGGAGGACCTCCTGGAATGAATCGGGGCCCTTGGATCGTTCTATTAAGACTTCGGTGAAGGGTCCTCAGTAGAGAGACTCCGGACAACGAGTCGCATCAGGATTAGGGGTGCACACACACGCAGACAGACAGATTTAAACAATCTTGGGCACAGGTATAATCTACGTACGCACATTATTGACTACCCGAAGGGACCACAGAGTCTACCATGTCTTAGACGGACCCAAGCTAAGGACCCAGCTCTTCTGAGGGACCTCTTCCCTTACCGATGGGTGAGGTCATAAGAACGGACCTCTTAGGGCGCCTGTCTCCTCGGACCGTCTGATGTCAGATACCCTAAACGTTTCTCAACCTGTGCCGCCGCATTATTGTCTATGGATACACATACGCACGGAGAGATAGTCTCACACTGAACGTACGAGGACGCACTCACGAGACGAGAGAGAAAGAGAACCCGGAGGGGGAGGTGGAGTAAGACGAGAGGTAGGAACAAGAGTCCCATACCTTAGTCCTAAACATTGAGTGAGGATTGAGTTTACTCAAAAGAAATGACACTTCGTATTCTATGAACTTCTCCTTTCCGGACTAGACCGACCCGGTAGACGAATCTTAGGGGGTTTAAAGGGAAGATTATGGAAAATCGAGAGTTTTATTCAGTAAAAGGGGTGTGTTTATATAGGAAGACGAAAGGGGTGGCATGGGGAGACGGGACCCCTGGAGAAGGGGTGTATAGGAGGGACGAACAGACCTACGAAGCAGTCGTAGGACCTCCGAAAAAGAGTCACTTCACATCCACTACTATCCTTTCTGGCACTTATTCGGGGAGAGGTATTCCCCCTGTCGGAGAAAGAATATTGACATAAAAAAATAAATAAAAACCGACACGACCCAGAGACAACGACGTACCCGAAAGGGATGAACACCACCCACCCCCCGATGAGAGATCAACGTCGCGCGTCCAAAGAGTAACTCCGCCGAAGCGAACAACACCTCGTGTCCGAGATCCCACGAACCCCAAGTCATCAACGCCAAGGGCCCGGGGTCTCGTGTCTGATTTATCAACACCGTGTGTCCGAAGCAACCAGGTGCCGTACACCCTAGAAGGGCCTGGTCCCTAGCTTGGGGAAAGAGGACGGAACCGTCCGTCCAAGAAACGGTGGTCCCTTCGGGTTCCCTTTGGTTAAGATTACCGTGGTTGTTTAAGTGGGACATGGGCTCTACGGTGTGTTTTTTATACAGAGAGGGAGGTTGGGTTAATTTGTGACGCCTCTGAACTCTTCCATGGAATGTAGATAGACTTAGATCCCTACAACAACACAATCAACGAGTCAGCACAGGTCGAGAAACTCTGGGGTACCTGACATCGAAAGGTCCGAGGAGACAGGCACCGTAAGAGGTCCGTTCTTGTGACCTCACCCATCGGGAAGGGAAGAGGTCCCCTAGAAGGGTTGGGTCCCTACTTGGGGTCCAGAGAACGTAATGTCAGTCTAAGAAATGGAAGACTCGGTGGTCCCTTCGGGACTGAGATCCATACCGGACAGTGAAAAGTTTCTACCCGATATACACCAAAGAGGGGGGTTTAGTAAAGACGAACTGAGAAACCTGAAACCTCTATTCATCCTCTTACGACCTCTTCCCGTCTCTACTCAATGTCCTAGGAACCGTCCGCTGAACTTTCTGTCCTCCTTAAAAGGACCCACCCACGTCACTGTTTAGGAGAGTTGGGGGGTGGAGGGCAGAGAATCGTTGGTGGTCTAATCGACGACTAACCACGTAGGATTTAACTTTCCGCCCTAAATCCCTGGTTAACTCTACGCCCTCTGTATGGCCTTGTCTTTCTTTCCGTCTCTTTTCTCTCTTTTCTCTCTACTTAATGTTTGGATTTAATGCGATTCTAGAGGTCAGTATCAAATACTTACATAGGGTCACAAAAGAAACAACATTAAGGGAAGGGTCGGATAAGAGTATTTAACGTGGGAGGTCGTGGACTGGTGAGAGAGTTAGGAAGTCCGTGACCGGTTGAGGGAATGTTCGATGACCTAAGCCTGCGACTGGATCAATTCCCCCTCCTCTCCCGTAAAAGTTGAACGGTTTAGAAGGTCACGGTTGGACTACGTTTCCTCCGAATTAAATTCTGGTAAACCCAACAGAATAGATGGTTGGGGGAGTCGGTACGGAGGTCCGTCTCTAGGGAGGAACGAGTCGGACCCATCTCTCTGGGAGTCTTTGAGACGGGGAGAATGTAGAAAGTGTTTCCTTTCCGACTCCGTCTTCGGACCTCGACGATTCTCCTTTCCTGACCAACCTCTACATAGGGGTGTTGAAAACGGAAGGGTAAGGCAGGGGAGACGAAACGGGGTCAAGGGGACCCACGACCGGAAAGGGACACAATAGAGGTAACGTAAGCCCATCGAGAAGACATTCAGATTGGGACCGGAATTAGTAAAGATATTCCGAAAGGACCCCCAGGACAATAGGGTCAGGTAAATTGGGTGACGTGTGGTGGTTGGTGAAGGTTTGACGAGACTGAGTCCGTAGAAAAGACTTTGGGAAGTCCTTATGTGGACGATAAAGGAAACTTGGGAATTCTTAAATTAGAGTCCCTACCGTCCCTGAAATCGAGACATACTTAATAACCCGGAGACCGATTTCTTTTTTAGGAGATTCCTTCTTCTGTCGGTCTTTCGTTCGAGAACCCTTGTTTGTGTATGGGATCCCTCCCAACGAGACGCAATGAAGAAATACCTCTCTCTGAATAAAGAATTCCCTTCTACCTTCTAGCGTAACTACGGGTATCAAGTAACTAAAGTTTGACCTCGGGGAGGGTCTCCTAAAGTCTTCGTTTATGGACCAGGAATGTAGGATAAAGGGACTTTGGTATCGGGGTAGTAATGGAAGGAGTTCTTTCTCAGGAGCCTCCTTAAGACTAACTTTTGAAGTGACCCTAAAGTTTGGGTTAAGTAACGGTCGAGATTAACAGTCCCTAAACGTACTTTTGGTAGTATACGATGGATTAATAAGACTGTTGTCGTCGGGCGGCAGACCCGTGTTCCTCTTAGCGTCAAAATTAATTGTTCTTACGTGGAACGTCTGCTTACACTGACAAATCCAATTAATTGTTCAGGCTCAGGAAGGTTTAGTAGAGACGTGCAGAAGATCCACTAACCCCGTCCTCCCTGAACCCCGTAAGTTCCCCACCGTCCCCCTCCAATCTTTAGGTAAGCCGGTTTTACGCACAGTCGAAAGTAGGAGGCATGTCGATAAACCACTTCCCTTCTCCCTTAGTGGTCCCCTTTCTCCAAGAACTTTTTTAACTACCTTTAAACTCCGTATCAAAATCCCACCAAAATCAGTAAAAATACAGTGGGAATCTGAAAATCTTTGGAACATCTGTGTCAATACCTTTTCTCTCCTTCTTCAGGACCATTAAGAGTTTATAGAGACTAAGTAACAGGTCAACAAACGTTTGAACAACAGAAGGTCCTCTAGAGGTCGTGAGGGGTTTGACGGCAAAGAAGGGTATAAACCTCCATGCAAGGATGGGGTAAACTTTCACAATCAGTCGACACAGACTGAGAAACACTAGGTACCTGATATCGAATGATCCGAGGCTACAGGTACCCTAAGAGGTCCGTTCTTATGACCTCACCAACGATACAGGAGGAGGTCCCCTAGAAGGACTCCCTAGCTTCAACGAATAAGGGATTCTAAAGTGTCTATTACAGGGTTTAAAGTGGGAACGGGAGAAGTTCTTAATAATAAAAAAAAGGGGACTCATCAAACAAGAGGTGGAGGATTTTCTTATGTGACGTGCACTGAGGTTTGACGTACACAAACTTCCCGAACCCGAAAGAGGGAGATACAGTGCGTAATAATTACATACCTCCTCCTTGCAACGTCCACAGAACCTTTTAGACCACTTTTAGCACTTTAGAGAGAAGTCCTTTTATCTTATAAGGTAGGGTTTAAACCACAAATAAGGTAGTCGAGGAGGTGTGAGCGATTCGACCTCCGGGTACCGGATCCCGTGGTAGACAAGAGACTTGCCCGTTCAGGGTAAAGGCGATTCACAGAAGTGTAAACTGTAGAGAAGACGGGTACTGAAAGAAAGGACACGAGAAAGACACTGACTCTGAAAGAGTAGGAACTCTAGAGCTACGTTTAGAGTGGAGGAGGTTCTTTCCGGAAGGGACTGTAGGTCACCCGACATCGGGGGTCGGTGGAGTACGTGGGTCACTAAGGGGCGGTCAAGTAGATCCTGCAAAGGTCGTACCACGGTACATGGTGCGTGACTTTACCAGAACAGAGAAATAACCAAACGAATGGTCGAACAACTATTAGATAGGAAGGGGGGTGATCTTTTTGTTCGTGGTTCTCACGTTCTTGAAAGGGACAGAACACTGACCTTGTACCTCGAGCATTTGTATAACACTCTTTACCAAAGGGACTATCGAGTCAACCATTTCTTAAACGGACGTTACATCCTCTGGACGCAACCTAGGGACCCAACCCTTCTAGGGGACTTCTTCCTTTTCCGAGGGGTGAGGTCATAAGACCGAACCTCTTAAGGTACTTGACATAGCAGGTACCCCAGCGTTTCTCAGCCTGTGCTGACTCACTAAAAGTGAAGTGAAGTCTATACTCTTTATTAAGTAACATATTTTTATTTCACACTACGGGGTGAGACGTCCCAAATGTCAGGGCACCCCTTCTCCTTATTCATTCTTTTCTTAATCGTGTCTTCTTGACGAGGTTTTACCTTGAGGAGAGGGAGCCAGGGTGTCCGGTATGAAAGGTGTCGCACGTTTGACAAACCCCCGGTTTCTCAAGTCTCCCGACAGTCGTGTACTAAAGACCTTTAGACAAAAGACCCAGTTGAAAGCCCACCGACCTCGACTCCCCCAGAAACGGTGTCGAGGGGTCGGTGCAACCTCCTTGCTACGTACGAAAGGAAACGTTGTTTCGACGGCACCTGTGGTGTTTCGACACCCGGAGTCTGTCGGTCCTTCTCGATAGTAAGAAGTAGAAGAGAACGTCTCTTCACTCAGGGCCCTCTGAGGGGTCTCAAGAGTCTCTGTCAGAGGGAAACCGAACCTTGACTTAAACCTCAGGTCGGTGGAGGAATATACAGTAGTGGGAGTCACCCTCGTGTGTGTGGGACGAACCTGGATCTTCGGTAAAGACAGGGGACGACTAAAAAGAAAAGGCAAGATAGGGGAAGAGGAGAAATCAAGGTCAAATCCACAGGGACACGGGATCCGGACGGGCGGGAGACTCGAGACGCAGGAAGAAAGGTCAAGGCCGGAGACATCGGTCGTACGGACGTATGTGAAGGGACGTCAGGACCCATGAAACAGTCCAATTGGCAAATTCCGTGAACACAAGTCAGAGAGTCACACCGGTTGAGAAACGATAAGGTACCTGACATCTGGGGACCGAGGAGACAGACACCTTAAAAGGCCCGTTCTTATAACCTCACTTAACGGTAAAGAAAGAGGTAATTCCGTGGATTCCAACATATTAATGCATACTTTCCCTCGTTTTAACAATCGACGACTCAGTACAGTCTGAGACACGCTGGTGTACCTGACATCGGGTGATCCGAGCCGACAGGTACCCTAAGAAGTGTGTTCTTATGACGTCACCCAACGGTTCAGGAGGAGGTCCCCTAGAAGGACTGGGTCCCTATCTTGGACCCAGACGACGTAACGTCCGTCTAAGAAATGGTAGACTCGGTGGTCCCTTCAGAGCCATTATATATCGTCATATATTAGTAATATGTGAATCCCCACATATTAAGTAAGGTAAATTCCTACATAACTCACGAAAGATTCAATTTCTGTGACACTCTCCAGAGTCTCTGCGTACTCGCTTAGTCTGTGTTAGAACCTATGGTCGTAGAGAGGTCTGGGTAGACAAGGGGGGCAGGGAAAAGAAAGAACCAAGAGACCGAAAGCGTCGGGAGAAGTCTTATTGAGACTTGTATAGACCTAGGGTCCCGTGTGTCCTCAAGGTGTTCCGGGAGTCAGTGTATCTGTGTTGAGGTAGGTAAGACGACAAGTGGTCGATGTCTGGGAGTCGTTTAGTTTCCGGGACCAGTTACCCACCAAGACAGAGTGACAGTGTAGGTCTTACAAGAAATACATGTCTATGTCTCTTCTATGTTTTTATTTCCTGTAAAAAGGAAGGCGTGAGAAGGTTTCACCCACACCACCTAAGAACTTTGGTCACACTACTTCCGGTCAGTAGGTCTTCTCTTCCCTTACCCACACCTCGTAACCTTTTCTTTCGATAAATGTTTGGTTGACCAGGAAAAGAGAGACACTGGACTCTTTCTCCACTCCTACTTCACCTGAGAGTCGTACCTTCGAAGGTTTTTATACTGGTATAAAGAGGAGATATAGGTGAGGAAGTCCGGGGTCTTGACCCGACGAGTTAGACGTAAGAACTAACTAACTGTCTTTCCAGATATCTGTCGAGACCTTCACACTTTCCTCCTTCAACGTCCCCTCCAGTGACTCTATCTTTTTTTTTAAGACGTCTTTAATTTATTTTAAATTGTCTAATTACGTTTTGGACACAAAATTTTTTAGTTAACATGTTTTCGTCCTACCTTCTCCGGACCGAGTTGTCTTCAAGAAAACCTTTTTTATTTTCTAAAATCTCCAAAGTGAACCGGTGTCCGATTCCTACTGAGTTATCACACGTATCGTCGGTTTTTCGATTACGTCTTAAGTTAACGTAATTCTCTGTCACAGGTCCTACTCCCTCCTGTGTATGGTGGGAGTGGATGGGTCCTGTCCGGTAAGACCTTTAGTTCCCGAGACCCTTGGTGTACAACTCAGTGATTACTTAGTCTCGAGAAGGATCCCCCTCCGGTTATACTACGTTGAGGTTTCTGATACGGACAAGGTATGTCTCCCCGATTTTCTTGTGTCTAACCACGCCCGCCCCGTCACGGTAGCCTTTTCACATCTTTTTATGTATCGACAGTAACACATGGACTTCTCAACAGGAACTCTCCTTGTACATCGACATCGAAATCTTGATCTTTGTGTCCTACCCCTCTTTATTGTCTCTAACTAAAACTGACTTCCAATCCTTGTCGAAAGGTGCTGTCCTGACGACTAAAATCTCTACCCCACACCGTAAGAACTGTTACATTTTGTTATTGTCCACGTGTGTGTGTGTCACACGAGACGTGACCAGACACAAGGGTGAAGTGCCACTACTCGTGTGGTCTACTCTCGGAACGAAAACAGTTCAAGTCTCTGTTTATTCTCTCCGTCTCTGTGATTCGTGTATCTATTTAATGTTTACGACGACGATCTCTTTTCTTGACCGCGGTGTCTCCTCGTATTCTCCTATCTTGACTATGACACAGTCGTAAAGTGACAATGTCTTTCCTGAGTTCGACTCCGACCTGTCATTGTTTAGCAGTCTTATAAAAGGTCCCTATCAGGTACGAAACCCTATCTAGGTCTTGCTCGGGTCGTCGAAAAGGGGTTTAACCGTTACGTTGTCTTGGTGGACCCCTCTCCAAAAGTTGTCGGGAACTGAGTTCCGTTCTATAGGACTTAAGTTTATCAACCCTGGTCCTCTGAGACTTTTGGGATACCACTATCCAATTTACTTTCTCGATCTGATTTTACGAAACTAAGGCCACTGACCCAGAGTGAACCCTACTAAAATTAGAGAAACGAACGTAGGAGCTTAACTTTAGGAGACCGATTCTCGACCCCACGAAACCAGAGAAGGTCTGGACCGAACATCTTGTTACTTCCCAAAGAAGCGGTCTACACGTGGACTGGACTTAAAAAGGTCCTCCACACATGGAAAGGTCCGTAGTTAACGACGTCTTTTTTTTTTTTTTTTTTTTTTAACATCGACCACGGGCCCCAGGGAGATCACCAGTCTTGAGTAGTAAAGTCGAGATGAAGAGAGGTCGAGGAGCAAACCGGACTCTTAATAAAAGACTGCGCCCGAGATACTTCTACTTCCCCGGGATACTTTTCTTTCGTCTCTGAGGATTTATGTATAAAATCTTTCAATAAGTGGTCTTAATCGCAATTATTTGACTTCACGATCTCGATTCGTTAACGAATGGCTTAACGAGAACGGGGAACGGTACCGAAGTCCGCAGAGGGCGTGCCTGGTCACATAAGTGATGAAACGGTGGACCTTTCGGGGAACGGTACAGAAGTCAAGTCAAGTCAAGTCAAGTCAGCGAGTCAACACAGGCTGAGAAACACTGGGGTACTTAGCGTCGTGCGGTCCGGAGGGACAGGTCGTGGTTGCGGGTCTCAAGTGAGTCTGAGTGCAGGTAGTTCAGGCACTACGGTAGGTCGGTAGAGTAGGAGACAGTAGGGGAAGAGGAGGACGGGGGTTAGGGAGGGTCGTAGTGTCAGAAAAGGTTACTCAGTTGAGAAGCGTACTCCACCGGTTTCATGACCTCAAAGTCGAAATCGTAGTAAGGAAGGTTTCTTTAGGGTCCCGACTCTACTGGAGTTTAATCTATTTAATTTTTTTGGTCTTAACTGTTGAGGGATCCTTTGGTCCGGTAGTTAATCGCTGAGGTACCCAGTAAAATTAAGGGACCCTTTTATGTTTTACATACTCTTTAGTAGTAAACTTATCTCGTAGCCTAACTCGACCCTCTGTTCCAAGTACCGTAAGATTTGTACAGTGAATGGTCGAAAGACTTGATATCAAAAGGGTGGACTCTTTTTCGTCTATTACTGTGACCGAACGGATCGAATGTCTAGACTGTATTTCTACTTGACCGTCTACACCTTCGACATTTTACTTAATGTCGATCCTCCTTTATGTGACGTTAATCATAATTTCTTTTAGACGGGGCGTCCGTCAACCCTTTTAACAGGTAATGGAAGACCCGGTAAGGTGGTTTTACATTCAAAAATGTTTTCGCTATCATGTGTATTGTTCGACCTGACGACCCTGAGTGGGGAGATGGGGAAGGAACACAGAGGTGAATCGGGACACTGGTTTCCCGATTGTCTTCGACAGACTCTGTCAAATTATCCTTCGAGGGTTCTTCGTACGGAAGGGAATTCTCTGCGTTACTCATTCCTTAGTTTCCCGTTCAATGGAATCGTCATGACGACCGAGACCAGGTGTCACATCCGGTGACTGACCTCAATACGTCCAGGTCGAAGAACCCCGTTCACCTCCTTGATTGTAAAGGTCGGAAGACTTCTCGGGTAGTAGGCTGTCCTTTCGGTTCGGAATCGTACTGTGGATGTCAGGACTTGGAGGAGAGGTCGGAGTGGTCAGTACGACTCGAGGTCTGTGTTACGGGTTGAGCGGGTTTCGTTTGGCGGAAGGGAATCCAGGGACGCGGAAGTGGACCCCGACGAGGTGTGAAGGGGAAACAGACCGGTCACGGATTTTAACAAGAAGCTCTGGACTGAGTCCACAGGGGAATGGACAGTAGTAGAAGGTGCTCGAGAATCCGACCCAAATACTCAATCCACCTGGACAAGGTACTAGGGTTTCAGAGAACCCGTGTTACCAATGAAGTGAGACACAATGAAGTGAGACAGGGACAGACAGTGAGGATCCGGTTCACAAAATTCCCGTCTCCACTACGGAAGGTATAAAAGGTTAAAGGTATTGGATCGGGTCATGACCTGTGGTTCATACGTAAAATTTACAATTTATAGACCACATACATAATTGTGTGCATGTCTCCTGTCTTCAATCCATGGTTTTCCCTTCTTACATCTTTACAGATTAGTCTTCAATACATTGGACAAGTTCGTATTCAACAATCCTTGCTTTTTTTAGACTTCTAAACTTGGGTCCAGACACAAAGTCTTCCTGAAGTTGAAATTTCGGGAACGAAGAAAGAGAGAACGTAGGTCGACTACCATTCAGTAGTGTCGTGTCGGGAGAGCGATATAAAAGGTAGTCACTCAGGTCTACAAGTCTAGACTGGAGGCCCCTCCCTGGAATTTCATAGAGTCCAAGACGGAAGAACCAAAAATCAACTACCTACTCCGAGTTCCGACACCTTCAAAGGAACAAATAACACTATGGCTGTAGTACCAGACCTTGTCCAACCCTGACCCTCCCCGACCCCTACTCCTTCCCTGTCTCTTGTTTTTTGGGTAGAAAAGGCGTAGTCTAGTATGACTTAGTCACGTGATATATAACTAACTAGTAGTGTTCGATCCAGGGGGTTAAAATTTAGGATCGATATCCTTTTTCCACCGGTCCTCTTGTTTCCTATACGGAGAGGTCTGTGGGGACCGGGGACCGGGTGTCCCTCTTGACCTGTCTGAGGTAGTGAATCTCAGGTGAAGGAGACCGGAGCGGTGTTGTCCGGCATAGGTCTACCTTTTTGCTCAATTCTCCTAGAGGATAAACGTATGTAAATGTACGTAATCGTATAGGCGTGTTCTTGTACATCAAGTAAGAGTCCGTTAAAAGTTCATTTACACTAATAACGGTGGAAGTCCAACAGTACCTATCTAGAACGAGAAGAGTGAAAGTAAGAGTGGGCGGGTGTCAGGGACTCGGGACCTAGTCACAACACCCTTCCCGTCACGACTGTCCAAGCCCTTATGGGTCGAGATATAGTCGCCGGATCTCTGTCCGTCGTACCTGTCGAGGAACGAGTTCGTCGGAGCTGACTCGGGGACAGGAGTCGGGTTCGGTCATGTCCGACAAATCAGTGTAGACGACACGAGTCTGATTCCATTGTTGATGTGACTAGCCTACAAGAATCGTTTAATGCACTAAAAAGTGACAAGGCGGTCACCACGTTATGTTATTTCGGGGAAGACGTGAGTCCTGTCACCTGTATAGTATATGTCATATACTTACATTGACACTTCAGTTGGTGGTCCGAGAACCAGGGAAATCTTAGAAAGGAGAAGTGGTACATTAGGGTTCAGGAACGGGGAAAAGAACCTCTTAGTCAAAAAGGGCGATAAACCGAGTGTCACCCAAGAAACGTTGTCGGAAAATGACCACGTCTCCGAGTGTTTCTGTGTCTCCCCTCGAATAAACCAGAAAGTCCGACATTCTATCCGTCGACCACACCGAATCTTTTGTCCTTTATTTCCTGTCCCAGGAACGATAGGAGAGACCGTGTTCCTCTCTTAGACTCTTCGTTATCCTGTAACCTCGAAAGGAAGAAAGTCAACCATTTAGTCTCTTTTCCGAGAGGGACGACCACTAGTGACGCGTAAACTTATGAGTCCATCGTATATTCACTTTACTCTTCATACAAATGGTCAAGGAATCTCAGTTGTAAGAGGATATGATTAAACGACTAGTGGATTAGTTGTTTCTACAACACACACGGAGTCCTTCGGGACTCGACTTGATGTCATCGATAAATTATTTATGAGATTAAAACAACTTACGTCGTCTCCATGACACGATTGTAGTTAATACCCCAAGTCTTCGATTTTTACATATGTGGGACGGTAGATCCTTGTCTCAGATCCTTCTATAAGCTTTGTAAAATAAGCACGTACGAATGTACGAGTCAGTACAGGCTGAGAAACGCTGGGATACATGACACCGAGTGGTCCGAGGAGACAGGTACCCTAAGAGGTACGTTCTTATAACCTCACCCAACGACACGGGAGGAGGTCCCCTAGAAAGGTTGGGTCCCTAGTTGGGGTACAGAGAATACAGAGACCGTGACCGTACACCCGAGGAAGTGATCGTAGTGGACCCTACGGGGTAAAACAAGTATAAATTACTATTTTCGTACCTTATGATAACTACTTTAATCTCCGTTACTTCAGTCTCTCGTTTCAACTTAAGGGTCGACACACTGGACCTTATTCAGTATCTTGAAGAGACTCAGCCAGAGGTAACTGTCACCTAGTCGTTGATGGTTACCGTATCCTAATAAACCTCCTAATTTAACTGACTGTACATTTCTTGAATTGTGTAACGGACCGTGACTCTTACGAAAGTTCTACAATCGAGTTCATATTCTTTCCGTATTAATCCATTGTTTCACATACTAAATCTCAACATGTTAAAAATCTAAATCTTTCTTGGAATTTTTAGGAGATTAGGTTACAAAGGGTTTATTACGAGACACCTGACAACGGTCAAACACTGTTAAAAAAAAAAAATTGGTCAGATGTCGTTTTACACTTTTGTTTTTTACGTTACATTATCATCCGATAAGAGGGGAATCACAAGTCAAAGGAAAAAAATTGTTAGTCTTGTTTCCGTCTACCATTCTCACAATACAGTCAGGAGGTAAATACTAGTAATAACAATAACAACGACGACGATATCAACAAAACAAGTACTTTAAATTCAGGCTCCGGGTGACACCATAGTCTGGTTAGAGGTTAGTCATCGTAGTACAATACTCGGCTAGAGACTTGAGATGAACTTGGAAGGTCCCAGTCCACGGTAGGATGACCCTTTAAGGAAGGGGAAACTTAGGGTCTATCAATTGTCTTATTTGGGTTAGGGAGAAGACGTACTACTGGGAAGTCTATCAACTTCTGTCGTTGGTACTCCCTCGGACCCTATCACCCGTCTCGGAAACCGCGTTTGCTTAAACGAACAACCAAAGGAGGATAAAGACGACTTATTCGGTTCTCATAGATGACGACTTCTTATAATGTCCCTAGTTCTTTCCACTACACACACTTTCGTGAAACGGATACTACTACATCGTACGTTTACAATGTAGACATCAATGATCCCCGGGACAAAGGAGGTCCTCCAGAAGTATGTCGTGTCGAAGATGAGAGATGGTAATCAAAAAGGAGGAAACCTGTACATACCTTACCAACTACTTACGAAGGGTGTTTTGTAGGATGGGTCGTAACTCGTATTAGATTCGCTGACATACCCTACTTTACTCTGTTTCTCGACTTAACTCACCAGAAATTCCACGGCCGAAGGTACTGAATAGTGGGATTGGGATGGACAGGACCCGTGGACACACGACACGTGTACATGATTCAGTAACGTCAGCACAGGTTGAGATACGCTGGTATCTCTGATATCGGACGTTCCGAGGAGACAGGCACCCTAAGAGGCCCGTTCTTATGACGTCACCCAACGGGACGGGAGGAGGTCTCCCAGAAGGGTTGGGTCCCTAGTTTGGACACAGAGAAGGTAGAAGACGTAACCGTCCTTCCAAGAAATGGTGTTCGCGGTGGACCCTTCGGGAGCGTAGTGTTTCCTCAGAACAAAGAAAAGACCGGTCGATTTTAGGGGTCTTGGGATCCTGTCGATAATAAAACCTTGTAGTTCTTTGAAAGATGAAAGTAAAAAAAGAACAAAAAAAAAAAACAAACAAAGGTGTAATACTGGTGCAAATTAGATGGAGAATGTTGAATTGTGGAGGGGGGGAGGAACCTCCTTTAATTGTTGATTTATTCTCAAATTCTCCTGACGGAAAGGAAACTATAGACAAGGGTAAAAATAGAGGAGGTAATTCAGGTCATAAAGGAAAAAGAAGGACAATGTCCTTGTAGGGGAAGTTTTCGGTATAGATTAACAATAAAACGGTTTTGGATACGTAAGACGAGAAACGGAACGGAAGTCACCGGATTCTTCTCAACACCTCGTCTATTTTCATCTCTTATCTCCACTTCTCACGACTGAGACCTCATTCGAACGAACCTAAGCTTAGGGTTGAAAAACCAAAAAGCTAGGACCCAGTTATTGAAATTGGTGAAACGAAGAATCTGAGAAATAGACATTTTTGTTCCATTTAAAATGTCGATGAAGTATTCCAAGAAGACTCCCTAGGATCTCAGTTATATACATTTCACGGCTCTTGTCGTGGGCAGTGTCTCGTGTAGGAGTCATTTATAGTCCGTAATTATAATGACAGAAATATCCTGACACACGTGAAAATCTAAATAATATTGAATGTGAAATAAGGAATATGAAAAACACGTCCCGAAACAAGTTAGACTCGAGTAGTTTCATGAGGAATACTTCGGGGTACCCAAAACAATCGACGGATGAGGAAAAAAATAGTCCTACTGAATTGTCATTACAATAAACTTAAAGTAAAGAATCTTCACGGGTATGGTAATTTCTCACCTCGAGGAAATAATAAAATGTAGTACCCAGTTCTCTAATGTTAGGAAACGAGACTTGAAGGTCTTTAGACGAGAGGACCACAGACCCTCTGTCACTAGACTTATAAAATAGATTAAATAGGTATGTGACAAAGGGCTTTCCTTAACTATACCAACGGTATAAAGTCTCCGATGGTAGAGTAAATAATAATCAAAAGTCTTTACGGTATCCGTGAAAGGAGGGACGTAGGATTTTGTATATGTAGTACTAGGTCTAGAAGGAATGACCAGTATTAATTCAGGACTCATCGTCAAAGGAGAGTGACGAAAAAGATGGATGACTCTCTAATTCAACAGTCGTTCCGTTCCGTTCTTGAGTAGTCGACAAGACGTACTCCGGAGGTCGTCTACAGGACGAGCACCTTCAGGGAGTAGTGGTGATCTAGAACGAAGAGACGGTTAAAAACGTTAAGCCTCTTTTCTCTAATCTTTCTATAGAGATACGGATAACGTGTTCCCGGACAGAGTAGAGGAGACATTCTCACTTTCAAGGGTCTTCTGAAGGATAAGATTTGTGGAAAGGACACAAGGACTCTGAGAGGATCTAAAAAAAAAAAAGAGTAGTCGGGAAGGGATCTGAAATCGTGTAAAGGAACTGTACTCGACGAAACTTTCTTCACAGACAATTTGTGGGAGAAACCATAGACTGGGACAAGAGACCCAGTCTCGTGAGTGGTGAGAAAGTGTTTTACACGTAGAGTAGGTCTCGGGACGTCTCTGACATACTACGGACCCGAGGACCAACTGAAGAATTGTATCCGGAGACCGACTACGACTTAGCAGTGTCGGTCAGTCGACTAGACTACCAGTCCATTTATACAAAGATACACAAAGAGTAGACGTATCATTAAGAACTGTAGAGTCTTTTACTAGAAGATAGTCCTTTTTTTAGTAGTAAGTATCATCGTTACTAGTTACAATTTAACCTCAATTCAAGGAGCTCCCGTCCCCGGTCAAGAGAATAAATGAGGTCAATCGTTTCCTTCAGTCACTTTGTTGTCGTTAGTAAATAACTCGCAGATTATATACAGTCCCCGCAGGGTCCACCGTGTCACCATTTCTTAGTCGGACGGCTACTTCCTCTGCGTTATCCATTCCTAAGTCAGGAACCCAACCTTTCTAGGGGACCTCCTCCTTTACTGTTGGGTGAGGTCATAAGAACGGACCTTTTAGGGTGCCTGTCTCCTCAGACCGTCTGATATCAGGTACCCCAGCGTTTCTCAGTCTATGCTGACTCGGGTGTGTACGTGTGTGATATACAGTCTGTGAAGAACCATATTTCTTATGTTTCTACTTATTCTGTATCGGGGACAAGAGTCCTTGAGTCTACACATCGTCTCTATCCGTATATTTGTCCATTTAACGTTGTGTAACACTATTCACGACATACTCTCTATAACGAGACGGATAATGACCTGTATCTCGTCTTTGTGGGTCGGGTCAACCTCCCCTCATCTCTTTTATGACGAACGATCTCATCGAAGGCCAGTCGAAGACCACTACAACTTGATTCGGAGTTTCTAATCATCTTTCAAACACGAATCAGTGAGTCAGTACAGACTGAGACACTGGGATACCTAACATTGGACGGTTTGAGGAGACGGGTATCCTAAGAGGTCCGTTCTTATAACCTCACCCAACGGTGAAAGAGGAGGTCTCCGAGAAGGACTGGGTCCCTAACTTGAACTCAGAGGACTTATCCGTCCACCCAAGAAATGGTGATTGTAGACGACCTTTCGGGTCGTCTTTTAAATCGTCTTACATTTATTTACAGTGGTCAAAGAAAAATTGATCTTTCTATGGTAACACCGTGTTTTACTTGGGGAAGAACGGGACTGACCCTTTTACTAGTCGGGAACCCAAATTTCTGACTTGTCCTTTTTAACGGTCCATGGTCACCTCCGGGTCTGGTATTGGAGGATTTATCCAAAAATTTTTTTACATACCTCGGACAACCCCAGGTTACGGGATAATTTATTTCTTTTATCTTAACAGGGAACAACCTCTCCTAGACGCTCTTCTCCCTTCGCCTGGACCTCCTCTGTGTCCTCTCTTTTCACGATCCCAGGATTTAGAGACTCTCTAGTCAAGTCTCTCCTCTCCAGTCCCGACCCTATGTTCTCTCGTCCGAAGGACCTTCATCGTGGATGTAAACTCTTGGTGAGGTCGTCACCGACGACCCCTGTTAGGAGGGTGTTCCCATCGACCGGTAGGTGTTGACCTTTGGACCGGTGGGAACGAGAGACCCCTAAGTCGTAGTGATACACGTTAGACCAGAGACGGAGTCTCTACGGTAAGTGTCAAGAAGTCAGTTACGTCACGTGGGTCGTGAACTCCAAAGAGTGGATCCGTTACGAGAACCTCTGAAGTTCAGACAAAAACTCGGGAAATTTTTTTTTACAAATAAAAATTAACTTCCTATTAACGAAATGTTATAACATAACCAAAGACGGTTTGTAGTCGTATTTAGTCGGTTTCTATATGAATACAAGGGAGGGGGAACTTGGAGGGAGGGTGGAGGTTGGGGTAGGGTGGAGAGATCCAACAGTATCTCGGGACGCAGCATGTCAGTATGTCGTTCAAAGGTGACCGATAGAGAAAATGTATAACATCACATATACAAAGGTACGATCAGAGAGGGAAGTAAAGTGAAAGAAGAAGAGGGACGGCTACGGGTGACAGGTATTCAGACAAGAGATACAGACACAGAGGTGACGACGGAACATTTATCTAAGTAGTCATGGCAGAAGACCTAAGGTATACATACGAAACTATCTACTATAAAAAAAGAGAAAGACTGAATGAAGTGAGACATATTATCCGAGATCAAACTAGGTGGAGTAATCTTGACTGAGTTTACGTAAGACAAAATACCGACTCATTATCAGGTAACATACATACATGGTCGAAGAAATAGATAAGTAGACAATTACCTGTAGATCCGACAAAGTTACAGGACGACGACGACGATTCCGCGAAGTTAGCACAGGCTGAGACACGCTGGGGTATCTGCCGTCGGGTGGTCCGAGGGGACAGGGACCCTAAGAGGTCCGTTCTTGTAACTTCACCCAACGGTAAAGGAAGAGGTCACGTACTTTCACTTTTCACTTTCACTTCAGCGAGTCAGTACAGGCTGAGAAACGTTGGGGTACCTGACATCGAGTTGTCCGGAAGGACAGGTAACGGTTGAGGACCTCAAATGAGTTTGAGTACAGGTAACTAAGTCACTACGGTAGATTTGTAGAGTAGGAGACTGTAGGGGAAGAGGAGGACGGGAGTTAGAAAGGGTCATAGTCGCAGAAAAATCTACTCAGTCAAGAAGTATAGTCCACCGGTTTTATAACCCCTAAGTCGAAGTCGTAGTTAGGAAGGTTACTCATAAGTCCTAACTAAAAGAAATCCTACCTGACCAAACTAGAGGAACGTCAAGTTCCTTGAGAGTTCTCAGAAGAGGTTGTGGTGTCAAGTTTTCGTAGTTAAGAAACCACCAGCCGAAAGAAATATCAGGCTGAGAGTGAAGGTATGTACTGACGACCTTTTTGGTGTCGAAACTGATCTGTCTGGAAACAACTGTTTCATTACAGAGATGAAAAATTATACGATAGATCGAACCAGTATTGAAAGGAAGGTTCCTCGTTCGCAGAAAATTAAAGTACCGACGTCACTGGTGGTTGTCACCAAAACCTCGGGGGGTTTTATCGTAGACAGTGACAAAGGTGACAAAGGGGTAGATAAAGGGTACTTCACTACCCTGGCCTACGATACTAGAAGCAAAAGACTTACAACTCGAAATTCGGTTGAAAAAGTGAGAGGAGAAAGTGAAAGTAGTTCTCCGAAAAATCAAGGAGAAGTGAAAGACGGTATTCCCACCACAGTAGACGTATAGACTCCAATAGCTATAAAGAGGGTCGTTAGAACTAAGGTCGAACACGAAGGAGGTCGGGTCGCAAAGAGTACTACATGAGACGTAAATTTTCAATTTATTCGTCCCACTGTTATATGTCAGAACTGCATGAGGAAAAGGATAAACCTTGGTCTGACAAGGTACAGGTCAAGATTGACAACGAAGGACTGGACGTATATCCAAAGAGTTCTCCGTCCAGTCCACCAGACCATAAGGGTATAGTAAGAGAAATCAAAGGGTCAAATCGTCGTCTAACATGTACACGATGTTACTTCCTGACTCAGTCCCAACAACAAAACTTTCTCTTGTATAAGACTAGGGTAAATACAGGAATGACCGACATATTTGAGACACAAACACAAAGGAATAAACATTTTCCCTTCTTCTTTGAAATAAATACAAAAGGAATAAACGTTTTTTTCTCTTCTGGATAACAGATTTCAGACATTATTTAAAAATTTTAGAGAATTTCGTAATTTTTTTTTTTTTTTCTTAAAAGGTCTGAAACAACATACATACCTACAGACATCATCAAACCCACTTTTTCGTAAACGTCACAGACGGTGTATTACCTACAAACTATTTATATATTTAAGTCACGTGGCAGTACTACTACAAAAAAAGGTAGTAATCATTACTCACAATCACTTTACTTATGAATTATCCTTCAGTTCTCTAAGTCTAAGATCAGAATCAAGTAAGTGACACACTAGGACTCTTTCAGTGTGACATAGAAGATATTTTATTTTCCAGAATTGGTCTATGTAAGACTTCTGCGAAGGTAGAAACTGAAAAGATCGTTCTACGACACCTGGTTATAACTTTTGTCTGGTGTCAAATACTGTTACAAAAGTACCCATTCACATGAGGTTTAAAGGTTGTTGATTGAATTTTACTTTAAAACCTCTTCGGAAGATTAAATTCGTGACGGTCCTGAAAGTGTAGTAAAGGCAAAAAGAGGGAGCCCATATTAAAGAAATCCTTCCATTCAGAAACGGACAGGTCTTTTAAAAATTCTCTGATACTGTATACAAAACCTAGAGGATATTGTAGACCATTTGACGGTCCCTGTAAAAGTGGTGAGTTTTAACTCGACTTAATTTAACACAGAGAGACATTCTCAAACTAAGACCAGGGTTTGTGAACTTAGGAACTTCATATGTAAGTAAACAAGTAGGTAGGTAGCTTAGTTGTCCATCATTATTTCATGTCTTGGTCCACATTTTTTTTATTCCGTCATTGTATACTGGAGGGAACACCAGATTACCAATTCTGAGACTCGCGGACTACGTCCCCCCGGTCGACGACGACTACAACGATTCAGTGAAGTCAGTACAGGCTGAGACACCCTGGGGTATCAGCCGTCGGGTGATCTGAGGGGTTAGGGACCCTAAGAGGTCCGTTCTTGTAACCTCACCCAACGGTAAAGGAAGAGGTCACGTACTTTCACTTTTCACTTTCACTTTAGCGAGTCAACACAGGTTGAGAATCGTTGCGGTACCTGACTTCGAACGGTCCGAGGAGGTAGGTACCCTAAAAGGTCCGTTCTCATGACCTCACCCCACGGCAACAGAAGAGGCCCTCCCCCGGGTCTGACGTGAGGATCAATCCCTTGATCTAGGACGTACGGCGTTACTCCTACCTCCCAAAACGAACGGAATTGATACTGAACCACGTCGGATTACTTAATTAACTAATGAACTTTCTTATTCTGTCTTGAAACGACCACCAGGTCATCAATCCTTAAACGGACGGTTACGTCCTCTATGTTCAAGCTAGGGACCAGCTCCTTCTAGGGTATACGAAGTCCCGTCGATTTGGGGACTCGGTGTCGATGTCTTCGGGTACATGAGATCTCGGACACGAGACGTTTTCCTCTTCGGTGGTGTTACTCTTCGAACACATGTCTTTGATGTCTCATCGGGGTGAGTGACGTTGATCTTTTTTAGGGTGCGCATGTTCTTCTAGGTCCCGTCGGTGTTTTATTTATTTAATTTAATTTACTTTCATTATCAAATACTTTAAATTTTTTTTAATTTTAATTTTCCGTCGTCACTAAATGAGTTACCCACTCGTCACATCGTCTCGACTATTCTGCACACGTCCTAAGGTATTACACCCGACCCTTCATTCGCTACGGTACACTTTCTCCTCGTCTATTTCACTACGTCGATAAATTTCTTCTCTACTTAATGAAGGTCACTTTTCTTTCAGTTCCATCGTCAGACACATGACCAAACACGGGACGTGTCTTTTGAGATATCAATATTCGGTACAAGTTTCCAAAAGTTCGACTCTCGAGACTCTAACGATTACCTCGGGACCCCACATGACAGACTGGATGACCCTTCTAAGACAACTTCACTTCGAGTAGTCTGTTCGGTTACCGGTTTGAGATCAGGAACCAGAGTGTCCCTTCGTGTCACATATCTCTCTAGGGACCTAACTTATGATCTCATACACCCCGGACGAGAGTATTGATCTGTAAAGACGTAACCCACTGGAAACCGTTAGTCAGGTTGAAGTCTATGAAGACTTCCCAACGACCTGTACGGAGAAGTCATGACACTTCTTATTACCTTCGTTAGTACCCTTAATTGTAACACCCATTACCAGTGACTCTCGAAAGACACCCGACACACAGACAGACTTCGTGTAAGGACATAATTAAATAAATTAGAAGTGTCATTAGGACACTTCATTCACCAGGAAAGTAGAAAGAAAACACATCAACTGTAGTGACTCCATTGTCTTTGACAGGGTTCGAGTACGTTGATCTTCCATCACATCTTCCACAGTCTGGGTCCACTGTACCGAGGACTCGGGTATGCGCAACTACTAATACGGGACAACGGACAGAAGATCGGACTATCGTGACGTATTTAATATTATGCGATAAGTTACACTCGTTATTACAACAAGATTTCTCCTAGAAGGGATGGGTCCCCAGTTTGTACGCAGAGTACAGAGAACGTAACCGTCCTCCCGACAAATGGTGATCGTTGTGGACCCTTCGGATTTTCTCCATCAGATTAGTCAGATCTGATTTCCATTTATTTTCATCGTTGTATCAATATATCTTTTTCTACTACAATGTATGTGTGTATGTAGTCGCTATGACATCCAAGGTCTGGTGGTGCTATTTCGTTTATAACGTTATTTCCCTCAGTCTCAAAAAACGAAAGAGTCACGTGTATTTTTTCAATAAAAATATAGAATGACATCAGATAATTTACACTTTATCGTAAAACAGAAAAATTTTTACATGGCTAGAATTAAAATTTTTAGGAAATAACGGTTTTTTACCATTGGAAGTAGACTCGGAAGTCTCTCATTATTAGAAAATCGTTATCATTGCAGTTTCTAATGACTAATGCCCAGTGGTATTGTTTATTTTCTTATTACCTTTTCAAACTTTATAACGTTCTTATTGGTTTTACACTATCTCTGGGTTTCATTCTTTTACCACAACCTTGTCACCCCGGCCATCTGAACGACGTTCGTCCCGAAGGTGTTTAGAAACTGAACAATTTTTTACGCGATAAACGTTTTGTGTTATTTCGTTTCAAGTTATTTTACTCCAAACGTATATTTAGAATTCTACATTGATCACGAATATGATCTGAGGACCATCAAACGAGATGAGTCCTCTATTTTAATAGCTATCATTATTAAAACTTTTAGTATTTGACTAATAGATCAGGTCGGAAAAGTAACTTACAAATTTCTATACGGGTCTTTATATTTACGGAAATGATTCCAGTGTGACAACAGTTTCGTCTCTTTTATTTTGATAAATCACTCACATCTTAAGTCTTAAATTTCTTACCTTACAAGGATTTTTGATTATTACACAATTTTCAAAGAGAACTAACCATTTAACTAACGGAGAACAGTTCCATATAAAGAGGTATCAACTTATTAGCTTGACGAAGAAATTCACTTACGATCTCTGTATGTGAAAAGAAAACTCACGAAGAACATCTTCCATTCCTTTATCTCGGAATAATGAGGTAAACATAATATAATGAACGGATTACTGTTTCTTTAACATGTTTAGATGGAAGAAAATGTAAGTGTAAATCTCCACCGATGAAGGAGGTGCACATATTCTTGGGTAGATGGTACCCACCCAACAACAAAAGAGTAGTGTCGGAGTAAGTTTGTTACAAAGAAGTAAATCAGATCTCTTAAACTTGGAGGATGTTCGTGGTGAAACTAACGAGAAGTGAAATCCCCACTCCTTTTGGGAAAGGCGAGGGACCCAAGGTGCCAAGACGACGAAACCAGAGACCATTCGCCAACTTCGTTTAGACTATTTTTCATTCGATACCAGGACCGACTATTCCTGAGCGACACACTAAGTCTATTCTCGAAAGTGTTTTCCTTAAGTCCGAGGTCCTGTCTCGGGGTCATGTCCACCTTGAGACACCTCTCCCAATGTTTTCTCTTGTTTTTATTTATTTTATTTATTATTTATTTATTTTTGTACTCGTCCCGAGGTCATCTCCACCTTGAGGTACCTCTCCTAATATTTTGTCTTGTTATTATTTTATTATTTATTTAATTTTGTACTCGTTTTAACGACAAACACCTTACGAAGTAGACATGGTCTTTACACCTAAGACTTACCCTAAAGGAATCTACAAGAAACTCTCTCAGTTTATCTCTAGTCTGTTAAAAAAAGACTGAAATAAAAGACAAAAATCTCACAAAAATGTACGTCGGGTCCTCTGTTCTGACCCAGGGGATTCCGTAAAAGAGTTCAAAACTCAAACTGTCTTTTCCCTGAAAATGGAAACTCATCCAGTCTCCTTTGTCCCCAGATTTATAACGAACGTACAAATAATTCAGTGAAGTCAACACGGACTGAGACACGCTGATACCTGTCATCGGACGGTCCGAGGAGACAGGTACCCTGAGAGATCCGTTCTTATAACCTCACCCAACGATACGAAGGGAGGTCCCCTAGAAGGTCTCGGTTCCTAACTTGGACTCAGAGAATGTAGAGTTCGTTAGAAAATTACGTAATTTCTTAGTTGAGGTATTTATTTATTTATACATAATACGTACAAATTCCGAAGGGACCACTGAGTCTACCATTTCTTAGGTGTACGTTACGTCCTTTGGGCCTAAACTAGGAACCCAACTCTTCTAAGGGATCTCCTCCCGTATCGTCGGATGAGGTCATAAGAACGGACCTCTTAAGGTACCCGTCTCCTCGGACCGTCCGATATCGGGTATCCAAGCGTCTTAGTCCGTACTGACTCGCTGATTATTGTACGTACAAATTCTAGGGTCCGGACTTCTTCCTAAATAAGTTTTCTTCTAGTTCAGGGGAGAGATCTGTTCTCCGAGAGGATCAAATCTGAGTCTATACGGAGTCTAGTTTTACCATAACCACAAACGGATGATCAAGACCCCGACACCCGAGATAGGCGTGTCTCTCTCGTCCTTGTTCCCGCACCTCTTCACGAAAATCAAGTCACCGTCCCGAGTCCGGGTGTTGGTGTTAAATCCGTCTCGTATTGGGAGACCGACGACGAGTCACGGGTGTTCAAGTCCTACAACCGTGTCTTTGTCCACCGCAGGTAGACCGGACCACTTGCGTACTAGAAGACGTTTGTATACTATTGCGTCCGCGGGGTTCGTCGAGAGATTGTAGTCCGAGACACCGGAGATTCATGTAAAGGAGGTGGTGGCGTCTTCCATTCTCCCTTAGCGAAGAGGTTTCTCATTCGGGGTCTTGGGTGTAGGAAAGGGCAAGCGAAGAGGACAAGACGGGGAGGGGATGTCGACAAAGTCTCATGTTTCTGTGAAATCCTGCCATGTACGTTTCGAGAGACCTACGTTTGATTCAGACCCACTTAGTGTCATTCATGGCAAAATATTGAAGTCGAACCACAAACGACTGTGTATTTTTGTTCGGGAATGACAGCAGAAATAGGACGAAAGATCAAAATTGAAAACAAGAGGGGGTCGACCACCGAGTCTGCCCTTTCTTAGACAGACGCTACGTCCTCTGGACTCAAGTTAGGGACCTAGTCCTTCTAGGGGACCTAGGCCTTCTGGAAGACCTCTTCTTTCTAACGGATATCTTCCCTTACCAAGGGGTGAGGTCATAAGAAAGGACCTCTTAAGGTACCTGTCTCTCTAACCGCCTGAATATCAGGTAACCCAACGTTTCACAGTCTGTACTTGATTGTGCAAGTGAAAGGGGGGTGGGTCGGACGTAAGATCTCAATAAAAAGAACGAAAGGACCCAGTGACTCCTTTGTTACAGAAAAGGTAGAACGGGGGTCCAGGTGTGGAAACTTCGACTGCGACAATGGGCTCTACGATCTAAAATGGGATCACTCAGGTAGTAAAGATGGGAATCTAAAGGGTTCTGTTCAACTATTCACTGTATAAAACTCTTTCGGAATAACAACGACAAGTCAACGATTCAACACAGACTGAGAAACTCTGGGGTACTTAATGTGGAGTGGTCAGAAGAGACAGGAAGTGACAGAGGGTCCCAAACGAGTTCGAGTACAGGTAACTCACCCACTACGGTAGGGTGCTAGAGTAGGAGACAGTGGGGGAAGAGGAGGACGAGAGTTAGAAAGGGTCTTAATCCCAGAATATGTCGTAGTCAGGAAAGTTACTTATAAGTTCAAACCAAAGGAAATCCTAACTGATCAAACTAGAGGAACGTCATACTTCCTAAGAGTTCAGAAGAGATCGTGGTGTCAAGCTTTCGTAGTTAAGAAGTTGTGAGTCGGAAGAAATACCAATTTGAGTCTCTTTCGGATCCCCAGACCGTTTGTGTTATACTCAATTGAGGATTAATCTATTCTTTCGATTGGTACGATTTCCCTCCACTGGTCACAAGTACTGTAAAGTAAACAACGTAGGACAGACTATACAACTAATTTACACCCCCTGTAATCCTTTACCTTACCCACCTCTCAAAATCCCTGTCCTTTTCGCTCTCGGACCTTGGTCTATTGATTTAGTAAATTTTTATAAATAACTCCTGGAGATACTATTATTGTTGTTGTCACCGTTCTCCGTGAAGACTCACGAAGTAGACACGGTGGGTAATCCGATTTGTGAAAGATACCTAATGGATCAAACTAGAAGTGTTACTGATATACTCTTTCTTTACTAATAATAGGGGTAAATTTCTATTCATTTATTCTCAAAACTTTTAATCCATCGAACGGTTCCGAGTCTCGGATATACACCGACTAAGTCCTAACCTTGGAGTCATCAGACTGAAATTTCAGGTACATATTCGACTTATAGTTCATCTCCTAGTACACGAAAAACAACCTGAAAGGTTTTTCATTTTGTTGTTCTGTCATAAACGAGAGTACATCAAATGTCAAATTAACACGTCTTGTCGTTTACTTACTTATAGTATACACTATTCTCGGTACTATGTAAACATTGAACAAGTACACTATCTTGTAGTGACCTGTAAACCGAAAGACGGAGAAAGGGGAAGATCGGTAGGACATTTATTTATGGTTTAATTAGAAGGATTTCTTAACCTAGAAGAATGAAGGGAAGAGGTCGTCTAGAAGGACTGGGTCCTTGGTTTGGCCCCAGAAGACGTAACGTCCGTCAAAGAAATACCCCACTCAATGATCCCTTCGGGGTGAATGTTTTGACGACGACGACGATTCAGTCGTCGGGTGGTCCGAGGGGACAGGGACCCTAAGAGGTCCGTTCTTGTGACCTCACCCAACGGTAAAGGAAGAGGTTGAATGTTTTGATGTCATTCGGATTTTGACGGAGTTGACGTTGTACAGAGTCTTTCTTGACTTTCCTGATTCTTTCAAATGAGACCTTTCCCTCCTCTGAGTTTCTCTTGTATCATTATTAAAACTGTACGATTTTCTCGATACGAAAACTTGGCACCACAACCTCTTCTGAGAACTCTCAGGGAACCTGACGTTCCTCTAGGTTGGCCAGGTAGGATTTCATCTAGTCAGGACCCACAAGTAACCTTCCTTACTACGATTTCGACTTCGAGGTTATTAGACCGATGGAGTACACTTCTCAACTGAGTAACCTTTTCTGGGACTACGACTCTCCCTAACTCCCGTCCTCCTCTTCCCCTACCGTCTCCTACTCTACCGACCTACCGTAGTGGTTGAGCTACCTGTGAAGACCACACGACACTAAGTACCCCAGCGTTTCTCAGTCTGTGCTGACTCGCTGACTTGACTTGACTTGATTTGCTTGACTTTTCTCCATAGAATATCCTTTTTTTCATTAGTCACCGGGTTTATTAAAGGGTTTTACATAGGTGTCTGGGCACCGGATCTTGTGGATGGTGTACAGTGCCTGATACAAACCAAAACTCCTATAATGTTTTTCAGGATTTTTATCATGTAAATTTTTCTTTCGGACTTTTGATACTCAATAATTGAGTCACCAGAAGTTCGTGATCCTTTTTCTTCACAAACCTCATTAACCCTCTTTACCACCGTTTCTCTTAGAACCTTGGTCCTTCTCTTTCCGTTCTTTGTCGACCTACATCCCGTAGTTTTTTTTTTGTACGTAGTAATAACCAAATAAAACAGAAAAAGTTTTACTACTAAGGCATGTTCCCCCTACCTGTCAAATCAGAAACCTCAGTCAGGAAGGTCCGAGGTTTAAGACGAGGTAAAAGGGGTGATAGAACCCGTTCTATGACTTTGGAACACTCGTCTATAAAGAAGTCAGTATTAGTACTCCTATTACTAAGTGTAGAGTTTCTTTAATTTGTCATCTCCTACATCATTGACAAAGGAATACACCCCTTTTGGTGATTGAGTAACAATCGCCGTAAATGAAAATGAGTTGGAGTGCTTCTGAACTTACCCTTTCAGTAGAACTTTTACGATTTCACTTCTTATACTTTCTTGTTTTGGTCTTTGGTCCACCCTCCTTCCGAAACATAATGAACCTTGTAAAACCTCTATTTACTGTCTTTAAATGGGACTTAATCCATTAAAAAATTTTTTAAGTTTTTATTTTCGTACGTTGACAAGTATGTAGAGTTTTTAGGTGTCGCCCACTCGTGTCGAGTTTACTGTAGTAGTCAACAGGAGAATTAGAGAACCGAGAATAAGAAGACACAACCAAAAAAGACTCCATCGGTAACAGATCTAACATCTTTATTATCGACTATCGTAGAGATCCGAATATACCTGTAATTACGAATATACAAACTTCGTCTCTTTAGAGTCTCTAGTATAGTTGGAGACTCTTTTTTTTTGATAGGGACGACCCTGGTACACGGGTAGAAACTTTATTAGTAGAAAACACCACCGTCCCCTTCCGTTGAGACTACCGGTTCGTGTCAATACCCAAGGGTAGAAAAGGTTCCAACAGAAACCACTTATGAGGTCCAACCAGGTAGTCTTTTCAGGTAGGGGACTTGTATCTACTCCCCATCCCTCGATGTCAAGGATCTTTTCGTCTTAAAATAAAGACCGTCCTCCTCTTTTTCTATTCTCCCCTATTTTAGGTTTCCGTACCTTTCCTCTAACTTTAAGTTCTATATCCTTTTTTCCGACAACTACAATATCGACTGTTACTTCATTTCGATTTTTCTCATACCGAAGAGTAGTGGTCACGATTACTCGATATGAGTTATAAGTTCTGTTAAAGATCACAGTCATTCTAATAATAAGGACGTATCCCTAAGACGGAATGTGGAGTATAAAATCTCCCTGAGTATAGTATTTACATCGGGTTTCACCTGTAATTTTTTGTGTCCCCACGGATATGGGACTTCTAGATCACAGGTCACTATCGGATTCCTGTTTGTTAGGATTGTAGATGAAAATACTGACTGTGGAAAATGAGGGGGTCTCTTTACGACTAGGTGTGGAGAACGGGAAACAGGAGTTTTATTCTTTCGCTGACACAGGTTTATAATAATTCAACCACCCAATACCGTGACTCCACCTATATCGGACCTTACTCTTCTCCAAACTTACCGTCTGTCTTTTTTTGTTTACTTAATTGAACAGTTTGAACAGGAGAGACTATTGTGCTTACGTCATTCAAGAACATATTTTATACTAGTAAAGAGTCATCACGGTTAACAGGTAAAACAACGAAGAGAGACGTATGGTTAAACATCAAGGTGTCTCTAAGTGGTTGATCGGGTCCAACGTACACCGTCTACTTTTTACGAAACGAACAATTCGTTAAATATAATGAGAATTCAAATCTGTAGATATCGGTTGTTTTATATTTATTATAAATTTTTTGTTCCATGACTAAGAAATGTAACCGTTTATTTACCTGAGACTGGAGATCTTGACATTTATCAAAATAAAATATTCAATAATTTGTACTAAATTTCAAAGAAGACAATCTATTTGAATTTTGTCAAATTACCTTTTAAAACATAAATAGTTAATAGTAAGTATAAACGGAAAATTGAAATTGTATAAATTTATGAAATCCTCTTTTAATGAACGAACTTTTATATTGCCAATAAAACAAACCGTTTAGAAGATATAGATGGAATTAAAAGTAAAAACCACCTTTATACGAGTTTAGAACATGTCGAACTTCCTTCTAAAAAAAAAAAATTAAATCCAACCACTCTTATCCATGTTCAGTTTTTAGTTTTTACACTATTTTTAATTCTTTAAACTCTGACAAATGGTTGTCAACTTACCTATTTCTCTTACACTCTATGTGTGTGTGTGTGTGTGTGTGTGTGTGTGTGTTACCTTATTATGAATCGGTACTCTTTACTCCTTTAAGACGGTAAAAACTGTTGAACCTACTTTAAACTCCAGTAATAAGATACACTTTATTCGGTCTGTTTCTCTGTTTATGACATACTATGACGAACATACACCTCAGATTTTTAGTTCGAGCCTTTATCTCTTCTCTAATCACCAACGATCCCCGACCCTACCCACCCCCCTTACCCCTCCATAACCAATTTCCCATACTTTAAAGTAAATATTCTATTTAAGATTCCTTAGATTACATATCGTTTCACTAATATTAATTATTACGACATAATATATGAACTTTTAACGACTCTCACCTAGAATTTACAAGAGTGGTGTTTTTTCTTTACTGTTAATACACTGTACTACCTCCACAATCGATTACGATACCATTATAGGAAACGTTATATGTTTCCATAGTGTTTCAAATTACACAATACGTGGAATTTCAATGTGCTACAATAGATTTATTTCTTCGTCCTCATCGTTTTTTGTTTTGTTTTGTTTTTTTTTTGGTTTTTGTTGAACCCGAGTATTTCCTTTTTTCGACTTTTCTTTTTTTCTTTTCTCCTATTAGATAAATCGTGAAGTTTGTCACTTTTACTTGTATAGGACTGTACGTACCGGGTGTATTTTAGACAGTAATACTGTAACTGTAAAATAATTCCTAAAATAATAAATACTTTTGTTATGTGTACTCGTTCTTTTGACGAGAATAGTTCAGACGTTGAACTTGTCCACTTTACTTTAGGAAGGTAAAAGGAGGTACAGGGAATGATTTTCCTTTAATTAATGATTATGTTTGTTACTCTTACTTTTTTTCTTAATGAGTTTAGTTGGATGTTAAACCTTTATAATTTACAATAAAAACAGATGGGTAACCTTCTACTTCTTTTAATGTAAGTAATTTAACCGTTTAAAGTACCGACTCCTTATGATTTGAAGAACTCAAAATAATCTACTTCTGAAACCTTTTATCAGTAGAGAAGTAAAACTGTAGTATTTTTATAAAACTTGTTCCGTCTTAAGTTAGGTTTAATTATATAGATACGGTCTAAAAATCGGTTTTAAGTTTTCTGAAAACTCACGGTATATGAAACGTATCAAATTTGAACAGTAAATTTGTATAACTTCTGTACAGGAGTTGACACGGTTATCTTTATTGTAAACGACCTTGTTGAGTTTTAATATATAGAAGATGTAGATGATTTCTATCGAAAAAAAAACCAAAAGTTTACGGATAGTTTAAGTGGATTTGATAACAACTTACGTAGTAGCCTTGTAATGACTAGCAACCATTTTGTTAATTTGAACCCAATTCGTTCTTTTCCATAATCTTCTCAATTTACTTTGTTTTCTTCTGGGAATTTATTTATCAGTACTAGAAGTCGACTTTTATTTCAAGTTGAACACAATAGGTATCAATAAAATGTTCTTTACAATAAACATAATTAATGTAATCGTTTTCGAATACCTGTTGTGGTATTTGTCATTTGTTCATTATAAAGATTTCCCATTTCTTTGCAAAGAGTTTTAAAATCTCTTTTACAAAAGAGGACAGTTTTCTTTGATGTACACTTTATACGTTGTTTTCACTATAAGGTCGTTTCCTAATAGGAGATTCCACTATAGGGGATTTTCCCGATATTTCTACTTTATTTCTTTAAAGGACTTAAGACTTCCGATTATAAGTTTACAATTCTTAAGATCATAATTAAAGATGTGTCTGATAAAATTTAGGTAATCTCCATTATCATATCAGAGTTAATCTCTTTACTAAGGTATAACGGTAAAAAGTAAAAGAAATATTATACGGTCGTAACTTTAAAAACTTTCTTCTTGAATTCATTATAACATACATAGTTCTATAGTAAAATTCTCCATCGTTTTTGAACACTATTTTCACTATCATTAAATATACTACTTTAAATTTATACAACATTGTATGATACACTATCTATATTAAATAATTAAACTGTAATGAAAACTTGTATTATCGATTTTAAATATCGAGTAAAAGTAAATTTAAAACGAAATTTATGAAAGGATAGTTAAGGTCAACCATCATTGAGTCTTGTCGTTTAAAAGATGTTTAACTTTAATTATTTTCGATGGATTCATGGTGTTATTGAGTTCCTTTTACTAGATTAAACCGTAACGAAAATTACACTTTCATAATACACTTTGTCGACACTTTTATTTTGTTCTCTTTTCGTTTCGTCTTTTACTTTCTATGTGGGTAAAGTTAAGTCTCAAGGTTTCTTATCGTTCCTCTCTATTCTTTCGGAAGGAGTCGCTAGTTACGTTTCTTTATCTCCTTTTGTTGTCTTACCCTTTCTGATCTCTAGAGAAGTTCTTTGAATCTCTATGGTTCCCTTGTAAAGTACGTTTCTATCCGAGTTATTTCCTGTCTTTAGCATACCGGGATTGTCTTCGTCTTCTATAATTGTTCTCCACCGTTCTTATGTATATTGTTATGGTTTTTGCAGAAGTACTGGGTTTATTAGTGTTACTATACTAGTGAGTGGATCTCGGTCTGTAGGACCTTACACTTCAGTTCACCCGGAATCTTTCGTAGTAATACTTGTTTCGATCACCTCCACTACCTTAAGGTCAACTCGATAAAGTTTAGGACTTTCTACTACGACACTTTCACGACGTGAGTTATACGGTCGTTTAGACCTTTTGAGTCGTCACCGGTGTCCTGACCTTTTCCAGTCAAAAGAAAAGTTATCGTTTCTTTCCGTTACGGTTTCTTACGAGTTTGATGATGTGTTAACGTAAGTAGAGTGTACGATCATTTCATTACGAGTTTTAAGACGCTCAGTCCGAAGTCGTTATGCACTTGGTACTTGAAGGTCTACAAGTTCGATCAAAATCTGTTCCGTCTCCTTAGTCTCTAGTTTGACGGTTGTAGACGACCTACTAGTTTTTTCGTTTTCTCAAAGTCTTTTTGTAGATAAAGACGAGATAACTGATATGGTTTCGGAAACTGACACACCTAGTGTTTTTTTGACACCTTTTGAGACTTCCTTCACCCTTAGGTCTGGTGGACTGGACGGAGAACTCTTTGGATATACGTCCAGTCCTTCGTTGTCAATCTTGACCTGTACCTTGTTGCCTGACCGAGGTTTATCCTTTTCACTATGTAGTTCCCACATATAACAGTGGGACGAATAAATTGAAGACACGTCTCATGTAGTACTCTTTACGACCCGACCTCCTTCGTGTTCGACCTTAGTTCTAACGGCCCTCTTTATAATTATTGGAACCTATACGTCTACTGTGGTGGGAATACCGTCTTTTACTTCTTCTTGTTTTCTCGGAGAACTACTTTCACTTTCCTTTCACTTTTTCAACCGAATTTCGAGTTGTAAGTCTTTTACTTCTAGGGTAGTGAAGTACCTTTTATCTACCCCTTTGTCACTTTTGTCACAGTCTGAAATAAAACCCCCCGAGGTTTTAGTGACGTCTACCACTGACGTCGGTACTTTAATTTTCTGCGAATGAGGAACCTTCCTTTCAATACTGGTTGGATCTGTCGTATAAGTTTTTGTCTCTGTAATGAAACAGTTGTTTCTAGACAGATCAATTCCGATACCAAAAAGGTCATCAGTACATATCTACAGTCGACGACGACGACGACGACGACGACGACGACGACGACGACGATTCAGCGAAGTCAGTACGGGCTGAGACACACTGGGGTATCTGGTGTCGGGTGGTCCGAGGGGACAGGGACCCTAAGAGGTCTATTCTTGTGACCTCATTCAACAGTAAAGGAAGAGGTTACGTACTTTCACTTTTCACTTTCACTTCAGCGAATTAACACAGACTGAGAATCACTGGGGTACCTGACTTCGGACGGTCCGAGGAGACAGGTACCCTAAAAGGTCCGTTTTCTCATGACCTCACCCCACGGTAACGAAAGAGGTTACCCACACTCTCAACCTGATATTTCTTTCGACTCGCAGTTTTTTAACTACGAAAACTTAACACCATACCCTCTTCTGAGAACTCTCAGGGAACCTGACGTTCCTCTAGGTTGGTCAGGTAGGACTTCCTCTAGTCAGGACCCACAAGTAACCTTCCTGACTACAACTTCGACTTTGAGGTCACGAAATCGGTGGACTATGCTTCTCGACTGAGTAAACTTTTCTGGGACTACGACCCTTTCTAACTCCCGTCCTCCTCTTCCCCTGCTGTCTCCTACTTTACCAACCTACTGTAGTGACTGAGTTACCTGTACTCAAGCCCATTTGAGGTCCTCAACCACTACCTGTCCCTGAAGGTCGCGCGACGTCAAGTACCCCATCGTTTCTCAGTCTGTGCTGACTCGCTAACTTGACTTGACATACACTTTTATAACTATCTTCTATATTAATCATAAAAAAGACTTTACTTCCGTTATTTTTAATTAAAGAACTTTATTCATATATAAAAGACTTAAGCCGTAGAGAAAGTAAAGAAAAAAATTTAAAAAAATAAAAAATTAGTTTCCTATTAACGAAATGTCTTAAAGTAACAAAAGACAGTTTGGAGTTGTACATAATTGGTATCCATCTGTATATAGGGGAAGGAAAACTTGGAGGGAGGGGTGGGGTGGGGAGATCCAACTATGTCTCGGGGACCACTCAAAGGACTTGGTATAAGGACACCTTAGGTATAACGATACCTTAAAGGTGTTGTTTAAGGGCAACCGATTGATAAAACGGATACCATTATACAAAGGTATAATGAGAAAGGTATGTAGAGTAGGAGAGGAGGGGAGAGGGGTACAGGTATTCAGACAAGAGATACAGACAAAGAGGTGACGACGGGACAACTATTTAAGAAGTCATGGTAAAGAGATCTAAGGTATATATACGCAATCTTATACTATAAATAGACAGAAAAAGACTGAATGAAGTGAGACATATTATCCAAGATCCAAGTAGGTGGAGTAATCTTGACCGAGTTTCCGTAAGGAAAAATACCGACTTATTATCAGGTAACATATATACATAGTGTTGAAGAAATAGGTAAGTAGACAGTCACCTGTAGATCTAACGACGGTACAAGATTGATAACATTTATCACGACGTTAATTGTTACTCTATGTACACAGAAAAAGTTAAAACCAAAGGAGTCCCATATACGTATCCTCACCCTAACGACTCAGTATACCATCAAAATAAGGGTCTAAAAATTCCTTAGAGATATGACGGAAGGTATCACTGACATAGTCAAATGTAAGGGTGGTTGTCACGTTCTCTTAAAGTAAAAGAGGTGTAGGAGAGGTCGTTAATGACAAACATCTGAAAAACTACTACCGGGAAGACTGACTACACTCCACTATAGAGTAACATCAAAACTAAACGTAAAGAGATTATTACTCGTTACAACTCGTGAAAAAGTACACAAACAATCGGTAGACATATAGAAGAAACCTCTTTACAGACAAATCCAGAAAAAGGGTGAAAAACTAACCCAACAAACAAAAAGACCATAACACAAATACTCAACGAACATATAAAACTTTTAATTAGGAAACAGTCAACAAAGTACACGATAATAAAAGAGGGTAAGACTACCAACAGAAAAGTGGAACGAATATCAAAGGAAACGACACGTTTTCGAAAATTCAAATTAGTCCAGGGTAAACAAGTGAAAACAAAAATAAAGGTAATGAGATCCTCCACCCAGTGTCTCCTAGAACGAAACTAAAAACAGTAGCTCACAAGACGGATACAAAAGGAGATTCTCAAAATATCAAAGACCAGAATGTAAATCCAGAAATTAGGTAAAACTCAAATAGAAACACACACCACAATCCTTCACAAAATTAAAGTAAGAAAAGTTCATCGACAGGTCAAAAGGGTCGTGGTAAATAATTTCTCCGACAGAAACGGGGTAACATATCAGAACGGAGGAAACAGTTTTTATTCCATGGGTATCCACGTACCCAAATAAAGACCCGAAAGACAGAACAAGATAACCAGATATTAAGACAAAAACACGGTTATGGTATGACAGAACTACTGACATCGAAACATCACATTAGACTTCAGTCCTTCCAACTAAGGAGGTCGAGGTAAGACGAAAGAGTCCTGACGAAACAGATAAACCCCAGAAAACACAAAGGTATACTCAACAGTTATAAAAACAAGTCCAAGACACTTTTTACGGTAACCATTAAACTATCCTTAGTGTAACGTAGACATCTAACCAAACCATCATATCAGTAAAAGTGATATAACTAAGAAGGATGGGTCCTTGTGCCTTATAGAGAGGTAGACAAATACAGTAGACTAAAGAAAGTAATCACAGAATGTTAAAAGACGTATGTCAAGAAAACAGAGGAATCCATTCAAATGAGGATCTGTTAATTAAGAAAACAATGTTACCACTTTCCCTAACTAAGGAATTAAAGAGAAAGACTAAAAAGTAATAATCATATATCTTTACGTTCACTAAAGACACATAACTAAAACATAGGACGTAGAAACGATTTAAGTGACGAATCGAGATCATTAAAAGACTAAGATAGAAATCCCAAAAGATACATGTCTTAGTACAGTAGACGTTTGTCACTCTCGAAATGTAGAAGAAAAGGTTAGACCTAAGGAGAATAAAGAAAAAGAAGAGACCAACGACATCGATCCTGAAGATCTTGATACAACTTATTATCACCACTTTCACCTTTGGGAACAGACAAGGACTAGAATCCCGTTTAAGAAAGTCAAAAAGTGGTAACTCTTATTACAAACGATATCCGAATAGTATATACCATAAATGATAGAACTCCGTCCAAGGAAGATACGGATAAAAAACTTCAAAATTAGTATTTACCCACGACTTAAAACAGTTTCCGAAAAAGACGTAGATAACTCTAATAGTATGTCAAAAATAGAAAGTTATACAATTATACCACATAGTGTAACTAACTAAACGTATAGAACTTCTTAGGAACGTAGGGACTTCTTTGGGTTGAACTAGTACCACATACTCGAAAAACCACACAATAACTTAAGACAAACGATTTTAAAACAACTCCTGAAAACGTAGATACAAGTAGTCACTATAACCGGACATCAAAAGAAATAAACACAACAGAAACAGACCAAAATCATAGTCCCACTACCATCGGAACATCTTACTCAAACCTTCACAAAGAAGGAGACGTTAAAAAATTGCCACAAAACTTCCACAAATCCAAACTTCCATTACTATCCGTAATGGAGTAGAGATTTATTTACAAACTATCTTAAGAGGTCACTTCGGTAGACCAGAACCCCAAAAAAACCCCCCTCCCACCTATCCCCTCTAAAAACTAGTGTCACAGTTAAAGTCACGAACATTAACCCAACAAGTATTAAAGATAAAGAAAGACCAAGTCGGAACCTTCTACCTTGAAAGATTCTTAGACAGGTAAAGAAGGTACAGTAGGTAGAATAACGGTATATCAACAAGTATTATCAGAGAATATTAGGAAACATAAAGACATAACAGATAACATTGGAGAGGAAAAAGTAAAGATTAAAACAACTAAACTAAGAAGAGAGAAAAAGAACTACTCAGACCGATTTCCAAACAGTTAAAATAGAAGAGTTTCTTGGTCGAAAGTCAAAATAATTAGAAATGATAACAAAGAAAATAAAGAAAAAGTAAATAAGGACAAGTCTAGAAATACTAAAGAAAGGAAGGTGATTAAAAACCCCCAAAACAAGAAAAAGGTCAACAAAATCCACATTTCAATCCGACAGATAAGGTACAAAAAGAACAAAGAACTCCATCCTAACATAACGATTTTTGAAGCGAGAATCTTGTCGAAAACGATGTAGGGTAACCAAAACTCAACAGTACAAAAGTAACAGTAAACAAAGATCTTTTAAAAACTAAAGGGAAAACTAAAGAAGTCATTGCACAAACAATAAATCTTTGTATAACAAATTAGAGGAGCACAAACACAAAGAATGTCAAAAAAGGAACATTAACTATCGTAACTATATGATTAACTATATGATTACTACTATCAGAGTATCGCAACACCAACCTCTTCTACGAACTATGTCAAAGTTAAAAGAATTTAAATGACTCCAAACTAAACACTGGGTTCTACACCGGATAGGACCTCTTACAGGGTACTCGTGAACTCTTCTTCCACATAAGAGGACGTAAACCTACTTTACAGGACTTCTGTAGTTACTCTAGGTATAGTAGATTACATAGTAAATTCTGAACACAAAGGAAACATTAAAAGGTAAAACTAATAGACAAGCAACCATACTCACCTCACAATTTTAAAAGATGGAAATGACAGTCAAAGAGGGGAATACAGACAATCACAAAAAGAATACATAACTCCACGAGGACATAACCCACGTAGTCAAGTCAAGTCAAGTCAAGTCAGCGAGTCAGCACAGGCTGAGAAACGCTGGGGGCACTTAGTTCGACCTTAGTTCTAACGGCCCTCTTTATAGTTATTGGAGTCTATACGTTTAACCCACGTATCTATAAATGTTAACAATACAGAAGGAGAACCTAAATAGCGAACTAGTAAATAGCGAACTAGTTAATATATCACAGGAAAGAATAGAGAACATTAGAAGAAATAAAATTCCAGATAAAACAGGCTATACTCCTAACGATGAGGTCGAAAGAAAACGAAGGGTAAACGTACCTTATATAAAAGATAGGAGAGTGAAAGTCGGATATACACAGAAATCCAGGTTTCATTCAAAGAACATCTGTTATATATATATACACAGAACAAAAAAATAGGTAAGTCGTTCAGACACAGAAAACCAACCTCGTAAATTAGATAAACGTAAATTTCATTAATAACTATATATACAAGGATAACGGTAAAGGACTTAACAAAACCGAACTAAAAGAGCTGAAAAAGAAGAGAACATAAAGAACTGATACATTCAGGGAAATTGAAAACAACATTTCGACCAAACCACCATGACTTAAGAGAAATGAAAACGAACAGACTTTTCGAAAAATAAAGAGGTAGTTAAAACTTACTCTAGGAACGGACCATCTCATTAGAACCAACATCTAAAAAGGGAAAGTCATGAAATTTATATAGGACGGTAAGGGAAGACCGGACGTCTCAAAGACGACTTTCTAGTCGACAATTCACGTACCCCAAAGGGAACGTACAATGAACGACGAAAAGAGAACGACGAAAATTATAAGAAAAACACACACAAACCAGAAACAATCAAACTAATCATACACAGAACCGCACAAAGAGGAACCCAAATAGGATATTCCCTGAGAAACGTGGAAGACTTGAACTAACTTAAAAAGGAGAAGGTACAACCCCTTTAAAAGTTGATATTAGAGAATTTTTAAAAAGAGTATGGGAAAGAAAAAGAGAAGAAGAAGACCCTAGGATATTAAATTTACATCCACACAAACTATACCAGGGTCTTCAGAGACTCTGATAGGAGTCAAGAAAAGTAAGAAAAATGAAATAAGGTGAGAAGTCGTCAATAAAGGTGGTAAAATAGAAGACCGAGTCCACTAAACGAGAAGACGAAGTCTACAAGACGATAACTAAGAAAGATCTCATAAAAATTAAAGTCATTAACACAACAAACAGAGACATACAAATAAGAAATTAAGAAAATCCAAGTTTAACTAAGAACGTAAAAGAGGTAACACAAAAGTTCCAAAACTAGTAGAAATGATAGTACTAAGACTTAATAAAAAGTCCATCAAACGGATAAAGGAGAAGTAAATAAACCTAAAGTCACAAAGGTCAAAAAAAGAAAGTAAACACATCATAAAGAAACGGAAAAGTAATATATATATATATATATATATATATATATATATACATTTGAAGAACACAAACTCAAGAGGAAAAGGGTCCGAACTTCCAACTTAAGAAAGAAGGAAAACAAAAGACGGGAGGATTCAAACTAGGTCACCAACTGTATTCGAAGTATATCCCACTCTAAACACGACTCAACAAACAAACAAACAAACAAAAAGGAGACTACCCGTTCCGACTCACTCCACCATTAGGACAGACGTCTACTAACCCAACATAATAACAAAACAAACGACAAATCTACTGCGTAGGATATGCGGATGACCACCAACTCACTACGACCCAAAACATAAGTCCACCAAAGGAAACACACTCAAGAGTGATAAAGTATGAGGGATCCCAATCAAGAGATACCAATCAGATATATAAAATCTATATACACCCGTAGGAAAACACGAAAAGGTACTGGGTGTATAATCCTCGTATACATATGGATACCGACTAAGTACAACTATGACTCGTCTTTTGTTGTTTTAAGACATTTCGTTAATAGGAAGTTTATTTTTTTATATATATAAAAAATTTCAATACTGATGACATAGGTTCAAAAATCGATTCCATTGTGAACGAAAGTTTTTCAAAAACGTTGGGGGTAAACCATTAAATACCTTTCAGGTTATGGACGACGTACTAAAGTAACTTAAGAGTCTTCAAATGTAAAAGTATAAATGGAGACCAAGGGTAACGTCATCAAGTCAAATGTCTACCGAAGTACAGATTTTGTATGACGAGATAAACACCGAAGGAGACCTTTTCTCTTAAGTGAAAGTAAGACCAAAAACAAACAAACAAACAAAAGGAGAGAAAACAACAACGTATCTAATGAAGATTCTAGAATAATTATCAAGGGGTTGGTCACTAACTTAGGACCGTGAACCGTCACTTTTACACCTTAGGATTGGTGACGTGTCGGTACCTTAAGGGGAAAATAAGACGAATTTCGAAGAGTATATACCATATATAGTCTAAAATGATTTTCAAGTCCTACCACCCCTCTCGACATCTTATATTTTTAGAAACGTCTTTAAGTGTGGATGTTTACTTACAACCAGTAAGGTCCGGATTTTCAATATAATCGGTGTGAGGACACTTCTCACGATTTCAAGTTCCGTAGATTCACTTAGGTGTCCGAAGAGTGGTAGAACAACCAAGGAAAAGGGAGGGTAAAAAGAGGGGTGCCAAAGGATCGGATAAAGACAGAGTATAGGTGAGAGGGTGGGAGGTGGAGTTTTGTCGAAAATAAAGAAAAGTAAAATATTACGTCTTGTTTTGAGAGATCAGAAAAGAAATTTCGAGTCAAGGAGTCCGGGAGTAACTGACACGGTTTTAGGTAATGTCACGAAACGTTTCCAGACCACGGTGTTTTCTGGTAGTCCCAGGGAGTCTAATAAAATTTGTTCTAGGTTGGAGGAAAGGGAGTCTTTCTTAGACAACAAAATTTATTGTCATAAGAAAGCAGGAGAAATGGAAGAGGAGGAGGAGGAGGAAAGGGAAGGAAAGGGAGAGAGGAAGGAAGAAGAAGGGAAAGAGAAAGAGGAAGAGGAGGAAGAAAAAGTCAAAGTGGTTTTTATCAAAGTATTCTCGTATTATTATATCCGGACATTCGGTAGTCCTGTATTCTAATGTTACACCGACGATCACCATCTCCGATAGAAATAAGTCTTAATGTGTTATTAGTATGACTTTGTATCGAAATAAAACTCACTTTGGACGAATGTGTCTTCTGATCTTCTTCAATTTTACTTCCATGATTTTACCTCTAGACTTTTCGTCGAAAGTACCCGGTTAGATTTACCCCTGATCGGTAGTCCTCCTCCTGGGGAATGAGTTTACAATCCTACGGGACCAGACCTCTTTTGTCACACTGAGAGTAAAGGAGGGTCCCTTGACGATCTGTAATTCGGTTCTCACTTCCCCTTAGGTTTACGGAGTTAAATGGAACACTGAGTGTGTGGACGGACACTACCTGTGTTCGTAGAACCCATCGTAATTCAGAAGGGGTCAGTAGGTGTCGACCTCTTCCTTTACCGTTGGGTGAGGTCACAAGAACGGACCTCTTAGGGTCCCTGCCCCCTCGGACCATCCGACGGTAGATACCCCAGCGTGTCTCAGTCTATGCTGACTTCACTGAATCGTCGTCGTCAGTAGGTGTCGTGAAGACCTTTTCCGTTCTTGGTCGATGAAACCGAAAGACGATGGGAAAGATAGGAGTTGTTGGGAGAATGAACGGGAGTCTAATTTTCAGAAGTAATAAGAACCTCGTCTCGTTAAAGACGTCTAGATGAGGGGTAGAGTGAGACGGTCATAGAGGAAAAAGGAAGGGTGGGAGTTCTTGGTCTTCAACCTCTAATAAGTTGTCAGGTACGTTCTCGAGACTCGCCGTGACACAAAACCCGACGTGCTGAGATGACGAGACTCTAGAGAGACTGATCGAGTCCCTCCTCCCGTCTACGTAGTAGTTCTCCGAATGGTCAGTGAAGAGTTTGAAGTATATTTTTCTCAGGTCTCCGGTCGTAAGATGAAGGATTTATAAAGGGGGAGGGAAAAGAAAGAAAGAAAGAGCAATGTGGATTGCAGAGAAAATCTGCAACTTTTTTACGTTATTAACCTGAGCATAGTTCAGAACGAGACTAAGAAGGTTGACAAGTGTCCTTCCATACACTTCCATAGGTTTTACAGACAACCTAGTACAGTAAAAGTAGGAACTTTCAGAGGTCCCAGAAGAGAAGTCCCCGTAAATCTTATCTATATGGAAAAACTGTACTAATTATGAGAGTTAGTAAACCTGGGACGAATAGAAATTCCGTAATAGAGAAATCGAAAGATAGTGGAGGCGGGGGACGAATGGTAGGATATGAGGTACGAGACCAGTATGATTTGATGAAAGACAAAGGGTTTGTGATACACTAGAAAAATCCAGAAGTACGAATGAGAAGAGAAACGGACATTATTCGTAGTGTCAGTGGACATAAGGAAGAGAAGTAAACGAAGAGTAGAACCGACAATGAAAGATGTCCTTTGAAAAGGACTGGGGAGTTTAACCTAATTTAGGAGGAAGGTACGTAAAGGAAATATGAAAGTCAAATGGGGTAGTATCGTAAGTGATGTGTTACGACATTAATGGTTAGATAAACAGAAAGAAAGACCCGACATTTAAGACAAGTTTCCTGGAAATAGAAAAGAGAGCAAATGGAGAGGTTTCGAAACATCTCATGGGTCTTGTGTCTCTCACGAGTCGTTTAGAAATAATTTAGTTAGTAAGTTAGTTACTTTGTATGTCTCTCTCATTCTCCCACTCGTCAGTTCTCATCAGTTTTTTCATCTATCTCTATCCTCTCCCTTCTGCTTCCTCAACAGTCGGTGTACCTTATGAACGTCTTAACGACTACCAAGCAACGTGGATGAAACTTTACTTAGTAAATAACTACATAGGACTTGTCCGTTACTTACTACAAGGTCAGTGTACACCCCAGACCACCAAATTGACGAAATAGGAGAGGAGGAATGGAAGGGTAGATAGGAATACTATTCGAAGATAATTGACACCACTGGACCTGTATAAAGATAAGACTTTCAGACTATTTCACAGTGATCATGATTTCAGTTTCTTTTTATTACGGTGGGGACCTGAGGGGGTTTGTGAATTAAGTCATAAAGGATATAAGGAATATATGTGAATACTGTCGTGTTGGACCTATCCTATCAACGCATTTTCCGACAAGAAGAGTATTTCCTCGAATATCAACTTTTTCGTCAAGTAGGTTTTAGTTCATAATTATTCATCATAAGTCAATTCTCGTTTAATTCTCTTTTTCCGTTTTAGTTTTCTTTTTCTAAATTTGAGTCTTCTTCTACTTGAGTCACACTCTACTCCGATGCTTCTTTCGAGGTTCCTTCTCCACTATAACTTTCTTTGAGACTTTATTAACTTAATGAATGTATCTGGACTATTCCCCTATTGTCTCCTGGTTTACGAACATACCGTAGTGGTTGAGTTACCGACACTCAAACTCATTTGCGGACCTCTACCACTTCTTGTCCCTTCGGACCACACGACGTCAGGTACCCCAGTGTATCTCAACCTGTACTGTCTCACTGACTTTGACTTGACTTGAATTACGGATAAGAGAAGACTATTCTTAATTACGTAATAAGAGTATTCGTACGATAAACAGAACACACACATACACGAGTCAGGACAGACTGAGGAACACTGGGGTACCTGACGTCGTGAGGTCCGAGGAGAGGTACCTTAAAAGGGTCCGTTCTTAGGACCTCTACCAATGGTACGGGAGGAGGTCCCCTAGAAGGGTGGGGTCCCTAGGTAGACTACAGAGGACACAGAGGATGTAACATCTACCTAAGATATGGTAACTCCGTGACAAGACCATTGACAAGGAAATTCTTACGATATAAATTCCGTCACCGTCCGTCACCGGTACTACTACTCTAAAACCCTCGGGAGACCGTCTCTCGAGAGGAGTGAGAGGACGGTGTCTCCGGCACTCCCATTCTCTGGTCTCGACACATTGTAACTCTACAGACGGGTTCCTTTTGAGGTTCAAGTCAAATTTAAACATAACCAACCATTACCACCATGACCTTTTTGACGTAAAAACTTTACAGTAGACTGACCACTTAAACTCTTCATACATCGGTGTAACCCACAACTCCAGGTAGGAGTACACAAGATATAGTTGTCTCCTGGACAATATAAGTTGCGTACCCTATGTCGACTGGTCCTCTTTAAACCACCTAACCCTCTAACGATAATATATGTTCGAGTCACAAGGTAATATTACAAACTACGTTGTAGTTCTCAACGAATCTTCTTACACGGATTGACCGTCTTTCTAGACCATGGTCATACACTCTTGTGGGGATAACACGACACACTGTTCCACCTATAATTCCTGCCTTTCCAATTCCGTTACAGAAGGTGGTTTTCTTCGGAGAAGCCATAATACTGTAACGACGGTTTCCATTGATATTAAAACTTTTCGAGAAGGAGACCGAACGATCTTTCGACTAGTCTCAGGGATTGAACCTCGAACAACGGTACGGACGAGAGCGGAGGTGGTCTTTACCAGTACCTGGGTCGGAACCGTCGTGTCATGTTCGTACTAAACCTCCGACGAGTCTGTTGACGAGAGGGCCTACTTCTACTACTAGACACTCTTTCACTTCGACCCCGGGCCACAGTCTTCAGATCAAGTGTCCGTTGACGAGACACTACAATCACCACGTCACACAAACGGTGAAATAATATATCGATTCGTCGCGTACACGAATTAGAAACCTACGACTTCGTCTACCTACCTGTAGTCTCACTTACACCGTCAATTTTTTTTTTTTTATGGAAGTAAATAAAACCCGGACGTATAAATCCACAAACCTAGTGTCAGCAAAAGAGGAGCTCAAAGTTTATATTGTGACGGTATCGGTGTACTGTTATAACTCTCCATCTTAGAACAATCAATGACAGTAAGGGTAAGGAAAAGTAAATCTTATTCTTATTTGAACATAAAACTTATTTACTTTTCTTACGACATACATAATACGGTGTCTGTGAATCGTAGATTCTGAGGAATAGTTATATTTGTTCGTCTTCCCTTGAGGGTGATTTGACTTTGGTCGACGAATTGTGTTAACCTCGGCGAAGTAGAAAATTGACGTTTGGACTTTCCCTTTTATAAACAAATTAGTCGTTAAGGATATTAAAACAAGATTGTCTACCCTTCGGTTGTTGTCATACAAACGGTCGGATGTGTTTAAACTAAAACTTATCAAGGAGTAGGAATGGTAGTGGTAGAGAGGACGGACGGTTTCGGCTTCTTGAGTAAACTTTGTTTTTGTTTGTTTGTTTTTTATCCATCCTTAAAGACCTATGAACTTTTTTCAATAGAGATTTAGAATACTACGGAAAGACGGTTACCATTAACCACCGTTATCCGTAGTGACTAGTCCTGGATTAATTCTACTTCCTAGTCTTTCTAAGACTTCTTCCTTATGAGACAGACCTGTCTCCTTTGTGTAAATAACTCCAATTAGTTCCTCTTAATAAATCCCCCTTCTTTTCTTGTTATAAACCCCTTATCGTTACTTTTGATCCCGTAATCCATATCAGTCATTCGGTAGTTAAGTCAAGTCAGTGAGTCAGCACAGGCTGAGAAACGTTGGGGTACTTGGTGTCGTGTGGTCTGGAGGGACAGGTAGTGGTTGAGGACCTCAGATGGGTTTGGGTACAAGAACTCAGTCACTACGGTAGGTTGGTAGGGTAGGAAGTAGCAGGGGAAGAGGAAGACGGGAGTTAGTAAGGGTCGTAGTCCCAGAAAAGTTTACTCAGTCGAGAAACGTACTCCACCGGTTTCATGACCTCAAAGTCGAAGTTGTAGTCAGGAAGGTTACTTGTGGGTCCTGATTAGAGGAAATTCTGCCTGACCAACCTAGAGGAACGTCAGGTTCCCTGAGAGTTCTCAGAAGAGGTTACGGTGTCAAGTTTTCGTAGCTAAGAAGACACGAGTCGAAAGAAACATCAGGTTGAGAGCATAGGTATGTACTGGTGACCTTTTTGGTGTCGGAACTGACCTACCTGGAAACACCTGTTTCATTACAGAGACGAAAAATTATACTAGAGATCCAACCAGTATTGAAAGGAAGGTTCCTCATCCGTAGAAAATTAAAGTACCGATGTTAGTGGTAGACGTCACTAAAACCTCGGGGGGTTTTATCAGATTGACAAAGATGACAAAGGGGTAGATAAACGGTACTTCACTACCCTGGTCTACGGTACTAGAATCAAAAGACTTACAACTCGAAATTCGGTTGAAAAAGTGAGAGAAGAGAGTGAAAGTAGTTTTCCGAGAAATCAAGAAGAAATGAAAGACGGTATTCCCACCATAGTAGACGTATAGACTCCAATAACTATAAAGAGGACCGTTAGAACTAAGGTCGAACACGAAGTAGGTCAGGTCGTAAAGAGTACTCCATGAGACGTATATTCAATTTATTCGTCCCACTGTTATATGTCGGAACTGTATGAGGAAAAGGATAAACCTCGGTCAGACAACAAGGGACAGGTCAAGATTGACAACGAAGGACTACACGTATGTCCAAAGAATTCTACGTCCAGTCCACCAGACCACAAGGGTATAGGAAGTCTTAAAAGGTGTCAAATAACACTAGGTGGGTCAGTTTCCGAAACCGTATCAGTTATTTCGTCTTTATCTACAAAAAGACCTTGAGAGAACGAAAAAGTTACTAAGTCACCTACAACCGTTAAACTAGAGACCAGGAGACGGAAAAGATTTGGTCGAACTTGTAGACCTTCAAGTGCTAAGTGCATAACGACTTCGGACCGAACCTCTTAAAACTCGTAATGAAATGATCACACACTCTACTCACGTTAACACGTCATTCGGTATCGATACTAGATTTCGTAGATAACTACGGACCTTATTATATCCAGTGGACGAGTTTCGTTTCATTTTGTTTTCTTTGTACCCACAGGATATTCTTTCTTTTTACCTTCCTTCTCAAGTTGGGATTCTACTACAGATTGTAAACTCTCTTTCACTAAACTTATAGACCATACATTTCTTTAATTTTTCACTTGACGAACGAGTCTCAGAATGTCTTAATCTACTTCTCGACCGTCAACCGAGTTTCAGTGGAGTCGAGAACCTTACCATAAGAAAGGTACCAGGTACGACAAAGAGGTATGACATCCAAATTAAAACAGAAAGGGTTGTCCTTTGGTTAGTTTCAGTGTGTACCTAACACCTAGTGTGTAAAGGGGAAGGGGATTACCAGTAACCAAGTGGGTAGTCGGACCCCTTCCATCAAAGTTATAAGTGATTTGTATAGGACCAACAGTTTACAAACGAGCAAGTGTCCCAGTAGAGTGTCCAATCAGTCCCAGTGGGACAGGGAACTGTATGTGTTTATGAATGAATTTCAACTAACTTTGAATGGTAAATCAGAGAGCCCTTGAGATTTTAGGAGTATTAAAGACGTTTAAGTCGTCCTAAGAATAAAAATCCGAACGAAGTTTAAGACTAAAGAACTAAGGTAACCAGAGGGAATGGGAATGGAGAACACCGATAACAGAAAAGAACTAGGGTGTGGTTGTGTCTTCTCCTTGGGTCGGGCAAAGAGATTGTACGGTGTTGTATCGTCGGTCGATCTATGAACAACCCCATTGTTTTGATTATCATCCTCGTCTATCTCTTTCAAAGATGACGATCGCAGTACGACGATTGACAAAGTAACAATTATAGACTACAAAAATTTAAGAAGGTGTTAGAAGTAAGTAATGTTGGAGAGTAACATGTGAAGAAATATCAGTAGTAGATAAGGTTTAAAGACTTGGAGAGAGATGTCGAAAAGGAGATAAGACAAAAGTCTCCAGTGGTTTTTAGTCCAGTAAAGATACATGTCGTAAAGATACATGTTTTAGAAGTTTAGAAACTAATGAACAGGAAGAGGTTTGTTACTGGACCCTATAGGTCCTTCCTTCTCTTTTACCCTCTAGTTGGTTACACTGTGTCTCACTGGATTTTTTCCCGTAAAAAGATATCTTTTCTGGAAGACAAAGTCTCTCTTTCCCGTTCGGAGACTTCTTTCTTTATCGGAATTAACTGTAAAAAATACGGAAATATAAAATAGACGATATACGGTGTGTTACTTCAAGACTCTTTTATCAGACTCTACTCTAGAAAACATTTCATTTTATATTTATTTATTTATTTATTAAAATTTTTAGGTTATAAAAAAAAAAGGGTAGTTTATTTCGTCTACCGGTCTTGAACTGGAGTCAAGAGACATGTCCGTAGTTGTTTCCTTCACAAGTCCAAGACTCATGTACTTTTACTCACAAATAAAGTTACTCTTTTCTACCTAAGTATATTCTCCAGACATGTTTGTTTCCTCTTCGAATTCAAAGTAATCAAAAAAAAAAAAAAAAAAAAAANACAAAACACTTCAAACGAGCCGCAACTTTACAAGAAAACTCCTTAAGCACTCCCTCTTTCACCAGAAGGGCAGGATAAGGAGGCGGTAGAAAAAGGAGAGGCGTATACCCTCAAATCAAGGTGTTGATAACTAATTTGGACAGGGGGAGTGTAACCTTCGTGTCTCTGAATTGGTGACCTGAAACTCCCTACAGGGTGTAATCGAAGAATCATTTAGGTGGAATTACAACATGGGAGAAGGGTCAAGTAAATCTCGAATCGGTCCATGTATTTGAATTGATATAATCTTTCTTTTGTAGGGGGTTCAGTCGGACTGGGTCCGATGGGTCTGAATAATATGAAGATCCTTTGATAACGTACACGTTTGAACTACCAGTATTCATTTTTAATTTTAATTTTTAACCGTATCAACTTTATGTTGAATTATTATAATCACGTTCGAAGGAGGGTACGACCGACAGGAAAATTTTCTTAACAAAGTATTTGTTAGAAGAACTCTTTATTGTTGAATTCGTTTATCAGATAATTTTTAATATTATTATTAGTCATTAATAATTCGAGAATAATTTACGATCCGTAACTCGATTTTCGAAAAGTACATAATGACTTGAATTAGAAATGTTAATGAGAAACTTCATGGTTGACAAAAATAAAAGGTTAAATGTCTATTCTAATAATTCCAACTATCTGAAAAAATAAAAAGGTTCCGTGTCTCTGGTCCAGGCAAGGGGTTGTTTCCCTAGAAAGTATCGTCTCCAGTTGACTATTGGTAATGTATTAAGACAGGAAACTGATTGTCCTTTGAGTCGTGGAGGTACTCTTTGGATGAAGTAGACATCATGAGTCTCTCTCTCTGTCTCTGTCTGTCTGTCTTTCTAAAAACGAAACCCTAATCTATGAAAAGGTTATCTCAAACAGGTTAGTTTACCCCTACATTTCTTGTTCCGGTCGAGAAAAGGTCACGATGGGGATTCAGAAAAGAAAGATACCCGTTGCAAAGAGTCGTAAAACGTTTGAGGAAGGATCTTACAGTCGTGGCACACCCGTCTTTGGTTTAGAACAAGAGACGACATACGGGTCATGAACCTTATCACGAGTAAGTCTCTCTCTTCCCTGGTCTTCCCGTGACACTTCCTGTGTCACAGTGAACACACCACAAAGACTGTTTTTCCGTGTTGGACTTAGGTTAGAATTTCTGTGTGGTCTATCTAGATTCGATTCCCCGTAAGATACTTCATTGACTGGATAGGAGAAGTTTTACAGTCACAGTGATTTATGTTAAATTTTTCACTTCTTAACAGGACTATTCTCTATGATTTCTCTGTGTCGTTACTGTACACTACCCACTAGATCCCAAAAGGAAACAGAATACTCTATAATTAACTTATTGACCACTTTACATTTTTGTTTTGTTTAGTTATCTTATAATGTAGTAATAATTAAAGGACTAAAGTTATTCACACACTAATATCTTGTACCACAAAGAGTTTAGAAAATTTTTTAATAACATAGGACAGACGGTTTTTCTTTAATTTATTTCACTATAAATTCAATTAAAGAGGAATTATTCTCTTTGACTTTCGATCCTTTATACTAAAACAACTTATATCGACTCGAAACCTTTCGGTCTCCAGTATACATCATAGAGACCAAAAGAAAAAAAGGGAGAGTATCTTAGTTAAAAAAGGGGAACTTCCACTGTAGCGGAGATGACTCTTATCTTTTATATTCTCTTATAGGAACAAAAATCTTTTATGTGTGACTTCTTAAGTCCCTTGTAGTGCAGACATTTACAGAAGGTCGTCAAATTTTTTTCTACATCTATCTTTAATATATTTGTATGTATATATATACTCGTGTGAATGTAAACACACACACACACACACACACACACACACATACTCACTGTCTCTTTCATACCTCACCCCCGATATTTCGTTTGTACCATTTTATAATTGTAAATTCTTTATGTCCACTTTTCATATACCCCGTATTCCTGGATGTACTCCTGGATCGTTACTCTAGAATTTTATTTAAAAACGTATACGTTAAGTAACTAAAAGTTATTCTACTAAGTTTCCCTTTTACTCTCAAAATTCGTTTACTACAATCCTTTTAAACTATAGGTGTATGTTGTCTAGGAATGAAATGTGATATACGTTTTGTGTTTAGTTTTATTTAGCTCCTGGATTCATATTCTCAATTTTGATATTTTGAGAATCTTCTGTCTTTTTTTAGAAACACTGTAACCTAAATCATCACTGAGGAACCTATACGTACTCTACGCGTCCGTTGTTTTCTCTTTTATCTGTTTAATCCGAAATAGTTTTAAATTTTGAAGACACATAGTTTCTTTTTATATTTCTCACTTTTCCGTTGGGTGTATTTCTCTTTTTTATAAACGTGTCGTACATAGACTGTCTCATAACTATAGATCTTACATATATACACACATACACACATTTATACATATATATGTTTATATGTATATACATACATATGTGTATGTGTGTGTGTATATATATATGCGCGTATACATATCAGAAGTTTTTACCTGTTTCTAAACTTATCTTTAAAGAGGTTTCTTCTATTTGTTACCGGTTATATTCATGGACTTTTCTATAAGTTATAGTGATCGATCGGTAGTCTTTTTCCATTTAATTTGGGTGTTTCTCCATGGTAAAGTGTAGGTAATCGTACCAATTATATATTAAAAAATTTTTTACTTTTTATTATGCACAACTACTCCTACACCTCTTTAACCTCAGAATAAATAATAACCACCTTCACATTTTACTATTTCGTTGACACCTTTTGTCAAACCACCGAGGAGTTTTTTGAATTTGTATTTCAATAACATATTAGGTCTTTAAAGTGAGGATTCGTATATGAATCTTTTTTTACTTTTGTTCCTGAGTCTATGAACATGTGGTTACAAGTGTCGTATAAGTGTGGTCGGTTTTCCACCTTTGTTGGGTTTTACAAGTACTTCTCTATTTACCCATTAGTTTGACAACATACATGTATGTTACCTTATAAAAAGTAAACATTTTTCTTTTCTTTAAGGCTATGTACGACGTTATACCTAACTTGAATTGTTGTAGAACGATTTACTTTATCCGGTCTGTTCTTTCCTGTTTATATACTAAGGTGAATACACTTCATGGATCCTATACGTTGAAACATCTTTATATTTCATCTGAAATGGTCCCCAACCCTCTCCCCCTTTGTTTTCTTAATAACAAATTAACCATATCTCAAAGACAAACCTTATTACTTTTCAAGTCTTTTGTATGTCACCACCGTTAATGTACTGAAGTACTTTCGTAAATTATGATGACTATATATGAATAATTATCTTTACCTATTTTACCACTTAAAATATAATACGTAGAAAATGGTATTATTTAACAAATTTCATATACCTTTAAAAACATGATAAGGACGTTGAAAAGACATTTAGACTTTAATATATTTTTATTTTTGTATACTTATTTTTCTTTTGGAGGAGTTTTGGACGGTCAAACACTACTACATCAGTGTTATCGAAGGTCCCGAAAGCTCCATCACGATCACCATTTCTTAGACGGACGGTTACGTCTTCTATGTTCTTTACGTACAAGTTAGGAACCCAGTACTTCGAGGGGACCTCCTCCTTTACCGTTGGAAGAGGTCATAAGAACGGACCTTTTAGAGTACCTGTCTCGTCGGACCGTCCGAAGACAAGTACCCTGACGTTTCTTAGTCTGTGCTGACTCGCTGACTTTTTGTTGTTGTTGTAGTGTTATCGACCATGTATAGAAGACACTTTTCTCATGTGTTAGGATATCCTGATTAGAGTCTAGAAAGGAAATTTCTTGACTGAGATAGTTTAAACAAAGATTTTCTTAGGGTGAGGACGGGGTCCCGCTAGAAAAGAAGGACAGGTCAACTCGTAGAGTAAAAGTGAACCCCGACGAAAAGATGGGTCCTCAAGACACCACCGTCTTCAACTAAAGTCAACCGTGTCTACCTGACTCCGTCTTCCCAAAAGCTCCCCGAACTGTTACGGGAGAGATACGGGTTAACCGTTCGGTACGAGGAGTTAAAATACACCTACAACTTTTTGACGTAACAGAACCTGGCCCACGACGTCTTGTCTCCGAAATCATTGTCCAACCTCACATCTCAAAAAGATCTTACAGTTGTCCTCTATTCTACTTTTAATAGGCTGGTCGAAGTACTGAATACAAATGGTATACAAGATAGAGGTGTATCTCGAATAACATAAAACCTCAAATGTCTTCTGAATGTTTTTGTATAAAATAAATATACACTATCTCCTTAGTTTCTGGAATACTCCCATAAAAAAGGATAGAATGAACAAATCCAGATAGTTGAGTTAAGGTCCCTTTAGAAATCTGTTCAAACAAATAACTCCCATTACTTGTTTCCGAACACCGGAGATATGAAGGGAAACAGAGAGTATCGAGTATCACTACTACAGTAACGTTATCTACCATGTATACAGGAAACTCTTCTCACACGTTAGGATATCCTGTTTAGAGTCTAGATAAGGAATTTCTCTGTCGTAATTTCTCTCGAGAGGACCCGTCAAATGGGAGTTTCAGTCTCTTAAAAGGTGTGTGTCAACCCATACCGTCCACTATTTATTTATACCACAGTTAGTATAAGACAACTTGACTGAACCGAAAGGACTCAGAGAGAACATTAAGGATAAACCCATCTTTCATCTTTTGAACTGACTACATTTATGGTGAAAAACACAACGTAGGAAGTGTTGGAGGTCAGTGGAAAAGTATTCTTTTCCCGGTTTAGAGGTGACCGAATTACAGGGGTGTCGACAGTAGAATTTACGCCTCCAATTTTAGAATACTTGCATAGAGGAAAATTCTATCTCTACCCTCAAATTATTAACACACGAACAGACAAAAATAAAATCTCTTTATATTCCTTATTTTGGAAGAAGACCGATCTATACTGACTGTCATGTGTAGATAGATATTAAATGATTTAGTTTCACATGGAAAGTTTGTTTCGTATAGGTCACTCTGGAAACGAAGAGAAAGGTTTTCTACATTATTAGTATTCTTCTAAGAATTCCTATGAGGAGTATACTTCTACTTTGGTCGAGATGAAAGTTTCGGTCTAACAGTACTTACTTTTAAAGTCTTATAAAAAGACACACTGGTCAACAAAGAGATATCTTAAACATGAAAACAGTCTTGAGTATAGACCTCCCTTTGGTCTTTTTACTGAAGATATGATATCCTCTTCTCTTTAGAAAATAAATAAATAACAAAATCGATGTCTATAAAAATATCGTGAAATTTATAGATTAGAGTATTGATTAAATTAAATTAGAAGTATTTCTGAGACACTCCATCGTAAAAAGAGCAAAGATAAAATATTTACTCCTTTGGTTTCAAGTTCTTTATAAATTGAAGGACTTTCAGTGAGTTATTATTTCCCCATCTCCTAATTCTCCGTGTTTGATAATCTATATTTTATTCGATATTCCTATACAATATGTTGTACTCTTTGGATCGTTTATGAAATATTATCGATATTTACCTTATACTCGAAGAGTCCACCGAGTCACCCATTTCTTGAACGGACGTTACGTCTTCTGTGGTCTCTATACCCAAGTCAAGGACCCAACCCTTCTAGGGGACCTCCTCCCGTGTCGTTGGGTCAGGTCATAAGAACGGACCTCTTAGGGTACCTGTCTCTTCGGACCGTCCGATGTCAGGTATCCAGAGTTTCTCAGTCCGTACGGGCTTCACTGTTGTGTCGTATTTATTGGAAAGTTTTAACATTCAGTGGTATACCATGTGAACATTAATTATAATATGTACTAGATATGAAATTAATTTTTTTCACCCCGTCCCACGACTTAGAAACTTTATTTCAGTGACGAGGAAGGTACTGTCATGAAGAGTGTACCTTCATTGGATTTGGTCCCGGACTTCTTATTATCAGTTCCGACTAAAGGGGTATCGTAAAAGAGAAAGACCGTTCGTACGGGGTCTGGTAAAGAGTAAGAGAACTTGATTTCTATTTTCACAATGTTGTATCGTCAGTTCGGTCGAGAGAAAAGAGACCGGTATTCCTAATGACCACGAGTTTTTTAGTAAAGGGTGGAAAAAGACGGTGAAGAAGGACAGAGGTGAGGTTGACAGCAGAGGGAGATAATTTTAGGGAAGTCATAGAGGGACCAAAAAGATCCAACCCTCGAAGGTGGGTTGACCTGAGTCATGGATGAACGGACATGAAGGGAAGATTCACTTAGGGTTCTCGACCTCCTGTCAGTTACTCACATCGTAGGATTGTTCCCCTCTGTGTTGTGGGTCGAAGAATCCGGGAAGAAGGTTTCTGTTCGAGAAAAAGATCGACTGATCCCAGTTCAGATCTACTATTTACGTATCTCTTTACTTCTTTGTACAAACAAAAGAGGAACTTGTAAAGACGGTCGCAAAAGGACGAAAGAGGACTCCTTCTGACTCGTACAATCTGTTTTTTTGTCTGAGTCACAGAAGGAGTCCCATGTCGGAGTGACTGTGAATGACAGACCCGACGGTCCAGAACCCTGTTCTGACTTTTATCCCGCACCTTTATCCTTCCTGACCTTCGAGTAGTCTTTTGACTGTACCAAGTACTACATCCAGTGGAGACCGGAAAAAGGAAATAAAAATTAAAAAAACCGGTACGATACTCCTTACACCCTAGAACGTCCTGGTCTCTACCTTGGACACGTGGGACGTCACCTTCGGGTGTCAGAATGGTGACGTGGTGGTCTCTTCAGGGAACTGGAACAGGGAAATTTTTTCCTTGGACGGCTTCTGAAGGGTCACCTTCAGTCACCTCGTCCAGACCATCAGTCGATACTAGACTTCACGCACAAGTACTGAGTTGGTGGGACTCTTAAGTAGTGACGTTCCCTGTACCGATAAAACTGGTAATACAGTAGAATGTGAGAAAAAAAGGGTAGTCAGTATATAGACAAATTGAACATATAAATTCAGTAGTATCCAATTTAAATACCCAACATTCCTTATAAGTATAACTTTATATCGTGTATTTATTCTTGATATTTTTACTAGCGAGTTTTAAGTGGACTATGAAATAGAAATTTTTGTTTTTTATTGTAGACACTTTTAAAATTTAAATGTTTTCTCGGTTTAATATTTTAAAATATTGTTTATGATATGTATGGTATAAAAACGGTACGGTATAAACAGTATTAACAAAGGATAGAGAAAAAAATTCCATCATTGTAAATACTTATGTTAGACTTTGAGGGAAGTGAGAAAGGGGAAGGAATGAAGAATGAAGACGTCTCCATTGGTGTGACTGTTACACACATAAAAAGGAAACGTACAAATGCATAACATGGACAGACGTGATTAATTAATATTTGTATACCATAATAAAATTTAAATACATAAAAACTTTAAATAGGTATGACTAACTGTTTTTCTAAGATTACAATATTTATAAGAAGTCGTGTCGTGTAGTTCTACAGTAATCGTGAATTAATTCGGGAACCTTCCATTCGTGTCAACCGGGAAGTACAGACGTCCAAGATAGGTACCTAAGTTGATTGACGTCAAGTTATTATAAATGTTTTTTTTTAAGGTCTTTCAAGGTTTTTCGTTTGGAATTTAAGTGGTACCAATAAGTGGTACGTAGTTGATAAACGTATCTTAAATGTAACGTAATCCGTAACATTCATTAGACCTCTACTAAGTATCATATGTGCTCCTACACACGGATAATATACGTTTATGACATGGTAAAATATGTGTCTTTAACTCGTAGGTACTTAAAATTATACCTCCTATAGGGGGTGTCTATGACTGCCTCCTGACATGAATCTTAGATCGTTATTATCAATATATAAAAAATTTAACATACACATAAATCCGAGATTTGTGTCCCTAGTCTTTATGTTTATTTTTAGTAGTTTCTATAAAAATATATAAAGACTATATCGTTTTTCATTAAGTTGAAACTTGAAGTAAAATTATACAAATAAAGATAGGGGTTTACTTTACTCCATGTGTTTTACAGTGAAACTTAGACAGGTGTTTAACACAAGAACGAAAGTATCAATTTTAATTAAGTTATTACACTTCGTGAATAATTTACACCTATTCGGTTTAAACAGAAAAATCTATACACCGTGTTTATAATATTTTCCGAAAGTATTTTGATTGAACGTCACATTGAAATTAACATTATATAACTAGATTTCATTACATAAAATACTTTTTACTGTAAAAAAACAATATAGTTGTATGATACTTTCTATTAAAAATTTTAAGGAATCCCTTAAGAACTAAAAAATATATATTGACACTTATATCAAACTCTCAATTTCTTCTCATCCTCTTTAGTTCTGACTAAATTTGGTTGGATTTTAATATGTTTTTTCTGTTCCTAAAATTTTAAGAAATTAAGGGTAGCGTGGTAAAGACTGAGTATATTATAATAACAGGTTGATCGACTGAACGAGAATTAGTGGGTCGACTCTGGTTTTTTAGGGCTTCGGGTTTAGCTGTTGTGCGTATGAGTACTTGATTTACTAAAAAATAACAAAATTTTTGACTCAAAACTCCACCAAACAACGTGTCGAATTAATCCATCTTTATTTAACAGTGTTGATTATGTCACAGAAAACAACAAACGTTGGTTCTCGGAATCTATTAAAGGAAATCAAGAAGAGTAGTCGGACCCTTGTGGATTTAATCAAGTAAGACTACTTGACGGAACAAGGGTCATAGATTCGTGATAAGAAACGGGAAAGTTCTACCCGAGTCAAATAGGTGGGTGTTTCTGTGAGAGAAACTCGAATAAAAGGTCAACTACAGGTCTAAGGTCCACTTCCGGTAATAGAATTGTGGGTATTGGATCCTCGAGGAAATGTCTGTTGAACCGTCGAAGTAATAGTTCTAGTGTTCCCCATCTAGGGGTGATGGGACTTCGAGTGTCGGTGGACTTAGTCATTTATAGGCAAAGAGCCACCACTATGGGGTCAGAGATTTGTTACGTCCTCTGACACAAGTGAGAGACCCAACCCTTCTAGGGGACCTCTTCCCTTACCGATGGGTGAGGTCAGGTGACCCCAGTGTTTTCTCAACCTGTACACTGACTTCACTGATTGTGAAAGTGTGAAAATCCTCCCGTATCTCGGAGAAAAAGAACACCCTTCTGTACTTGTCGTGTCGAGTCGTCCTTTATCTTGTCAACTTTCTCTTTCCTTTCTGAGATGTTGACTTTGTTATCTGATTTTTCATTTGTTTAAACAAAGATTTAGTATAGGACGAAGTCAATTATAAATGATAGATGTCGAAGTGGAAGACAACGCTCTCGTTTCCGTCACGGAGATTTTCGTGTTATATTCTTCGGTTTCTCACCCGTAGAGAGGTAACCATACTGGTGACGACAAGGAGGGTGATGAGGACTTCTGGGTTCCTCGTGTCTTACCTCTTCGAAGAAGACCCACAGGACGAGGAGCGGAAAGAGGGTCTCCCGTACTGTGTCTTTCCATCCAGAAGTCAAAGCAGACCTACTTCAAGAGAGGTTCAGAGTCCCCTTGACTTCATGTCGTGTAAAACAACGACAACGACGACAAAACTCCTTGTCCACTTACTTCCTACCATATTCAAGAAAACGTCATAACGTTCACTAAACGTCATAACGTTTAGTGGAATTTTGTATCGTCGAATTTTGTTGTTTGTAAATAACCAGAGTATGAAAGACGTCCAATTCTTAGTCCCTTATCGAGTCGATCCACTAAGACTGAGATCCAAAGAGTACTCAACGTCAGTCAGTTCGTCTCTGTAGGAGGGTAGACTTCTAAACTGAACCCCTCCTAGACGAAGGATCGAGTGAGTGTACCAATAGCAGTCCTAAGTCGGGAATGCCCGACAACCCAACTCCCAGAGTCAAGAAGTGACCGACAACCGAACTCTGACGGGAATCAAGGAACGGCGGACCTGGAAAGATAGTCCGACGGATATTGCATCGTTGATCGAAGAGGTTGTCACTCTTTAGATTGTCTTTCACACGTCGTGTTTTACCATCAGAAAGAATTTTTTGATTTTTATCTTGATGGTATACTAGGTCGTTAGGGTAAGGACCCGTATATAGGTCTCTTTTGATATTAATCTTTTCTATGTGCGTGGGGTCACAAATAACGTCACGACAAATGTTATCGGTTCTGTACCTTCGTTGGATTTACAGGATCCTTGGATCTACTTACCTATCTCTTCTACACCACATATATATATATATTCAACGTCAGTCATATATATATACACACATATATATACTTGGTAATGAGTCGGTAATTTTTGTACTTTATTAGGACGAACGTCGTTCTACCTACTCGGATCTCTAACAGTATGACTCACTTCATTCAGTCTGTCTCTTTCTCTTTATAGTATACTTCAAAGAATATACGTATTAGATTTTTCTTTACTATGTTTAATTGAATAAATGTTTTGTCTTTCTGAGTATCTGTATCTTTTGTTTGAGTACCAATGATTTCCCCTTCACTCAGCCCCCTCCCTATTTATCCTCAAACCCTAATTGTACATCTGTGATAATGTATATTTTATTTATTAGTTATTCCTGTATGACATATCTTATCCCTTGAGATAAGTTATAACATATTATTGGATATGTCCTTTTCACAGATTTTTTCTTACCATACAGATACATATGTATATGTATGTATATATACACATATATACATATGTGTATGTGAATCGACATATGGACTTTGACATATGGACATATTGTGTTGTAACGTTTAGTTGATATGAGGTTATATTTTATTTTTAATTTAAATTTTCTAAATTTTTCTTTATTTTAAACCTTCGTCGGACTTTTTTCGTGTCAGAAAGGGATTAGATTAGAAGACAGTGAACAGAGCCAAGACGACAAAAGATAAGAAATCATCGTTCGATCGGATGTTAGTTCTTCTCCTCTTGATAAAGCCTGTATAAAAATTTTGGTCGGGTCTACGAATACTGAGTCCTATGGGGACCGTATTCCTTCGGGACCCTAATCTCTTTCTTACCGACCGATACGAATAATGTACCCTTGTGGTAATGGAGAGTGGACTCTCTTGTTCTTACCGACCCGTTTGGAATATAATCTTTTTCTCCTATAATGTCCCCAATCCCACCAGTAAGAGACTAGGAAGAGATAGAAAATCAGACCCGGTGTACTCTTCTTTATGTTTTAAAATCTTGTTAGAACCTGAAACGAATCTCTTGGTCAAAGAGGGTTTGATTAACTTAACGACGAAAACACTTTAACGACTTCAGATTAGGAGTCAAAGAAGTGGATACTTTACACATATTCTTACTGTAGTTTGATCGTTTCTCAACAAATACTACTAACTCACTCTATTCAAATTCCCTTTTGAAATACTACGTCTTCACGATGGTTTTTTCGAACCAAAAATAATCGTAAATTTCTCGTAATTACAAGACCGTGGGAAAAAAGGGGAGGGAAAGACAATATAGGTAATTCGTGTTGGGGTGGAAGAGTGTAAACTCTGTGAAGAGATAACATAGTGATAGTCACTTTTCAATAGGTGTTGTGGTGAGAGACCGATTGATGCGATAAAATGAGGTCCAAACATATGACTGTTCCAGTCTGTAGTACGTAGCCCACTATAAATCTGGTGACTGTAGAGTCTTCTACTAGTCGTAACCCTCTCCTGTCCTACGATGTTTGAAATTGCAAACGTGAGGTCCTCGGTCGACACAAAGCAAAAGACACCGACCACAAACACAAGATGGATCTACTTTGGACGTTTCGTCTACTGTCACCCCCAACGATCTCCTGTAGAAATTAAGAAGAAAGATAGTCTTGTTGACATTGTTTTGGACGGAAGATTGTGTAAATCGAATATGCTTATTACGTGAATATCCGTGGAACACTTACGACTTATATGAGATAGTTCTTCGTTAGGTACTAGACGTCACTCTCGCTTAGTTTGTTCTCTTGACGTCTGAAGAACAGTATGACGGAAAAAAAAAAAGAGAGGAGGTGTCTGAACTCTCCCTTCCACAAATAAAAGGGATTTGTTAGTCTGTGTCGGATGCACTGGGACTAGGGGTCCCACTCCTTCGGCGACTCCTCAAAGTGAGACACGGACTTTCGGAAGTGTCTGGAGTGAGCGGGGATGTCGGAGAAGAGGATGTCGTGATTCAGATCTCTGTTACTCGACGAAGAGAAACAGTCGTTTCACCCTCTCATGCTTGACATGTAGCCTTTGTGATTCCAGTGAAAGTTCCAGGGGGTTGGGGCAATACCGGGCCAGGTAGAGACACAGTCGACCCTCAGACAGAGACCCTAACGACTTGAGACCCACTTGTCGTCCGGGCACCCCTCCTTCCCGAACTCCTCTCCCATGTAAAACGCTCTTCTACGTTCTTAGTAGAACCCTGTCCTCGTCCTAAGTAAACCCCCTTTCAAACTACGGTTTGTTAGGAAACAACCCCTCTAGACCCTACACAGGAACACCCTAGTACACCAGAGGTATTCCTTGAACACGAGGTGGACAATGTGGTCGTTGTAGAACTTGACCTTCCGGGACTAAATAGTTCGATTCCCGATACACCACCACTTCGGGTCCAACGTCCGAATTCGGAGTGAGGGAAGTCTGTACTGAACACAAACTATTATTAGTAGGTGTATCAGAGGAACTTTAATTTATACAACTAAAGTTAAAAAGACCGAGACAATTCTACCACATTTGATGTAATTTCTGTGTTCCCAGTCCATCTGGAAATCATATCAGAAACAACAACGTTTGTAATGTTGTAAAAGACGTCACAGTTCGATATCCTTGAGGTTCCTTGTGTACCGAAAGTCATACGCACAGTTAGAAGATCTCGGGACCTGTCAAGACCCTCCAGAGTGCCCCCAAGACTCACGTTTTTCAAGTAGTCAGATATTTTTACTACACTGGTGACCCTCCCCGGAAAGTCCTTTCCCAACGAGAGTACTCGTCCTGACGACTTCTCTGTTAAAGTTTAGCCCGACAGAGTCTTCGTTCCAACACTCACAAAGGGAACTTGGATCGGGTCCTTCCTAAGTCTCCACAAGAGTCCCTTGTACTTACTTCCGTTCCTAATTAACGGAACTTCTGGGGAGAAGAGTAAGTGAGAGGACGTCCGTCAACGAGACCCCTCCATTTCGAAAATAAGAAAGTCTATTACAGGGTGCTTGTACTTCTGAAGGGAAGAACCGAGACCATGGTAATCCCTAAGGGTTCAGGAAACTGTCCGTGAAAGTCATGTAGGTGCTTTCCCTGTGAAACTGACGGGAGTTCTTCTTCTCTCTACCACCCACCTACTGTACCTAATTAAAAAAAAAAAGGAAAATTATAGTCGGGAAATACCTGACCTTCTGTAACCGTTATTGTTATTCTGAGGGTCTGAGAACAAATCTGTTCACAAACTAGAGTCTCAAATTTACTCCATGGGTCGTCAAGTGTCTTTTGTTCAAGTAGTCACATCTTTACTTATCCCGTTTCCGTTCTGGGTCCATAGTGGGACCCGAGGTGCATCTCTACTTACTTTTAGTACCTGATTAAAGGTCTAAATTCCGTCGGTCTCAATCGACCATAATTATTTAAATTGAAGAAAAATAAAGAGGAAACCGACATGGTGTGTCAAACGTCCTACAACGAAGGGGTTGGTCCCTAGTTTGGGTCCAAGGACCGTCATCTTAGCACTTCAGGATTGGTTGGCTGGTAGTCCCTTCAGGGAATAGTTTAAATTAAAGTTTTGTCTAGAAGTCTATAGGGATGTGAACACTTATGTTATATCGTATGTACAATGAGGGTCTCTTTCGTACGCATTGAGGTCACTTTAAGTCGACGACCCACACTGCAATGAAAAAACAAAAACAATTAAAAGACTTTTTAAAAAAAAGAGGGGTGTTTTCAGACCCAGTCTGGATCTCTTATACAAAACCAGTTCTATTACGATATCAGGAATCACTTGGGAAAATAAAAAAATTAATTAAATAAAATTAACCTCCAATTAATGAAGTGTTATAATACCACCCAAAACGGTCTGTAACTGTACAGTCGGTACCCACATGTACACAGGGGGACAGGGTTTGGGGGAGGGTGGAGGAAGGGGTAGCGTAGTCAGATACTGGGAGACCCAGTAGGGTCCCGTGGTCATAACTCACGGGACAAAGTGCGTAGCTTGAACCTGACCAGTAGATAAAGTATATACCATTATATGTACAAAGTTACGAGAAGAGAGTTTAGTAGGGTGGGGACCTAAGAGGGTTTCCCAGGTTTTCAGACAAGAAATACAGAAAGAACAACAGAACGTGTATCCCAGTAGTAATGGTAGAAAACAATGAAATATAATTGTATATTTATGTGTTTTGATCAGGGTTACACTCGAAGTTGTTTTAACTCCCCCTTTACAGTACCCAGAGGTTCCATCCGACTATTATAAAGAAGACCTTACAATGAGAAGGTGACAGTTTTCTTTTTCACTACTATTCATTCTTTCCACCAAAACTGACACGAAAGTTGTGTAGGACAAGTGACTAGTGTGAGAGAGATTCCGAAATCTCGAATTATAGATGAACTGTAAAATCAACTAGAAAGTTGGGTAACGAAGTTTGGCCACAATGTGTCGGGTGAAAAGACGGTAATTGTTTCACCTTTGTTAGTCGGTGGGAGAACGAATAATAAGGGATGGTCGAAAGGTGGACCACTCGTCGGGGACTGGTACAGGGACCACCATTGGAGAGTCTACTTGTCTCTCATATCCTCTTACTACAATTTTTGTTTTGAGTTCAGTCCCTTTGAGAATTAAGAAATTAAGTCCGAACAGTGGTTTAACACGTTGAGACAGATCCATTTCCTTCTTACTATCCTAGTTAAAACACACACACACTAACGTTTTTATGGGTCTTATACTGTCCGATATATAGTTTGATGGTTTCTAAGATTCGTTCCCAAAAAAACGGTTATCGTGCCGTTTCCCGTAGGAACTGGAGAAACAAGGAATCTCACATGTGGTGTCCTAATTCCTCTCCTCACTTTTGACACATTCAGTGACTTTAGTCGACCAGGACTAGGGAGTACAAGAGACTGAACCCGAACTCCATCCGCTATCTCCGTGTCGGTATTACCTGTTACTGGTGGCACTCTACCCTCCGTGTCCAACGTTTTCGGAAGAAGGCCGGGAGTCGTCTTCGTTAGAACTCCTACCACCTCTACTACCCCTATATGCTCTACTTCTGGTTTTGGTACCCGTGGTGTTACTGCTCACTCGACTGTTCCTTTAATTAATACAGCACATATCACCACAACCGTGTCCTCTCAAAGTATTGACCCGCCTATAGTGTCTTTATTACCCGGTGGAAAGACATTGTTTTCCCGTCGGACTTGTGTCTCCTTTAGACTTAACACCGGTGTTTGTTGGGTTACGACGTCCGGGGGGTATGGTCGACCCGTGTGTGGGAGAACAAGTACTACTAGTACATGGAGTTCCCCAACGTCTACCGGTGTATCGCCAGTATAGGGTAGCGACACTCGTCTTTCGTCAACAACTACCGGTTTCACTATTTTTTCTTGTAGACCCACCGTGTCGGTCGGTTCCTCTACCCAACCGAGTCTGGACGCTCTGACCTGTCGTAGGCTCCATGTTACTGGTTACACATGTTTCAGAGACTTCACCTTTCGTGTCATTCCTTCTTCATGTACCCCCACACTTCCACAGCTAGTTACGACTATTAACAGTGTTACTACTGTAACGGTCTGTTCCAGTTTTCCATGTTCCATTCCTTTTAGTGTTTCTCCCACTCGAATACAAGTACTTTTGACCATTTTGGGACCTTTTATTTAAGGGAGTGGGGACACACCAAGAGACAGAAGTAGCTATTTAAGGTCCTCTGAATCCTGTTCGTCAGTCCTGTGTAGTCACGGGTCGCGAGACTCGTCCTCTTGTGTTTCCGTTCCTTTATTAATCCTAGACGACGACTACCTACGGACCAATGACCCCAGACGACAAGTGGATTTTCTATCTTTTTGTGTTAGTCCTTTGTCAAAGTGTATACCTCTGAATATGTTTTCTTACTTACCTCTACCCTACTCTATCTTCCTTCTTTCCGACCCAGTTTACACCTTTTCTAAAGGACCACACAATCTTTGTCTACAACCCTTTTTACCTCCGACCTCTTTATCCCTTACACATCAATTTAAACCTTTCTAAAAGAAACCTAATGTCAAAGTCCAAACAAAAAAAAAAAAATTGAATTTTATTTACAAGATTGAAACGGGTGTTGAGAAGGAGACAACAAATTCCGTGTTAAAATAGTACAAGAGTTCATAGAAGGGACAATTCAACGGTTTGTTCTGTTGCGATAGACGAGGTTGTTCTGTATTCACAAACGAAAGAGGGACAGGGTGAACAAACGTAGAAAGTACTTGGGAAAAGTGTTTAGTAAGTCGTCGAAGGTTAGACTACCGGGGGCTGGGCTGGGGCTGTGCACGGTATATGTGCAAAAACAATTGTTCGGCGAAACGAAAGAAATAAAAGGGTCTGAGGAGAACGGGTCGTTCAGAAGAGTCTTGATTTATGCTGGATATCTCGGTTCGACAGATGTCACATCAAGTCAACGAGTCACGACGTCACATTGACCAAGAGTACCTGTCACACATAAAGACACACAAAAGACGGAAAGTAAACCTAAACCTAAAAGTGTTCGTCAAACTGAGTGATGATCTGAGACTTAAGAGAAAAGACTACGGAAGTCTTAGTATTTGTCCAAAGAATCCCTTTGGTCAAACATGTTGATAAAGGATGACCCCTCAATAATCCCTAGTCTTTCAAAAGTAATTATTTTTACAAATTATTATTATTATAGTTATTATTATCAGGGAATACAGTGAAAAATCAAATATCTCTTAAAAATGGTTATAATAAATTGTCGTATCGTTAGAGTATACAATCTATGCTTAATAGAGGTAAAACGTCCACCCCTTCGATTTTTGTGTATCCTAATCCACTAAGTCGCTGTTAATAATTGAGGAATCTAGGTGTGTAAAAAATTTCGGTCACATTAAACAAGACGTGGTACTCACGGACTCTTTGCAGTTCTAATGTTTTGTCTACTCCTTCTTCTATGAAAACAAAACGAAAATAATTTTTATTAATTACGTAAAAGGAGTGAGAATCTTACTCTAATATAATCCTTTTTGAACCTTTTCGACTTTTTGATACACTTTTGATCTTTTTAAACCTTCACAGATTTGTTCTCAGGATTTACGTCATGAACCTACGTTGGAGTTTTTGTTGTCTTACTAGAGACAAGCAAAGGTTCCGTTTGGTAAGTTGTAGTGTCATTTGGTTCAGATACGAAGTTGGTTATTGCGACTTCTTCGACTTCAACTTGCCAAGATACTTCCGGATGTTCCGGAAAATCTTGATTGTGGGTTTGTTCTACAGGAAAAGTAATATCCCCTGACCTTACGTTTTCATCCTTCAGTTCTTTGTGGACCTCATTGTCCATTTAAACCGGAACCTTACTCCTTACTTCGTCCCGTTTCTGATTGTCTCAAAACGGTTCTTTTACGTGACCAGTATCGTTAGTGGGAGAAGGTTGTTGTGTTCTCTTCTGAGATGTGTACCTGTAGTGGTCTACCAGTTGTGGCTTTAGTCTAACTAATATAAGAAACGTCGATTTCTACCTCCTCGAGATATGTCAGTTGTTTTTGTTCTGGTCCTCGGCTGACACCGAGTCTAGTACTTGAGGAATAATGGTTTAAGTCTGAGTTTAACTTCTTTCATCCCTTTTGGTGCTTTGGTAAGTCCATACTGGATTTACTTTAGGGAATATTAATATGTCACCTTCACCCTTTATCTAAATTCCCGGATCTAGACTATCTATCTCACGGACTGCTTGACACCTGCCTTCAAGTACTGTAACATGTCCTCTGTCCCTAGTTCTGGTAGGGGTACTTTTTCTTTATGTTTTTTCGTTTTACCGACAGACCCCTCCGGAATGTTTATCGACACTTTTTTTCTCTTCACTTTTCGTTTCCTCTTTTCCTTTCTATATTCGTAGACTTACGTCTCAAGGTTTCTTATCGTTTTTTTCTATTCTTTCGGAAGGAGTCGTTAGTTACGTTTCTTTATCTCCTTTTCTTGTCTCACCCTTTCTGATCTCTAGAGAAGTTCTTTTAGTCTCCATGGTTCCCTTATAAAGTACGTTTCTACCCGAGTTATTTCCTGTCTTTATCATACCTGGATTGTCTTCGTCTTCTATAATTCTTTTCCACCTTTCTTATGTGTCTTCTTGATATGTTTTTCTAGAAGTACTGGGTCTATTAGTACTACCACACTAGTGAGTGGATCTCGGTCTGTAGGACCTTATACTTCAGTTCACCCGGAATCTTTCGTAGTGATGTTTCTTTCGATCACCTCCACTACCTTAAGGTCACCTCGATAAAGTTTAGGACTTTTTACTACGACACTTTCACTACGTAAAGTTATACGGTCGTTTATACCTTTTGAGTCGTCTCCGGTGTCCTGACCTTTTCCAGTCAAAAGTAAGGTTAGGGATTCTTTCCGTTACGGTTTCTTACGAGTTTGATGACGTGTTAACGTGAGTAGAGTGTACGATCATTTCACTACGAGTTTTAAGAGGTTCGGTTCAAAGTCGTTATGCACTTGGTATTTGAAGGTCTACAAGTTCGACCAAAATCTTTTTCGTGTCCTTGGTCTCTAGTTTAACGGTTGTATACGACCTAGTAGTTTTTTTCGTTCTCTCAAGGTCTTTTTGTAGATAAAGACGAAATAACTGATACGGTTTCGGAAACTGACCCACCTAGTGTTATTTGACACCTTTTAAGACTTTCACTACCCTTATGGTCTGGTGGACTGGTCGGAGAATTCTTTGGATATACGTCCGGTCCTTCGTTGTCAATCTTGACCTGTACCTTGTTGTCTGACCAAGGTTTATCCTTTTCCTCATGTAGTTCCGACATATAACAGTGGGACGAATAAATTGAAGATACGTCTCATGTAGTACTCTTTGCGACCCGACCTTCTTTCTGTTCGACCTTAGTTCTAATGGCCCTCTTTAGAGTTATTGGAGTCTATACGTCTACTGTGGTGGGAATACCGTCTTTCACTTCTCCTTGATTTTTCGGAGAACTACTTTCACTTTCACCTCTCACTTTTTCAACCGAATTTATAGTTGTAAGTCTTTTGCTTCTAGTACCGTAGACCGGGGTAGTGAAGTACCCTTTATCTACCCCTTTGTCCCCTTTGTCACAGTCTGAAATAAAAACCCTCAAGGTCTTAGTGACGTCTACCACTGACGTCGGTACTTTAATTTTCTGAGAATGAGGAACCTTCTTTTCAATACTGGTTGGATCTATCGTATAACTTTTCGTCTCTCTAATGAAACGGTTGTTTCCAGACAGGTCAGTTCCGATACCAAAAAGGACACCAGTACATACCTACACTCTCAACCTGACACTTCTTTCGACTCGCGACTTCTTAACTACGAAAACTTAACACCACAACCTCTTCTGAGAACTCTCAAGGAACCTGACGTTCCTCTATGTTGGTCAGGTAAGACCTCCTCTAGTCGGGACCTTAAAGAAACCTCCCTTACTACGACTTCGACTTTGAGGTTATGAAACCGGTGGAGTACGTTTCTCAACTGAGTAACCTTTTCTGAGACTACGACCCTCCTAACCCCCGTCCTCCTCTTCCCCTGCTGTCTCCTACTCTACCGACCTACCGTAGTACCTGAGCTACCTGCACTCAACTCACTTGAGGCCCGTAACGACTACCTGTCCCTCCGGACCGCACGACGCTAAGTACCCCAGCGTTTCTCAGCCTGTGCTGACTCGCTGACTTGACTTGACTCGACTTGACTTTGTTCCTATACTTCATGATCGTATAATCACAGTTACGTACAGGTACAAGGAACCGAAATGTAAAGACGAAGGTTAATAAATTCATTTAAAAGTCTCTATTCGTGGACCTATATGTTTTTCGAAAATACTGTAATAAATATTACATTATTACTTATGTTTTTATTATATACGAATTTATTCAATATAGGTAGACGACCGTTGGTTTGTCGGTAATATACAGTTTTTCCCCGACTATACCTTTCTATGTTATCTTTCTATCTCTGTATCTATCTGTTTATCTAGTTTAAAACATTTTTCCTTTCCTTAATTGTTTTCTTACTTTGTGTAAGTTGTCGTGTGTACGAAAACTTTTTCAGACTTTCATTTGTATTGTTTTGTAATTTTTATAAAAAAGACTCATTACTTAATTTAATTAAAAGAAAAATACAAGAAATATATTAGTTCTAAAAGAAAAATTAATAAGAGAAGATTTGTGTTTCGTTTAAACAATTTAAGAAACGGTTTTACCTTGAAAGATTACTCCGACGTCTCTCCTGATGACTCTTCTCTTCCACTTTCGTCACCCAATTAAATGGCACTTCTTCCTTTTTAACTGTCATATTTCATGGTGATTGAATTTCAGAGATTTGTCCGTAAAATATCTTTAAACTCGTGGGTTTCCGGTCTAAGTTTCCTTTAATTGAAGGTCAAAAATTTCCTTCCGGTATCAACGATTTTTCTTTTAGAACGACTTGTCACGACCTTTATCACATCGTTCACTCCGTCTTAAATTCCCTTATGGTTTTTATAAAATTTTTAATTCTTTTGTTGTGTCATTAGTTCTACTTATTCTAAAATTACGTCACAAAATTTATTACTTACATTTTTAGGTATTACTTACTTTATAATTTTAGACTTTATTTGTGTCTTGGTTAAGACTGAGAAGGATAACACCCTAAGTTCATCAATTTACTCCCGTCTAAAACTTTTTGTCTTTTTATCTTTTATAAAAGTTATTGTCTCTTTTACATCTCGTTTATACACAAGGAAAAGGTGACTCTACACCACTACCCGATTAGGAATTGGTGAAGACATATTGACTCTAAGCACTACATAATGACTCGTTCTATTTTGAGTTTCGAATATATTGACTTTTTTAGTTAGGATGCATATAATTCCCCGTACTTTCTTTTTATTCGATCCGATATCCTCTCATTTCTAACTTAACTCGAACACCTAAGGACGTTAAGGTAGAGGAGGGGGTAGTAGGAGATCCCCCTTTACCCCTGTTTTTCTTGTCCACCCACTACTGTGGTCCTACCCTTCCAGCCCTATTGACTTTGTTTTACCGTCGGAGGAAGACGTCTTAAGTGGAGTGACTTTTTACGTCGTGAAATTTGGTGAAAGACAAAGGAACCTAAGACCTAGAAAACCGGTTTTAGAGAGAGGTGCTCTTTTATATTTTTATAAAGGAAGATCTCTGTAGTAAAAGATGAACCTGGATTGTTGGTTAGGATCCGTTCCCCAATTAGCATAAGTAGTAGGTTCAGAAACGAAGGTTGACCTTCGTTCAACCTTTTTAAGTACACGAACCATCGAAATTCAGGAAATTTATATTGACTTAGTATCCCGGAATCTCAATGCTCCATTAAAACTTTCGTGTCGCGAGGAGTGTTTCTCGGCGGTTTGAGACGAAGGTCACTAACGTTTAAGTAAGAGAATGTTCAATCGTAGGCGGAGAATTCTTTAATTCAAATGAATTTCTTTATTTTGACCCGAAAAGTATAATATTTTTACGAATGCCGTCTTTTTTTTCGACAGGCATATCTTCCCGTATTGATCTTTTCAATCAAAAGACAAAGGAACGAAACGTAAGAGACCAGGTCTTCATTTGTATTAAATACAAACAAACAAATAAAATGGACCAAATAAAGACAGATCTTTTAAAGATACAAGTCAATACATATAAAGACATAGTAAAGTTAAAACGTGTTTACCTTGATCTGACGTGTATGGTTAAACGTCGATCAAAAAAAGGGGAATTATACAATTTATAAAAGGTATAGTCATGACATTTAGATAGAGTGAGAAAAGGAAAGATTACCACGTATGATGAAGTAATGTGTCTGGGTATATCTATATACCAGTAGTTAAGATAAAAACTTACCAGAATCAAGAATCTTTTACAATGAAGGATAACTGAGTTATGGACAGAGGGACGTTGAATGGTGTAGGTGTGTAATAGGGTGGAAGATAAAGGAAAAGTTAGACTATTACAAATTTTATAAACCTCTAGTAACATTACAGAGTCGATTTAAAGTACAGGAACTGGGTAATGGTGTTGTTCTACTCGTACTTCTTTATATTATAATTACTTGTACTCTTAGTTATATTGGCTTTTTATAACGTTTAGTATCTCCCTTTTATTATTATAAAACCTTTTACGTGTACCGTAAGGTAAAAGTGAATCAAGACGGTTGTCGACGAACGACACGGTCTGTAATCGTTATTCCTTTTCCTTAGTTAAAAGTCTGTCACTAGAAATTTTCTGTAACTTTCCGACTTAGATAAGTCTCCTTTGTCCATTTTTGTGGTATATAAGTTCTCCACAAATTTTCCTTTCGATTTTGGGTGTTTCGTTCTTTTTGAGTCGAGAAGATCATAGTTTCGTACGAGTCAGTGAGACTGAAGAGGTCGAGAATCTCTTAGAGTTTAGTAACGATACATAAGGAACTTCGACCCCTGTAACTAGGGAAACCAAACTCTTCACTGTGTCCCCCTTTTTTACGTCAGACAATTTGAGGTCTAAAGTCCTCATAAAGGGGGTTCTGTTCGTTTAGGGAGATGGGGTTCAGAGGACCCTGGTAGACAAAGTTGTAGGGAGGTCCCATGATTCTTCCTACTCTCTTGGGATCTCGAATAGAGTTCCCGAAACAATCCTTGAACCCATCATCTACTCTCTCTACGAGAGTAAACGAACGATTGACAACCCCCTAAAACTTTCAAAGTGTCTGATTATGACGTAACTAAAATCAGGTCATTTGGTATCCCAATGACCTACTCGAATGTTTCTCTTCTGGGATTTAAAATCGAAAAGTCATAATCTTTCGTCGGTTGAAGGACTTTGAATAAGTTTAGTCTAGTCCCCTTTCGTCTCTCAATGTCCTCGGCCCCGAAGAGAACAGACCAAAGTCGAATGTCAGTTAAAGAATTGTGGAGTGACTGTATGTAGAGTTGGATTGCGAGGGTAAAGAGAGAAACAAACCTCTCTTCTATGAAAGTATGGGTAAGGAATACGAGGGAAACCAAGTAAGAACCGAATAAGAGTTTCTCTTACTTTGTCGTCATCGAAAGGTGAAGTCGTTCAACTCAAAGCCCCAGTGGTGCTGGAGAAGTAACTCTTCCAGAGACATGAGAACGGACTAGAAGGGAGATTGAGTCTACCATTTTTTAGACGGACGTTATGTCCTCTGGACCCAAACTAGGGACCCAGCCCTTCTAGGAGACCTTCTCCCTTACCGTTCGGTGAGGTCATAAGAACGAACCTCTTAAGGTACCTGTCTCCTCGGACCGCCCGATACCAGGTACCCCAGTGTTTCTCAGTCTGTGTTGACTCGTTGATTGTGATGAAGATGATAAGGACAAGGGAAGAGTTCGGGGATCACTCGGTCCCACCTTAGAAACACCGTTTAACACACACGTAGTTGACTCTGTATCTAGACATGGGAACCCTCAACAAACTCTTCGGTAAAATCTTTTCTTCCTACTCACGGCTTCTTGTCTACGAAAGTTTGACACCACGACCTCTTCTGACAACTCTCTGTCGTTTCTCTAGTTTAGTCAGTTAGGATTTCCTTTAGTTGGACCTTATAAGTAACCTTCCTGACTACGACTTCGACTTTGAGGTTATGAAACCGGTGGACTACCTTCACGACTGAGTGACCTTTTCTGGGACTACGACCCTTTCTAACTTCCGTCCTCCTCTTCCCCTGTTGTCGCCTACTCTACCAACCTACCGTAGTGGTTGAGCTACCTGTACTCAAACTCGTTTGAGACCTACTATCGCTTTCTGTCTCTTCCGACTACACGACGTCAGGTATCTCAACTTCTCAGCCTGTACTGACTCGCCGACTTGTTGTCGTTACATTTTCTTTTACCGACATTCCTAGAAGTTGAGATTCTAAAAGAAAGATTTTATTAACATAAAAGGGAGACTAATTTTATCGTTATATCTACAGATAAGTGACATATATTTGTGTTCTTTCCTTTTTATTCTGACGTTTAATCAATACTAGAGTTTGAATCTTTGTGGTTGTGACTTAAAAAAAGTTTATAAATTAAGTAATGAAATAAATAAAAAAAAAAAAAACCGGTGTGCCCCAGAAATAACGACGGATACCCGAAAGAGATCAACACCTCTCGTCCCCGATGAGAAGTAACACTGCGTGTCCAAAGAATAATACCACCGAAGAGAACGACACCTCGTACCCGAGATCCCGTGAGTCCGAAGTCGGCCACGACGTGTTCCCGAATCATTGACGCTGAACCTCAGAGATCTCGTGTCCGAGTTATCAACGTCGTGTACTCGAGTCAACGGGGAGTCGTACACCCCAGAAGGGTCTGGTCCCTAGTTTGGGAACAAGGGACGTAACGTTCTACCTAAGAATCGGTGACCTGGTGGTCCCTTCAGGGTTGTGATATGTGTAAAACTACTGACCAAAAGTCTAATAAAAAGATACGTAAATATACAAACATAGACAAATATGTACATGTGAATACAAATACCTTTTTTACCCTACTAATAAATAAAAACATAATAAAACCTGAAGAGACCACCGAGTCCGCCATTTGGACGGACTTTACGTTCTCCGGGTCCAAGATAGGGACCCAACCCTTCTAGGAGACCTCCTCCCTTGTCGTTGGGTGAGGTCATAAGAAAGAACCTCTTAGTGGTACCTGTCTCCTCGGACCTCTCAATATCAAGGACCCCAGAGTTTCTGAGTTTGTACTGACTCACTGATTGTGTGTGTCATAAAAACATCGAGCACGAAAAAAAATTTGTTGTCCTCCAACACAATATGTACAAGAAATATACGTCGGACAAAGAGAGAATCCTTACAGAATACTTAGAAAGGGTATATTTATCTTTAAAAAAAGATGTCATAATAAGAATTTATCGATAGAACGGAAGATAGTGACTTCATGAGATATAATATCATACCGAAGTTCTGAATTTACTCGTAGTACATAATGTACACCAACCATTCAGAAGTTCCAGAAAAAATCAGATCTGGTCCCAAAGATTGGTCTTCAGACAACTACAAAATTCGGAGTATTAAGAAACAACGAAAAACCCCTCCCCTTTCCCCTTACTCCCCCCTCCGGTAGCGACACATTCCAATGTTTTACAAATCATCGAAGGGACAGGAGATGGATGACGAACGATCATAGTAGTGAAGAAGAGGGAGGGGATGTAAGTCAAGTCAAATCAAGTCAAGTCAGCGAGTCAACACAGACTGAGAAACGCTGGGGTACTTAGCGTCGTGCGGTCCGGAGGGACAGGTAGTGGTTGAGGGCCTCAAGTGAGTTTGAGTACAGGTAACTCAGCCACTACGGTAGGTCGGTAGAGTAGGAGACAGCAGGGGAAGAGGAGGACGGGGGTTAGGGAGGGTCGTAGTCTCAGAAAAGGTTACTTAGTTGAGAAGTGTACTCCACCGGTTTCATGACCTCGAAGTCGAAATCGTAGTAAGGAAGGTTTCTTTAGGGTCCCGACTAGAGGAAATCTACCTGACCAACCTAGAGGAACGTTAGGTTCCCTGAGAGTTCTCAGAAGAGGTTGTGGTGACAAGTTTTCGTGGTTAAGAAGCCGCGAGTCGAAAGAAATATCAGGTTGAGAGTGTAGGTATGTACTGATGACCTTTTTGGTAACCTCTTTTGGTTTTTTACAAAGATTTATAACAGTTTATAGGGGACCCCCATTTTAGTAGGAGAAAACTTATAGAAACTAGATGTCGTAAGACGGTAAGAGGAGGGGTGGTAGGTTTAGAAAAAAGTAAAGTAACTGTCCACATTTTTGGTCCAGTTTTGAAGTGAAAACCTATAGTTAAATGAGTAACATAGTAAATTAAACAAGAAGATATAGGGCACAAAAGACGTCTAACTTTCAGTCAAGATTTCAAAATTAATGTCCATTCAAGTTAAATAATGTGATATAATTTGTATACATGATATTTTACATAATATGATGTAAGTTGGTACATATCAATATATATCGACACGATCTAATATATTATATATAATTTTAGAACATGGTATAGTTCATCCTAATAGTTTAAATTGTGTATGTATATGTTTACGTACGAACACAAGTTGTAAAACGCTGGAATACCTGTCATCAGGTGGTCCGAGAAGAAAGGAACCATAAAAGGTCATTTTGTATATGTTCTGTGGATCAATTTACAATTAAGATTTATTTGTTGTTCGTTGAAAACATCCTATTCCTATAGGGTTTATATAGTATCCAGTATAAATATCATTTTTAATAATAAACAGACTTTTAGTTTAAAATGAGTCGTAGGGTATCAAATAGACCGTTGGGAGTAATCCTCCGTATATAACAAACTAATATGATGAGAGTCATTACGCTTTAACTAGTCACAAAGTCCCTCGTTGTCAGACTACGAGATAAGTTTAACTAGGGTAGTTAAAAAATAGTAAAGTAGAAATTACTGAAAACCAATTTAGTTAAAAAATAATCACCTACTTTTGTTACGAAAAGATTAGTTCAGTTCAGTAAAGAAGATGTAAATAAGGTATATGAAAAAAAAACATATCTTCAAATAAAGTAGTTAATCCGGTTCTCATGTTCCATTTTGTCTCATATCAACTTTAAGTTTGACCCAGGAGATAAAGACTCAGATCACCCGTAAGGTAATGTAAGTCCCTTTTTTATGGTAAGTGAAAACTAAACAACTACTATATACTGATGTTTATCAGTGTTAGGTCCTTCGGATACAGAGTATTAATCACCTCTACATTCTACCGTCTCTATATCGTGCCCCACCCTCACCACGAACGTTTGACTTCGTTTAAGTCTTTTTTCAAGAGATTCACCCCCTTTTTTTTTGAGATCTTTATTCTCCATTTACTACCGTAAACTTCCTTTCTCTCACTACCTATTAAATTTCTTAGACCGTAAAAAATAAAAGAAAAGTAAGACCGGTGCGTTAGACTCATTGTGTAAAATTTGATCAGGTGTATCAGTTCATGGATAGGTACCTACATGATATCTGTCAGTTTAACGAACACCAAAGACTTTCCAGACCCGAAGAGACCACCGAGTTCGTTATTTCTTGGACGGACGTTACGTTCTCCGGGTCCAAATTAGGGACCCAGTCCTTCTAGGGGACCTCTTACGTTACCGATGGGTGACGTCATAAGAACGGACCTCTTAAGACACGTGTCTCCTCGGACCACCCGATGTCAGGTACCCCAGTGTTTCTCAGCCTGTACTGTCCGACTGATTGTTAAAGTGAAAAAGACTTTCCAGATTTCAAAACAAGTGTTTGTCTGAAATTTCTGTCAAGTCTCCTTCTGAGGGAAAGAAGTCGAAATACTGTACACTGTACTAGTCTTAATCCGTCGTGTTTTTTAAAAGAAGACAAAGTAAATAACAGAAATAATATAGCGTAAATGTCACTTAATTTAAATATCAATTTATAGGACACTTAATTTAAATATCAATTTATAGGACACCTCTCTTATATCTTTCTCCTAATTTTCTGGGATAGAAAGTGTATACAGTATATAGAGTTATCCCGACCGTCCTGTAGTCAATATTTTCTTTTATAAGATACTATGATTAATGGTATCCTTAAGTAAATTCTCATACAGTTTCTCTACGTTTCTAATCACTAAGGTACTTTCTACTTGTTGACCTCTATTTTCTCGACAGATCTTACAGAAATCATGAGAAGGTCTCTATAAAAAAATTTCGTTAATAGAGATTCTTTCTTCTCCTATTAAATAGTCCAACGTTGTAGTAATATCTTTTTTAATTACTCAATTAACGAGTAAATATAGAGATTATTTATAAATAACTTTTAGATTTGTACGAGACGTAGTACGATTCGTGTTCCATTTCTTGTTAGTTAGTTTGTGTATGTATCATACACTGCGCCTTGTTCTGTTACGTTAAGCATATGTCAAACTGTGTGCGAAACTATTCCATTCTTGTCTCATAACGTCCTTGTTATTCATTGGAAGACTACACGTAAAATTATATGATTTAATGAATATAGGTGATCCCTTCGTTTTCGGTGAACCTCTACCGACTAGACTTAATTATTGGTAGTTTTTACTTACTTAACCGTAAAACTTAATAGAACACTCAAATTTATCACAGAGTCTCTAACCAGTCGAAATCACTCAACTGGTAACTCTAAACCCCGAACACACCGACTCTGTCTGAGACCTACTACCCCCGATGTGGTTCCAAAAGGATTAATGGTTTACGACAAAAACGAAGAAGGGAATGAACTATTGAGACTAGGCAAGTTGTGACGAACGATTAATGTGGAATAGAACTTTAAAAGAAGTCGCAACTAAGACACTATGGTAATGATAGAGAACCACAAAGATTTAAATTCGTCTCTTCGAATGGTAAATCGTATACCCACTCAATCGTATAGCCGAAGGAACCACCGAGTCTGTCATTTCTTATGTGGAGATTACGTCCTCTGGACCCAAGCTAAGGACCCAACCCCTCTAGGGGACCTCTTCCCGTACCGTTGGGTGAGGTCCAAAGAACGGACCTCTTAGGGGTACCTATCTCCTCGGACCGCCCGAAGTCAGGTACCCCAGTGTCTCTCAATCTGTACTGACTCACTAATTCGTGTCATGGACGTAAACAGGCAGACAAAATGTCTCCCCTATCACTTACGGAAAATGAGATCATTCAGTCACTTGAACCCCAACAATTCTCTCTAAGATGACATGAGAAAAGTAAAGTCATACACTAATTGGATTTATAGATTTAATTGGTGGATGAGTCAGTGTAGTGAGACTAAATTAAGAGACGGACCATACAAAAACAAGTAAAGAAATAAGTAAAGCAGTGAGAAAGAGGGTATAACTCAATACTCAGGAATTCTCGTGAGTCAGAGAGTAGCAAAAGAGTCAGGATTTGGAAGTCGGTTTTGTCTGTTCGTTTGTTTGTCTTGGGGTATTAAATCGAGACACAAACGGTGACTACTTACCGAATCTATATTTTGAACGCGTTTGGTACGAAACTACAAGTCTAAAGAGTTAGGAATTTTATTTCTGTAAATTTAAAAGAGATTTCATAAAAGGATAAAATTTTGAAACTATAAAAAGAGATGAAACCCTGAATCCTATTTGTGACTACACGCGAACACACAAGTCGGTAAAGACTGAGAAACGTTGGGATACCTGACATCGGGCGGTCCGAGGAGACAGGAACCTTAAAAAGTTCATTATTATGACCTCATCCAACAGTAAAGGGGGAGATCCCCTAGAAGGGCTAGGTCCCTAGTTTGAGTGTAGAGGATGTGACCGTCGGTCCAAGAAAGTGGTGACGTGGTAAAACCCTTCGGGGTGACTATCCTTTAACTTTTATGGTAAATAGAGAAGAAGTTCAGTGACGATTGACTACAGGGTACCAATAGTAGTTAGGGTGGTAGGAAAGTCATAAGACGAAATTTGAGGAAAGAAAGAAGCTAAAGAAAGTTTAGATGGTGGTGGAGGACACCGAAAAAGAAAAGTGGATACGGTCGAAACTCCGTCATAGTATCTTCCGTTCCAATGATAGGACTTGATAGTTGGATCGTCTGGTCCGTCCCCTTGCTTCCTGAGTAGTTGGTCCGTCGCCCTTAGTGACGAGAAACCCTTGGCGGTGTCCCGGTGTGGCAAGGTCACTGAATAGAAGAACTTGAGGATGTTAGGATTAACGGTTTTTTCCGAGTCTACAATCTTCACCTCCTCTGGAATATCAAGTACGTCAGGTTGGAAATGTAAAGTATCTGTGTCGAAAAACTTTTCTTCAGAGTTGAACAACTCCATATTAGTATTTTAATTAAAAAAAGTTTTTGAGAATGACGTCGGGGTACGGACAACCCGTCGTCCGAGGACACTACTGTAGAATCTGGATAAAGTATTTGAAGATTAGGGAAAAAACAATAATTTGATATAGTAACTTCAATAATTTGTGTTAGGAGGATAAAGGTTTTAAATATAAAAGAAACTTTAAGAGAGGTCAGAGGTAGTCGGGGATGGGAAGGTGGAAAGGGGTTCGTATCTTATCCGAATACCGAGGTCACAGAACTATCCATGATCCTTCACTTCCCACCACTGGTGTGTCAGGGGAAAGGAGGGTTGTAGTAGCGGAAGGAAGGACTTTGTACTCTTCTCTCTTACCTCTTACTTTTCACTAATAGGTGTCACATAATCGATGGTCGAGGAACAAAACAACACCGACGATAAGGACTTTGCTTGTGGTGGGATATTTACCTCCACGCCTACGTCATTACAGGGGAAAAGTAATCAACAGTGATAAAAAGAAAAAAAAAATCGTAACAACTAAAAAGAAAAAGGAAACAGTCAATAAGTTTTCATCCACAAGAGCGTCCTCATGGAGATCCGAAAGGTCTTCCGATCCGAAAGGTTACATAAGTAACCAGACGTATCAAGGTTAATAGGTAGATCGTTCCAAGTTAGACGAAGTCGAAAGTTATGTCCGTCGGGTGAGGTGTCGGAGAACGATAACCTCAGGGGGAGTCGGAGAACAATAGTCTCCTTCTGTCCATTCTATCGTACGGAGATGACGGAAGACAAAAAGAGTGGATTTGGGACCCTGAAAACGAATCGAAACGGTGTGTCTTACAACTGTTATTTCTCATTGAGGATCGTGTTGGGGAGAGTCCAAGTAGTGAAGAAAAACCTGAAAAGGATATTCGAGATCGTTGTAATCTGCGAGAAGGTCTTATTACGGAGCATTCGGAATTCCGTTTTCTACTGGTACTCAAGAGTTAAAAAACCTCCATCTCCCTTACTAAGTTATTAGGGTCTACACCACCCTTTTCACAAACTCGTGGTACAACTTACGGAAGGAAGGGGTAAAATTTCTTGGATCGAGAAGTTTAGAGATTCGAAGTTTAGGACCGAGACAGTAGGTTATCAACATACTAGAAAGATGAAGTACCTTTAGTCCTACGATTCCCATAGATGAAGTATCCCGAGGACACTCATAATTAACCCAATTTAGTGAGACTATATCTTATTCAAGAGTCATTTACAATTATCATTTACAATTTTCAAATAATAAAAATAACTTTGTGTAACATTAAAAAGGAAAAAATAAAGACAAACACCTTTAGTTCTAAAACTGTTTCAGTTTACACCAACACAAAGACTTGGGTCCAGACCGACAAACGACGAACTATCGGTCAAGAGCTCCCTGTCCCCAATCATCCTTTCCTACGAAATAAAGTCTACGACCGTTGACCCTCTCTTCCACCTGAACACAGACTCCCAGTCGAGGGTTAACGACGAGTCTCCCGTCTTCAAAAATTTCGACTCAAAGTCCCAACAGACCCTCCTCCCTCCCCCGTCCTACCGTGTCAGTCAGGGCTGTCAGTAAAACCACAGTCACTACGCCATCAGACCGGTCGTAGGAGAAATCAACAAAACCCCTGCCACTTTGTGATCGCAGTCGTAAACAAGGGCGAAGAACCCCTGTCGAGAGTCTTGACACACTTCACTTCACCGAATACAGTGTCGAAAACAGACCAGTTGCACATCAGGAGGAGAGTAGTACGTCAGGGGAAGAAGGTGGACCACTCCACCGAAGTTACAGATTTTTCGTCGAGGGTTCTATGTCGAGTCTCATAATAGATACTGAGAACTCCTCATTGATGTCCAGAAACCGAGACGAACCACTGATTTGCTAACAAAACAGAACACATTTCCAAATCTCACACACCGTATTGACTCAAGATCCCGCTTCCAACACGAATATCAATCTCCCTGGATGTAAAAAACGTAGAAACTAGGACGTGTCATAAGTCATCTGACGATATTACATTATCGACGACTTGTTCAGTTCTTTATGTCAAAGACACTATGTCATCTACAAAGACGTTACGTTTATAAGGTGTATGATAACCATTTGGTTCCTATCACAGTCATATTACACCCTCAAGTATATTCTAAAAAGACTCGTACAATTAAAAAATAATAATAGTTCCTTATCATCGACTTGTATCTAGAATAATCGTGTGACTTTGTGTCGTTACTTCTCTTATGGGATGTGTTTTCAGTAAGTGAATTTCCAAAAGAAGAACCGAATCGAAATGGCGTACAGACAGAGCTCTGACAAGAATGTATCAAAAGAGACCGAACGTACGTAAAAGAGGGACACTGTAAGAAGGTAGTTGGATGGAAATAGAAACTTCTTCTAGTTTGGGATACAGATAACAACAAAAATAAGTGAATTAATCTTTAAATTGTATAGGAAAATTGGTAAATTAAATAAATCTTCTTTACGATTACAAAAACAATCACGAGGCCAATATCCTAAACTTACTAGACAGTGTTATAAGAAGCGGGTTTTCTGAACAATAAAAATCACACACAAAAACGTCTTACGTTCCTTAAAAATTTTATTTACGTATACTGCAATATCATCTTTGTGGACACAACACAAGCTCTGGAAAATTAACTTAACTTTCTCACTGTGGTAAAGAGGGAAAAACAGGTAAGTTCCTGAATTCAGAAAGTTGATAAATTGAAACAGAAGGGAGTAATGGACGGGACGAAGGATAGTCGATTGTTTATACTAGATCGGAGAGGATATTTTAGGTTTTTCGTTTCCATAGTGAAACAATTGTTTCCAGGTATATCAGTTCCGATACCACAAAGTTGTAAGTCTTTTGCTTCTAGTACCGTAGACCAGGGTAGTGAAGTACCCTTTATCTACCCCTTTGTCACCTTTGTTACAGTCTGTAATAAAAAACCCCGAGGTTTTAGTGACGTCTACCACTGACGTCGGTACTTTAATTTTCTGTGAATGAGGAACCTTCTTTTGGATCTATCGTATAACTTTTCGTCTCTGTAATGAAACAGTTGTTTTAGGTAGATCAGTTCCGATACCAAAAAGGACACCAGTGCATACCTACACTCTCAACCTGACACTTCTTTCGACTCGCGACTTCTCAACTACGAAAACTTGACACCACAACCTCTTCTGAGAACTCTCAGGGAACCTGACGTTCCTCTAGGTTGGTCAGGTAAGACCTCCTCTAGTCGGGACCCTAAAGAAACCTCCCTTACTACGACTTCGACTTTGAGGTCATGAAACCGGTGGAGTACATTTCTCAACTGAGTAACCTTTTCTGAAACTACGACCCTCCCTAACCCCCGTCCTCCCCTTCCCCTACTGTCTCCTACTCTACCGACCTACCGTAGTGACTGAGCTACCTGTACTCAGACTCACTTGAGACCCTCAACCACTACCTGTCCCTCCGGACCACACGACGCTAAGTACCCCAGCGTTTCTTAGCCAATGCTGACTCGTTGACTTGACTTGACCTGACTTACCAGAAAGATCGTCAGTACATCCCAACACCCTCGACCTGATATTTCTTCTGTCTCCAGTTTCTTAACTACGAAAACTTGACACCACGACCTCTTCTGAGAACTTTCAGGGAACCTGTCGTTCCACTAGTTTGGTCAGTTAGAATTTCTTTGGTTACAGTTGAAACTAAGGTTGTATGTGTAACCTTCCTGACTACGACTTCGACTTCGAGGTTATGGAACCGACTAAGTAACCATTTCTGGGAAGACGGCCCTTTCTAGCTTCCGTCCTCCTCTTCTCCCGTTGTCTCCTACTCTACCAACCTACCGTAGTGGTTACGTTACCTGTACTACTTGAAGTCGTTTAAGACCCTTTATCACTCCCTGTCCCTTCCGACCGTACGATGTCAGGTACCCCAACGCTTCTCAGTCTGTACTAACTTGTTTTTGTTGTATTTTTGGTTCGGGAGAGAACTAGGGTGTAGGAGGATATAGTGGTAAGGTGTCGTTTTGTGTCTTTCACAAGATATGTACCACAGAGATGCAAGAGTGAATAAATGAAAAGTTGTAGGAAGTTGGAAAGAAGACGTGTATAATTAGGTGACATTGACGACAACAATTCTAGGGGTTTAAAAGGTATAACGATTTAGGTTTCTTGTTAAGATAAGAGAATAAAATGGAGAGTCGTTCTAAGATATTAGTTAGTAAAGGTGATCTTGATATAAGAAGTCGAAATCACTGACTCTAACTTAAGGGACACTACATAGGGTGAAAGGACCGACAAACAAGATCAGAGAAAAGACCGAGAAGGGTAAGATAGGGAGAAGATTTGTAACCCTAAGAAATACGAAACGGGACCTTAGCAGAAACAAAAGATCGCTGAGAAGGAGAGAGAAATTGACTGGAGTAGAATAAGGGTCACCGAAATATTTAAACGGTTACTAAAAGTTTAAATACAGAGATCAGGAGTGTAACGAAGAGTCGTATTTGTGAAACTATAGTGTTTCTGTGAAGTTTGATGTTATAGGGGTTTGGTCTTCTGAGCTAAAAGGAGGATTTAGACCATGACAGAGTCTAAAGTGGTATATTATTTACCATAGTTGTAAATGAGTCACTAATGTCGTCTTTTGAGTCCTTAGTATAAAATAAGAAAGACATGAAAAGTTGGATAGTCGTCCACGACCTTCTCTAGTATACAAAGACATTGCAAACGTTTTCATTATATAAAATCGATGTAAACCTATTCTGGTGACAGAAGAGGGGTAGTCTAAAGGGAGACAGTATGAAAGAAAAAATAACCGTCGTACTGTCATCGACGTCTTTCAAAAACCTTATGTCTGTTCTGCTTGAACTCAACTCCTACACAAATTAAGACCAAGTCACATTATCTACGTATACCAAGTGTCAGTGAAGGTCCATACCCTTTCATGGAGTTCGGTCGGACCTCATCTTTACCGATAGTTCTTTTGAGGTGGTTCTCGGTCCACAGGACTGAAGTCCTGTGTTTACACCTCCCCGTTTCCAGTACTACGTCGAACTTACGTAGGAGGTCATAAACCGTAACCTTTAAACACCCGTCACTTCCTTCTGTTCCAACTTTATAGACCTCAGTCTTCAATTAGAACAGTTTTATAAAAAGAATCGTAGTCTACACACATTTTAACATCCGTCTCCTAAACCAAGTAAGGGGGTAGATCACTTTTACCTTCAATAGAGGATAGTCCTTAGATGAGTTATTACATCTTGTGTGTTAATATCCGTGTGACACTACTAAAACAGAAAAAAACTACCCCTATTCCGTCATATCTTAATTAGTATTAAAGACACACACATTTCGAGTTTGGACGTCGTCATGATGTTCTCACCTTGATGATTACACTTACCACACCTTTTTTTCCTTTTACCTCAGTGATAACGATTTTGTCAAAAGAGTCTACCTCAGTTCTTCGGTGACTCCTTCACCCTGAATACGGACAGAGTCAGACTTACCTAAGATAGTAAAACGGGATAACAGGAGAGTTCTATGAATAACTTGGGGACGAGATTCTATCGTACACTAAGGCATTCGTGTTTATAACGGACTGAACGAAGTCTCAGTCGGTGTTAAGAAAGATCTGTTAAATCGTGGTAACATCAAAAATAGAAATGTTCGGGGACTGAGAAAGAGAAGGGACCTTGTGAGGAATCCAAGATGGGTTTAGAGACAGAGGTCTTAGTGCTAAGAATTGGGGTTTATTTCGAGAAAAGGACACATTTGAATTATAAATAATAACGAACCGTTGGTGTAAAAGGTACGTGGAGTTGATAGTTATTATGTTTTATTTACGTTTAGTCACTACGACTTCTTACTTAATATAAAGATCAAATAGAACATCTCTTCGTTTTTAACGATGGGGGTTTATACAGAGAAACCGTCTCATTCATAAAATTCAACCAATAAAAGATTATTTTTTGTCCCTCCCTTTAGACTTTTGGTTCATCTTCAATTAGAAAACATCCTTTGCAAAAATTCCCTTTAGAGGTAGACATTCAGACAGAGGGAGAGACTTTGTCCTTTTTGTCCTACTGTTTTAGAGATCTCTAAGAATAATTCCCTCTTCCGTGTCTGAATTTAGACGTATTGTTAGAATGGGAAAAAACGACACGAAAAGGTCCATTGGAAGGTGTCAACTGAGGGATATGGGAGGTGTTGGAAAAAACAGAAATCGACACCCACCATAAAATCCACTCCCGAAAACGGGAAAAGTACTCAATGAGTCAAGAGGACTCAAGGAGGGTACAGATGTATTGTAATTTGAAAACAAACTAAAAGAGGATAATTAGAAAGAGTACCGTTAAATAAAGAATCGGGTCGGACTTCTTGGTTCTTTCCATCTCCTTTTAAAGAAGAAAGGGTTACCTCTTCCATTACCGTGGGGTGAGGTCATGAGAACGGACCTTTTAGGGTACCTGTCTCCTCGGACCATCCGACGTCAGGTACCCCAACGTTTCTCAGCCTGTGTTGACTCGCTGAAGGGAAAGTGAAAATTGAAAGTACGTAACCTCTTCCTTTACCGTTGGGTGAGGTCACAAGAACGGATCTCTTAGGGTCCCTGCCCCCTCGGACCAACCGACGGTAGATACCCCAGTGTGTCTCAACCTGTGCTGACTTCGCTGAATCGTCGTCGTCGTCGTTGTAAGACATTTTACACTATAACACTATAGTGACAGGTTACTTCTCCTCTGGTCCCATACAACATTTCTATACATCCTTTTGATAAAGACCTAAAATATTATAACTACAGGAAAAAGTCGAAAATATGAAGCGTTAAACAACTCAAACAAAAGAACAAAATCTATTTATCAGTAAGATTATGGATTATGACATAAGTATTAAAAGATTAGTACAAAAATTCCTTCTACGAGGTTTAACACCTTCAAAGTCCATGAACTTTGACCTAGGGAGTGAAGATGGATACGTGTGTGTATATAAAATTTTAGTTATATTAAAGGTCAGAATTATATTTTTTCTTTATTTTACTTTATTGAATGTCATTCTTTCATATAGGTACTATTCACACTGTAGATATCATCGGGATAAGTCGTCACTCCATAACCACTATGTCAATGGTTTCGACAACGGGTTCTCAGTATGGAGACGGGAAGAATAGATTCTAATTCTTCCTTCGACGTTTCTCTTTTCGTTCTTGACTAATCTCGGTTGATCTGGGTTCTGTCGTCTTCTAAACTGAAGATCACCAGGCATCTTCACAGGATCTCAGAGTAATATACGAGTAACATTATATAATCGTATACGATTCACTGTGTGGGTATCCACGGCACTGTAAATTGTCAACGGTACTGTTGTTGACCTTTTCGGGTATGTTCCTGACTTGTCCTCACGACGTAGTCAAGGTCCAGGTTTGGTATCGGGACACGAACCTAATGAATACTTATAAGAAGGGTGTGAAAGGTTAAGGAAGGGAAAGTGAAGCTGGAAGAATGTATGTACCAAAGAGACAGATGTGATGCGACTCTGCAACTAAACACTCGGTTCAAGGAGGAAGAAGTAAGAAACTGGTAACTTATTTCGACTACGACAAGATAAGAGTTGTAGTTAAAGGAATAACCGTCGTGTCTAGGTTTTTCTTTTTCCTGGAGGGACCGATTCCGTTCCCTACCGATCCTAGGACCACCCCAGATCAACTGATTAGACCATTGTTATGTTACTAGTCCTTGTCACACCGACAACCACTAGACTAAACCCCTTTGTCACTTACTAGGTTCCTACGAGAAGATCCTTTTGGTTTACATTCGTCTATTACATCCCCTTAGGGACCTCTTTCTCTTGGTCCTAACTGAAAGAATTGCACTCTTCGGTAAAACACTAGATTCGGAGCAGTGTTACAAATGGGAAGTTGTCCAGAGTGATTAGTTACTAGAATTTATTCCCTTAGATTCTTGTTTCTTTTTCGTCAGTTCTTTGTTCTCAAGTCGATATTCTGTCCCAAGATCAAGGAGGACTTCTCTATATGTGTTGTTAGACTATACCAGAAACTCAAGACGTCATTGGTTCCACCTCCTGTCTTGTTACTACGACTGGGAGAACCGAAGTTAGTCGATTTCGAACATGAGTTGGAACCGGCGTTAACATACGACTAAGAGAAGACGGGTTCGGGGAAGTACTTATATAGACAAGGGAATCGAATTTTGAAAGGACCAAAACGAGAAGTCCCTCTATGACAAAACCCTTTCTAGAGGGACAAATGACGATCACTATTATTTAGCAGGGAAAAAGGTTTGAAACTGAACCAATAATATAGGTAGTTTTCCGTTTCGGTCAAATGTTCACTGCGTTCTTATTAGAAGGTAGTCTCCTGTGTTATCAAAGAAAGGATGTCTTAGGTCATATATACTTTTTTACATTTTTACGAAACGTAATAAACAGTCTAAGACCCGAACTTATTAATATTTTATGGACCTACCTGTAAACTTTTGTCACATTTCCGTCTTGTTAAGAGATATAATACGTTCCGACGGGACCCATAATGTCCTGTAACCCAACGGATGATTTACGATTTTTACATAGGACGTGTGAGTAGTGACTCTGTTCGTTGTTCGATGAGGAGGGTCGAAGGTTTTCGATGAATAATTTTACGTTTATAGGAACCGACTTGATTCTGGAGAACAGGAATAGACGATTGTCGGATTTTCCCTAAGGAAATTTTGTTCTTAACAATGGTAAAAGTTGACACATTAAGACATTCCTTCCCATTTTATTTGGATCGGATGTGATGTACACCGAACTCCCGACTGACGTTTTGACCTGAAACAGATCTTGGTGTGGACCATTACGAGAGTCCTGAGGGTGTCTCGTTGAAGAGAGGAGATGGGGGATTGGACACACACCTCCTTCCCAGAGGAACTCCGTGGTAGTGAGGAGACACTAGGTCCGACGTGACGGAAGGCCTGGTCATCGGAAAGGACGAGTAAAAGGACACCTGTCTTTCTCAAAGAGAGACGACGAGGTTTCAGGTTTCCTAGGATTATTTTACTAACGTTATTGTCATTATTTTAGTATGTGTCGCAAATGATAGATGGTCGGAGAGAATATTTCGAAAATGATATAATTGAGTAAATTATAGGAGTTGTTGTTAACGACGGTGATAGGGGTAAATTGGTCTCTTCTACGACTCAGTGTCTCTCTAAATCATTGAACACCTCTCGGTCCATTGGTTATACACTAGATTCGACTCTTACTTTGAGGTCCCGGACGAGTCTCGGACTTATGGATTAATCAGAATGTGAATTAGAGAAATTTTATAAGGACCTATTATTAAAAAAGAAAGTTAAAAATTTAAATTATATTATCGGGTCGTAAGTAAAAAGAAAAAAAAGAAAAAAAAAAAAACAAAAAATGTAATGGTAAGAAGGATCCTTCGAAGGAGTCGTCCGAATATTAAGACAAGACAGATAAGACTTCCTTTCTAGTCCAGTGAATGACTAACATGGACAACCTCCGTCTTTCCGTTCAGTCTCCGGGAGATCCAGAGAACTGACCTTGTACCATAAATATTCCGTTTCCCGTGTAACCGAACTCACGTGGAATACCAAGTCTGATAAGGGATAGATGTCCCACGGTGTCTCTACGGAGCAGACCTGTGGACTGTTACTCATCTAGGATTATCAAGTACGTGCCCTTCAACTCAAAGTTAAGGGGCGACTATGTTTCCCTTCTTGTCTATTTCCAGACCCCCTGAAGGGACCACCAGGTCCCCGATTCTGAGACGAAGGTGGCGTCACTCGGACCCAAGTCAGAGAGTGACCCTTTGATTCTAGAACGTACGACACGTCATTCCGGGTTTTGTTTTGTTTTGTTTTTTTGTGGGTTTGGTGATTCCAAAGACTTTTGGTTATTACCCAGTTTTAAACCCTGTCTCTACAACAATTACTCACAACTTGTGTGCTTACAGACCTAAGTCACGAATAATATTCTTCACTCTAATCCTGTTTTAGAGACCCAGGGTCACTCGTGTACAAAGACTATAGATGTCCGTCTTACGTTCTTTAGTTATCGTGTGAGGTGGGTCCATCACCTGTTATTTTAAACCTCTTAACAATAACATATTATTCTATTTCCTACACACCCTGAACTGACCACTTAGTTGGTCAATACAATCCCAACTCGTCTTGATACTACATTAGAACACAAATAAACAGGGAAGACTTAAGAGTAAAACAAGGAAACCCATGGACACCGAAATATCATACCTTTATTCCTATACCAAATAAGAAGGACTACAACTACAAAAACCAAAACGACAACACACTCAACTCCTACCCACCGAACCAAACAAAAATTCGACATTACTTGATGAAATCAACTTAACCAATTTAGTAACGATAATGACGATGGTTTTGTGATGGAAGTAAAGTGAAGACCTGTGACTTCGAAACGAAATCCTACCATCTCCTTTAGTTTTATCACACAGTTGCTGTTTCGAATAAGAGAGGTACAATTCATCATGTAGAACTTAGGTCAGGTGGAGGGTAAGTTCGTCCCTTATTGACTTCTGAACCCCCCTCCGAAATTTTATCTGAAAAGCTCAGTGTCATTTCACCGACAGAGGTTTCCTATTAAAACAGCATCTTAGCGACGGGATCCCATTTTCTTATAGACCATCGAGAGGACCTGTTTGAGAGTTGTTTCACCACTTTGTCTAAGACAGAAACAGAGAAAATCCTAGAACCATACAAGTATATCCATGACGGAAGACTGTTGCGGAGTTTTTAACATAGAAGGGTTAAAGAAAGAAGAGGAGAAGGTTTTTGTTAAAAAAAAGGTAAGATAAGAAAGGATATTATGAGAGAAGAAGTAGTGATACCCCTCTTTACTCTAATGAACGTATTCAATATAGCCGTATTGTATGACCAATAGTTCATTTTGTAGGATACATAAACGACGAACGGAAGTCAAGTCAAGTCAAGTCAGCGAGTTAGTGCAGACTGAGAAACGCTGGGGTACTTAGCGTCGTACGGTCCGGAGGGACAGGTAGTGGTTGAGGGTCTCAAGTGAGTTTGAGTACAGGTAGTTCAGCCACTACGGTAGCTCGGTAGAGTAGGAGACAGCAGGAGAAGAGGAGGACGGGGGTTAGAGAGGGTCGTAGTCTCAGAAAAGGTTACTCAGTTGAGAAGTGTACTCCACCGGTTTCATGACCTCAAAGTCGAAATCGTAGTCAGGAAGATTACTTTTGGGTTCTGACTAGAGGAAATCCTACCTGACCAACCTAGAGGAACGTCGGGTTCCCTGAGAGTTCTCAGAAGAGGTTGTGGTGTCAAGTTTTCGTGGTTAAGAAGCCGCGAGTCGAAAGAAGTACCAGGTTGAGAGTGCAGGCATGTACTGGTGACCTTTTTGGTATCGGAAGTCAAGTCAAGTCAAGTCAGCGAGTCAGTACAGGTTGAGAAACGCTGGGGTACTTAACGTCGTACGGTCCGGAGGGACAAGTAGTGGTTGAGGGCCTCAAGTGAGTCTAAGTGTAGGTAGTTCAGTCACTACGGTAGGTCGGTAGAGTAGGAGACAGCAGGGGAAGAGGAGGACGGGGGTTAGGGAGGGTCGTAGTTTCAGAAAAGGTTACTCAGTTGAGAAGCGTACTCCACCGACTTTACGTACAAAGAGGACTCAGAAATAACTTATTTCCATTGTTTACCCTAGGTCACGGTAGTGAAGGACCGTTTATCTACCCCTTTGTTACCTTTGTCACTGTCCACAATAAAAGCACCAGAGGTTTTAGTGGTACCTACCACTGATATCGATACTTTAATTTTCTGAGAACGAGAAACCTTCTTTTCAATACCGTTTGGATTTGGTACATAATTTTTCGTCTTTATGGTGAAACGACTATTTCCAGACATATCAGTTTCGATACTAAAAAGGTCATCGGTACATGTCTACACTCTCAACCTGGTATTTCTTCCAACTCGTGGTTACTTTACTACTAAAGTTTAACACGACCTCTTCTGAGAACTCTCAGGAACCTGACGTTTATTCTAGTTCGGTTAGTTAGACTTTCCTTTAGTTGGGACTTATAAGTAACCTTCCTGACTACGACTTCGACTTCGAGGTTATGAAACCCGTCGATCACCCTTCTCGGCTGAGTAACCTTTTCTGAGACTACCACCCGTTTTAACCCTCGTCCTCCTCTTCACCCGTTATCTCCTACTCTACCAACCTACTGGAGTGACTGAGTCACCTGTACTCAAACTCACTTGAGGACCTCTATCACTTCGGACCTCGTGACGTCAGGTGCCACAGTGTTTCTTAGTCTTGAACGAATCGTTGACTTGTTGTTGTTGTTGTTATTTCCTCCCCTTTCTATCTAAATACCCCGTAGAAAATGTATAGTCTACGACTAGTTACGTAAAATGTGTAAATAATGGGAGAATTTGGTGTGTTATTTCTGTACTAGATCTATAGTAGTACAGAGATAAAATATCCATTTGAGATTGGTGTATTTATGAATCCTCATAAACTTAAGTCTAGAAATTTATGAATGTGAAAGGTTTTATTGAGAGACGAAAGAAATTTCTAGACAGTGATTCTATAACGTGTTGGACCTTGACCAGTGTTAGAAAGAATAGACTTTGAAAGACAAATCCTTAGACATCTGAGTATAAGAGATTAAAGTCTCTTCGACTTTCGAAACCAATCTAGAAATTCACGTCGCTGCAATATAAATTAAGTAATCAGAATTAAGTTGTTGACCACCCCAAAGGGACCACCAAGTCACCATTTCTCATGAGGACGGTTACGTCCTCTGTGTCTAAACTATACACCAGGTCCTCCTGTGGTGCACAACTCCTCGTTGATTCGGGTACCCGGTGTTGACAACTCAAACACGAGATCTCGGGTCCTTGACGTTGATGACTCGGGTACCCGTCGTTGATGACTTCGGAAGTCCGGGATATCCGGTACGAGGTCGTGCTCTCGTCGATGACGTTACTCTTCCGGTACGTAACGTTGATGTCTCATCGGGGACGAACGGTGTTGATCTCTTTTGTGTACGTCGTTACTTTTGGGTCATGTCGTATATGTATATATTTATGTATATTAATATATATAATTTTTTTGTTTTGTCAGTCGTACGTTTTCGACCGTACTATCTTACCCCGGAACGACTGAAGTAAAACGGAGACGATAAAGTCTCGAAACCGTTCCCGGTTTATTATTATGGTGTGTACTTTTTTTTGAAACACCTCCCGTTCGGTCACATCTATAAATATCTCCATAATAGAGGTCATAGTAATAGTTATAGTTTAGGACCTTCTTCCACTGATTAAGACTGGATCTCAATTTTTAATCAGTAACTCCAGGACCTCCCTTCTTTTGTCTACACCTAAATTTCCTCTTGCCCACTAGTCCGATCTCCTGATCTTTGTATTTTTACCTGTTTTCGATCTCGTTATTTTATTTTATTTAATATAATGACTCTAGGGACACTCAATACCAAATTGTAGACGGAAGGACATAACATCTGGAGTAGTCCTGGGTACCTCTCTTCCTCAAAGGTTTTTATAGAGGTTAAGCAGACCAGCCTGTCACCCAGTAGTTCCTTCGTCTACTTTTAAACACCTAAACACGTGATTACCTAGTCGTCTTTTAATCCATTGTTCTCCCAACCATTGAGACCTCTTGGTGTTGTCTTAAAGTCGATCTTAAGACCGGTATGAACATCTGTACGTATTTGTCCTCTAGTAGTACTAACACTCAGAATGAGATCCTAAGCTAAAAAGTTTACAAACTCAGGGTTTAATCGGTAAATGATCCCTCATGAGCTTCTATTTACTGAAATGAAGAGATTTGAGGTTAGAAGGAAAGATATTTTACATCTATTGCTACCATGGAGAAGTATCTTAACAAAACTCTTTACTTACTTCGTATTCCATATAAATCGTATCACGGACTGGATATAATCCACTTATTAATTGACAATAAAAATAAGAAGAGAGGAGACGTGGGGTGAAAAGATTCAACGTTTGTTTTATTGATATGCAACTATCAAATTCTTTCAAAACAAGGACGCACGGGGGAGACGGAGAGAGGGTGATCTAAGGTCCACACACGTGCCTCCACCTTACCTCTCATCACCCCATTTATATTTCAACGGGACCTCCGGAGGGACCACCAGGTCACCAATTCTGACACGTGAGTGAAGGTGACGTTCCCCGTGCCAAAGTTAGGGACTAACCCCTTAATTCTAGTACTTACGACACGTCACGTTAGTTTTTTTCTTTTTTTTAGTTATTTACTAAAATTTTGATATATATATTTTAACGGGAAAATTCGTGGTGAGACTTACAATAGACGTCTCTTCCTTCGTTTGGATCCACGTCGACTACGTAATTGGTCTATACTGTGTCTCTTGCAAAGGAAGAGGAAAAATGAAAGTTCAAATAAGATTCCGGGACCTAGAGACGTCGAGTCAACCTCCGGTGCCTCTTCTACGGATGATAAGGGTACCCTCGGGGACGGGACGACACCTATCGAGACGACGAAAAGACATTCATCTCAATGGTCGGGGGGCTTCCCCGGTCTTGTCTAACCCCCTCGCCGACCGCTCCCTTTCAACTGTTAAAATAACGACTGAAAAAGATCCAATACTCGTTTGACACCCAGTAAGGGGTCCCTAAGACATCCCTCCTGCTCGACCTATCGTCTTCTTCCCCCCAACCCGTAGTAGATTCCTCCTTCGGCCTGACTTTCAGACCAGGAACGTTAGTTCGACCGAAAAGGATCTCCCATTTCCTCCCTGTCGTCTCCTTCCTCTCTTCGAGGAAGAGAGGGAACTTGTCTCAGGACTTTTCTACCAACCGGAAATTTTGAGGTACCTACATCTGGAGTCGTAGTATTGGTCTAGGGTCAGAAGTCCATAGGTCTTCCGACCCCAGTCTATGATTGAATAACAGAGACCTAAAACGTCGAGGTCTACCGTACAGTCGTCCACTCAGGAGACAGGAACAAGAGAGTCATAAAGTTACACAGACCTTTAACGGGCGGGAAGTAGGAAAGGGAAGTAGGGTAGTAGATAAAAAATTACTAATAATTAGACGAGAAGGGACAGATAGTGTGAAGGTGGACGGAGCAGAAGGAAGAAAGGGGGTAAGTTTTCGAAGGGTGTGTCGTAAAGTAAGAGAGTTCAGTGGGAAAGGAGAAAATACGTTTGTTAATACAGACGACTCGTAGACAGAGTCGGAGACGAGGTCTATGATACTGTATTTGAGTAAATTAAGAATACAGTAGTAGGGACTATAATAATAACGGTAAAATATTAACTCCTATGACTTTGAGTCTAATTCATTAAACAACCTCCAATGTACCGGTTGTTCCGTGACCTAAGATTGTATTCAGGGAATTTAGGTTCAGATCAAGAGAAAACTTGTATAGCGGAGAAGGAGTAGTGGTGGACCGGTGAAGGCTTCAGAAGTAAGGTGTTTAAACATGGTGTAGAGAAACAAGAACTTTCGGAAAATTCTGACTAGGAGAACCACTAAGAGTCATGGAAGGTCTTAACTGTATATTAAAGGTAAGGGATAAGTGAGTGTTAATTTATCAGTATTTTTAAATCTCGACCCTCTTCGGTACATAAAGTAAATCAGGTGATGGAATTAAGTAAGTAATAAGTGAGTAAGTAGTTGAGTTATTTATGAATTACTTATGCGTGAATTACTTACATCATCAGTAACACGGCTTGATACATGCTTGTAGAGTCTGTATTAGAGACGAACTTTTCTCTGAAGTTAGGAGTAAATGTCTATGACTTTAACCTTAGTTCTTTTAATCTCCCCAATAGGAGAAAACAAAAAATTATAGAATGTAAGTACAGGACAAAAAAGGATTCAACCCTCGATCCCAGGGATCCACCCTGGTGTTCTAAGAAAGAAGGAAGGAAATTAGGATCCTGAGTCCTATCTAAGAATAGTGGTTGTCAAATTCCCATCTAACTGGTAACTAACTAATAATAATACAGACATGAGACCTTCGACTTGTCTAAAGTTACTATAAAAGGGAGGAAAGTATAGAGAAAGGTGTTAGGCAAGAAGAGTTTCGGTTGACCTTTAGATTCCACAGGAACTTAGGTGGTACCTCTCTTTATAAATCTCCTCTTTGACACTGAGAATGTACACCACGCTTGTCTAGGAGACTTTTACTCAGGAGACACACCTAGGTGTTACCTTGGTGAAACTTTCTCTGTTTAAGTTCTACCCTGTAACACTTTCGTGCGTACGTCCTGTCACCCCTTATGGTTACGGCTTAGTTTCCTAAACGGTAATCACTTGGACACATGGATTTGCAGTAGTCACCATTCAAGGTCCCAATGTCTTTATAGTTAAGAGAGTACACGCCTTACCGGGTAGACTTTTATCCCTTTTTCGTTCAATAAGGTTCCGAATCTCTTCGTTCCAACTTGAGACCCAGAGAGGTGTATGTCCAGGTAGAGAGAAGAAGTCGGAGATGAGGTAGACGGGAAGACGGAAGAAAGTTATAAGATCATTAGAGGGTTACAATGAGGCGATCCGACAAAGTAAAGATAGAAGAGATGGACCCATGTCTACGTATAATGTACCAGTTTACCGTATGACCTATATACTTGTAATGTTTCTCGAGAAACTAAATTTCTCAATGAAACGGTAAAGGTACACAGTACTGGACTTATAATTCAACATGAGAAAATAAACAAATTAAAAAAATAAATAATTGACTTCCTATTAACGAAATGTCTTAAGACAACAAAAGACAGTTTGGAGTTGTACTTAATCGGTATCCATATATATATATATAGGGAAGGGAAAACTTGGAGGGAGGGAAGAGGGAGGGGTGGGGTGGGGAGATCCAACTATGTCTCGGGGACAAACTCGAAGGACATTGTACCTCGCTTTAAGGGGAACCGATAGACAAAATGTATACCATTTCATCATTCAACGTGAGAACTAAAACTTTCGATAGAGAAATGTAAGGAGTACATGAGATGAAAATGAATTCTTGTTTCGAATACAAACGAAGTAGTGAGAGGATGACTGTTGTTAATCATGTCACACGAGTCCGTATACACCCAATGAAACATTTACAAGTCACTTGTTTCATTACTAAAGTAAACTTGTCGATCCAGTAAATATAAAACAAAATATAAAAATTTATATTTATAAAAATTTCATATTCGTATAAAACATAAAAAAGAGAACTCACTTTTCTCTAGAAAGTTGTAGACACATGTTTAAGATTCATCTTTGATTTCGTCACATTTTATCGAAGAAATAAAAAAACCTCATCTAAGATCTTTTCAGGAGTTCCTAACGAGGATTTATTTTATACCAAAACGTTGGATCTATACAAAGATAAGATTTAAAACTCAAGAATTTTACTGTAATCGGTATGTTGGACTGAGAATATAAAATGACTGAGTAATAACTGTTTGTAAGTAACTCTTAGATGGCTAAGGATCCATAACAATCCGGGACCTCTATACTACTTTCCTTGTCTGTACGAGGACTGGAGACTTCATCTCTCGGGTTACTCCTTTACCTGTAGGTTAGTTATCAATGTGTTTATTAATTAAGCTTAACACTACGTACAAGACTCCTTCGACCTCCGAATGACACTAATTATCTTGCCCCTTCATGGATATTCAAATCTCTCTTGTTGAGATGATCCGATCCTGAGAGGTCCGTCTCATCCAAATAAAGGGGAAATCACTGGTTTACGTTGTTATCTCGACTTTCCCTATTACCCAAAGTCTGGAGGATACCCACCCGAATAGTCTTCACAGTCGCTACAACACCGGGGTCTTAATGGAAAGTCCTCCTCTCTCATAAATAGTTGTCTCCTCTGTCCGACCTTCGTAATAAAACACAAAGGAAAAATAACTGGAATACTCGGTTCTTTACCCAATTACTATTTCCAAAGACTATGCGTAAGAGACATACTAGCAAAAATAAATAGAATAAAAATAAAATAAAATTAGACAGTAACAATTTATTTATAGAATTACTTATAAGAAGTCTGACCAACTAGGAAGTCCGGAGACGACTCCACTACTACCTCCCACTCAGGGAGAAGGAGTCCACGGTGTCAACCTTCTTAGACTTACGGAAGTTCCACTAGATGATGTTTCTATTGTCTCGAGAGTTCATGACCATACTTTTGGTGTTGTAGAGGTAGTGGTTACAGTGTCTTCCCCTGTCACCGTAGATAATGACACACCCGTCTTAAGTCTCCGAGTTGATGTGGAGATTATTTGAGTTCTAATATCATTTTTTTTCATTCAACCACTTCCTTTCCCTTACTCAGGTATCGTCCCCTTTCCTCTTTCTTGTAAACTCGAATTACGTTAACTTCGATAACTTACGTTCGTTGACACTAAGGGACTTTTCAGATGATCTAAACGTTACTCCTCTGGTCCCCATCTCATATAGGGAATCAGAGACAGAGTCTAAGGAATGACAAGTTACCGTTGTCATTATGGAAGAGTGTAATACATTACAAATGTCTACAATTTAAGTTATCAACATTTTACCTAAAAATTTGACAACTTATGATCAGTTCGTTTCAGTGGATAACGAAGACCCCTCTTTGAATGTAAATAGTTTATCTTTTTCTCAAAGTTTCAACTTCCTTGTTTGAGAAATATCGAACTTCTCAGATAAGATCGGATACTCCCTACCCTTTCCTTTGATTCAGTTGTCCGACACACGGACATTTAATCCTCTACTCTTTCTCCCGAACTATACGTTTCTCATCAGTCCGTCCGACGGAGACATCAGTTACTTTCCGACGGTAAAGGTTTAAAGTATATTTTCTTCCTCGAAAATTTTATAAACGAAACGTTACTCCTTTATTCTGTAAACGAACCATGTGAAACGAGTACGGTTTTAGAATTTTTTGTACTCTGGTCTTCGGTGTTAATTAAAGATTACTATCAAGAGACAATTGATTAAACTCTGGGTAACAAACTAAAAGTGATACGAAGGCCATACGAATGGATATTTTATTTCCCAAACCTGATTTGAAGTAATTTTAACAAACGTCTTAATTTTTTTTTTTATGACTACAGACATATAGTAGGGAACTCGAAGATTGAATTAATCGAACCTTACTCTGGACCTGTAGTTATAAATTTTCGAGAAGGTCCATTACCATTATCCGTCGATCACAACTCTCAGTGGTCAGATCCACTGGACACTCATTAAAGACCGATATTATAAGATCCCAAGATTTTAAGATCTTTTTAGTGTTTTTTTAGTGATGAAACATTTATCTTATCGTCTTAGTGTTTTGTCACCTTAACTTTCTGTTAAATGAATAACGGAACGAACGGAACGAGTCAGCGAGGTAACACAGACTGAGAATCGTTGGGGTACTTGAATCTGACAGTCCGAGGAGACAGGTACCCTAAAAGGTCCGTTCTTATGACCTCACCCAACGGTAAAGGAGGAGGTCCCCTAACAGGGTCGGGTTCCTAGTTTGGACCCTTCGGTTGAATAATTATAAATACTAGATCGGGTTATAGAATTAAAGTGGGTTGTCTGTACGTTACTCACTACTGACAAACTCTTTATTCCGTGACCACTGGGGGACGGGAATGAGATAGACGAAGGGTGGAGGTACAGGATACACCTGTGACCAGAGTACTCCGAGGTTCCTTCCCTAGTAGAAAGGGTACTGGAAAGGGTAATCCGTATAACCGGTCTGTTCGGTTCCCTGACACCCCCTTTATGAATCCTGAGGGATCCCGAAGTCCCCCGTGTCTGATTCCTTGGGTTTGGACACTCACAAAACAGAGACGAGGACCTACAGTAAAGTACGATCTTCCACTTCCTGGTACAACCTAGGAAGAAAATCCCCTCTACTTCTGAAATTAGAGTGAAAAGTTAAGGATTAAACTCAATACAAAGAATAACGGAGATCTCGTGTGAGTTTCGTTGATAAAGACCGATGTTAAAAAATAGGGTAACAACCACGACTAAGACAAACAACACCTGTGTCCCAACGAATAGAGCTGGGTCGTCGTCAAGTGCAATGAGAACTTCTACTTCTCTTAGTCTTTTGCGTTGTCTAAATGCCTGGGTGTCGGATTTGGTCTAGGGGGTCCCTTGACTACAGTGAGGAGTTCTTTGGAGACGTTATCGTCTCCAAAAACCGAAATCATTTGCGAAGAGTCAACAGTTTCTGTCGAGTGTTCCATGTATCTTTTTCGAGTGCCGAAATATCTTGACGAAGTAATTTGACTAGCTCACCGTACATTATCCTTCACGAGTTATTCGTAGTAAATATATTCATTTCTTTACTTATCTAAGTAAATAATCTTAGACATTTTCTCTATATGTTGAACTTATTTTCATACTTTGGTACATTACACTGTGAAAATTCATAAGCTCCGAACGATCAAAACTCCGTATTGGTACTTCAGGATCTAATCTTTGCAAGAGAAAACATTACAAGAGAGGTAACATTCAGACTGGATGCTTACTCTGCTGTTCCTTCCTACACGACTACTTCGACTAGTAAAAATACGAGAGAGAAGTGAACGATAGTGTACTTGAAAATCGAGAACCGTCTTAGACCCCGTCTGAACTCTGGGACTTAAGACCCCCACTCCGAGGTAGATTCTCAAGGGACACTAACAAAGTGAGGAGAGAGTAGAGGGGTTTAATTTAGAACATATAGAAGAATGTCACGGACTTGATTCGTAGAATCTCTCTGAACGTGTATTATTATTGAGAGTGTTACTTTTTGATGTTCTGACTTACTCTAGAGTTTGTTTCAGGGTCAGAAAAGAGAGGGTGGGGACGGGGTGGAGAAGAGTACCTCTGTCAATATACCCCGGAACCCCTTTTGTAATCTTTTCTCTCGTTCCATGACAGCCACGACTGGTCTTCAAATGTTGTCCTTTACCCTTTAGTCTCGTGGAAATCAAATAGACAAAAAACTTGTTAATTTTTGAATTCCTTCACTTGATCCCCCTTGTAAACATTTATAAGTATTCTGACTTTTCAGGGTAAAAGAGGTTTCTCCAGTATTTCTTATCTCTTTAATAATTTCGAGAAAAAAAAAAATTTATATCCATAGACGACAACCGTACTCCCTTTGGGAAAGTAGGGGAACTCAAGAACACCGACTTGATTATTATTTCAACTGTGCTCTGTTTAATTGTCCTCTTTTTCTTTCTTTAAAATTAAGTACACGAGTCTCCAGAATATCTTTACCCTGGATTGTTCACCGGTTTCGTCCGTTGGAAATATGAAAAATCTGTTTCTTTACTACGTAAACTTTCCTTAACTGTCCTGTCTCTTCGAATCCAAACCTCACGAGTTAAGTACTTCTTAGATTTGTCTCTAACCCGAACTCCATAATTTATTTTCTTCTTTGTTCCAAAAGAAGAATAATAATAAAAATTAACCTCCTATCGACATATATAGGGAAGTGAGGTAGGGTGGACAGATCCAGGAGTGTCTCGTGACCCGACTCGAGGAATACAATATATATATGTGTAAGTAAAAGTAAAGAAAAGGTAATACCAAATAATGTCTTATAACTTATATCAAGGGAGACAGTATATCGTCCTGGGACAACAAATAGGTAGGATATATATTACCAAACGTAGACGATTAGGGTTTGAGGGTTTAGGTAGGTGGGACGAAGAATTCATTGAAATTAAGTTTTATAAGTTATATAGTAGCACCGTATAAATCTCTGTCGGGTGTTACTCGGGATTGTGACTATACTTGGAGGAATTATGACAGGTACGACAAAAACAAAAATCATTAAAGTCTCTCTGTCACTGGTCTAAAGGTCCTTTCCCGACACCGTGAACCGAAACACATTTCTCCGAAATACCCACCTCTTCCCTAAAAAAAGACGTTGTTATCCGGTCCTTTTCAGGGATATCCTTCGAGGAACGACGATAAGGATCTATAAGGGGATGGAAATTCTTTTCTATCTTCCAAATAATATCAATGTCGGAACCCTGGTCTCAGTATGTCTTGTAAGTAATAGTTGTAGGTCAGAGTACCACAAAATGTGTGTCGATACGTAGTCCGACTCCTCGTTCAATGAATGAGGACGTAAACCAGACTCCGATTCACTGGGTCTTCTTAACTCTCTCTAACTTGTACCTATCAGGTCCGAAACGTTCGAAATCTATGTAGAAAGACTCAGAACTGACAATGTGAAGTAAAAATGAAGGTAAATGTAAGAGTGGGGTCGAACGTTCGTGATACCTGACTCGTGTCTGGACCTTCAAGCTCGACACCCATTGATCGACACACTGACCCCGTTCAAGAACAGTCAGAGTCTAAGGTAAAGGAGAAACATTGTTCCCTCCAAACCTGATCCGCCAGAGATTCGAGGAAAAATCGGGTCTGTAAAACAGAAAGTAATGTGCCCTTAGACCGAGATACACCACTGAGAGGTCGTGTTTCCAAGTCTTGTGTAAGGGGTTCTTCGAGGTCACACTTAAAAAGAAAGTAAGAGGTGTATGACAAAAGAGGAAAGTGACACAAGAAGGTATATAAATTTAAAGTCCGAACATAGTCTGAATACAGATAGTAAATAAAGGTGTAAAAAAGAAGGGCTATCAGTACGTAGATAAGACATCCCTGACACCTTGTGTATCAACCTAGAACTCATGAGACACCTGGGAGGTTTATACCGTGAATATTTCTACAGAAAATTATATATATTTTAGATAGACACTGTCTCTCTATCATACTTACAGTGGTTTACTAATCTATCTTTATTAAGTAGGGTCGAAGTGGGAGACAATGGAGGTTAGAGAATGGTATTACCAGATCTGATCGAGTATTTCGTTTAAAGAAAGGGTACCAACGACAAGGTTTAATAGACGGTATTTGATAGTGTTTGAGGATTATTATTTCCTAAACAAAAACTTATAGTTCAGTCATCGAGGGACGATGACCGGTCGTCTTCTGTTTAAAGGTACCGGGAATCCTCATCCTTGTCTGTTTTCTATGTGGAACACTCATAAAGTCCTTTAACTTATAAACTTCTTTCCGAGACGAGAAAGAGAGAAAAGTAATTTACCTTGTACCTTGTCGTCTTGTAGAGGAACTTCAGTCTTTACCCTCGAAATACAACTCTTACCGTCTCCGTGAACGGTCGGACCCAGGGGTCTTTTGGAGTCTCTCATCATAATAGAGGAACGGAATTCAACAGATGGGTCGGGACCCGTCAATCAGTGGTTCAGGTTCAAGGGTCGACTACGGAATAGTCGAAGGTACTGTAAGGTGGTGTCCAGAAAATGAGATATTGACACGGGTCCTAGTGACAATTTCGGTAAACGTATATAGTGAATGTCGTAGGTGTTAGAAAGGGAAGAACTTCCGAAAGGACAAAAAGGACAATAAAAGTTAAAAACTTAATAGTGACTCTCTTTAGTCATTAGAGTGACGTTCCATTCCTTACGTTACTTTAACTTGAACGAATGTCTCTTTGAAAACTTCTGGTTCTTTACTGAAGGACATCTAAGACTCTTTTTACGATTAAAATAAATAAATAAATAAATAAATAAATTGGTCAAACGTTGTTCCATTATGACGTGACGGTGTCTGATTCGACTTGGTTTCGTTTATGGTAAGTTAATTATCCTAAGTTAAAAACTTTTAATTGTAGAAAAATTTTAATTTTATATCCTTGGTGACTAGAAGACGGAAGTGATCGAGTATAGTTCCGACGTTTAAACCTCAGAGGTAACTGGTTGGTGACAAGATCTTTACCTTAGGATTTTACAAAGTCTGACCCTAGAGATCCTTTGTCTCAGACTTCGTCTCTAAACTTTCGTCATTTAAATAATTCCTCACGAGAGTCGTATTTGTGGGTACTCCCTACTTCCATCTTCCCCTTCACCTTTACACTCCCTCAGTACGTTTTTGAAGTTTAGTAGAGTGTCTATCCTTAAGGTCTTAGACCCTCATGGGAAGTATCGATAGAATTCAACTCCTTTCCGATGGTCAGAAATGTGGGACTTTTTCTATTCAGTAACCTTTCCGATGGGTACCCTTCCCCGACACTGAGACCTCTACCGTCAAGAAATCGTACCATCAAGGACTTCATCCTGAGTTGACGTTCGACAGTCGGGTTCTGTAAAGGTCGTCGATCCCTTTATCTACAAACCCAGGACTTCCCCGACGTGGTCTCGTCGATGGTTTATGTTAAAGTTTGACTTCACTCACACAGTGACCGGTAGTCTAGAAATGGATTGTCAAAATAGATACGATTTGTCTTGATGATTCTTTTTTGTATATTGACAAAAGACCGATAGGATTGTCTTTATTTGACTGAGACAGTAAAGATTTTTATACCAGTGGTTCCGCTTCTATAAAAAATAGAAAATAGAGACCAGCCTAAAATATGTGGTCACAAAAAGTCGTTTCGGTCTATACAATTCAACTGAATCTTCTAAACAATTAAAGGTAACCAAACGGGGTAAAAGTCGTGGATCGATTGAAGTACTGTGAGAATGTTCACTGTAAAACGAAGACGTCCTAGTGGTGTACTCTAGACGATCTAAGACCTCTGACTCCTTCGACCCAGACTTTACGTCCGATATGGACAAGAAATCATATCTTCCGGGTCACCTCACTTTCCTACTCCCTCTCTCTTGGTCTCGTATACGAAAGTGGAAGACACTACGAGTCTGTATTTTGAGACAAAAAATTTGAGTCCAAAATTCAACCCCTATAGATTCTTCTTTAAAGACTTCTAATTGCAGACTTTCGAATCCACTAAAAACAACAATTCAACCACTCAACACAAGTTAAGAAAACACTGGGGTACCTGACATCGGGTGGTCTAAGAAGACAGACACCCTAAAGGGTTCGTTCTTATCACGTCACCCAACGGTAAAGGAAGAGGTCCCCTAGAAGGACTGGGTCCCCAGTTTGGATGGAGAAGACTTGACCGTCCGTCTAAGAAGTGGTGACTCGACGACCCTTCGGTACTATCGAATCGTCGACTGACCTTTTAAAAAAGTAATTTAGTTCGAAGTCTGAAGAGTAATTATTTACTGAAGTCTTCGACAACAATTTCACAAATGTAAATATTGTGATAAAGTTTCTAAATCCAGATGAGACTTTTTCCTTGAGGCTAAGAAGAACCGAGGAGGGGTGGAGGTAGGGGAAAGTGAGGACATAACCTCCACACTTTCGTAATTTGACAAGTAGTGCTAGAGGAAAGGGTTCCTCGAAAGAGTGATCAAAAATGGACCCGTAGAACCCCGACCCGTTGGGTGGAGACACGAGAGTCATCGACTTCTAGAAAACGTAACGACGTAGACATGAGGAGCAAAGGTCTTTATCAGTCAATCCCGTCAAGATAGGTGAATCTCTCACCCAAAAAAGTAAACAAGCAAACGGTAAACTTCTAGGGAGTCCGACACCACCCTATAATCGTTCGTCGTTTTAGTCTAATGTTTTTCGAAAGTTGTAGGTGTCTTTTCCTGTACGTACACAGAGGTGTGAATGAACAATTTATTTTAAAACGTGTTTAACGAGGATGCGGGAAGTGGTGGTGTTGTGTCCAAAAAGACTCCACCAAAGGTTCGTGAAATAAGTAATCGGAAAATCTTGAGACGACTTAAAACACAGAATAACATCAACATATTAGGTTGTATAAGAGTCCTGTATAAATCTATACATGTACTCCCACACTGTCTTATACCCATACTTACTGGGTTCGTCTATTTAGAAAAGGGACATAAGAATTCCCATACTATTCAGTAAGGGATAGGAGAGAATTCCTCTTGTGTCTCTTCGTGTTGATTGAGTTTACCTTCGGAGGTCACAATCGTGGGTTAAGTCAGATAAGAACTAGGGTATGAATCGTCGTAATGATTTTGTCGTAATTTTAATTATATGCAAATACTTTACTCTCTTTTCCGGAAGGTGTTGAGAGGAGTGACTCTCCTCTCCCCAAAAGCGGGGTACCGAGACGTGTTTCGTAGAAACTGTAGGACCAAGGAGTCTGACATGTGCTGTCCCAAATCGTCTCCCCACTAGTGACACATACAGTGACTCTACTCAGACAGGACGGGGTCCCTTGAGACCCTGAATCCGAAGTCCATTTACTATCTCCGCGTCGGTATCACCTACTACTGGTGTTACTCCACCCTCCGCGTCCACCGTTTCCGGAAGAAGGCTGGGAGTCGACTTCGTTAGAACTCCTACCACCTCTACTACTCCTGTATTCTCTACTTCTGGTCAGGGTACCCATGTTGTTCCTGTGTTTATGACTGTTTTTTCAACTACTAGAGTAACTATCACCACAGACACGTCCGGTCGAAGTCGTCTCCAGAGTGTAGTGTTTTCTTCACTCTCTACTATTTCCGTAGTGTCTTCCCGTCCGGTTTGTGTCTGCAATGGACCTGTTACCGGTATGAGTCCGGTTAAGGGTCCCTGGGTCAACGGTTGACCTATGTCCGGAGAAAGGGGTACTACTGGCTTATGGCATCTCCCAACGTCTACCGGTACATCGCTAGCATAGGGTACCGACACTCGTTCTTCGTCAATAACTATGGTTTCCAATCTATCTTTTTCTCGACTCACCGTGTCGGAACCTCTCTTTACCAGACTACTCCTGAGTCCTCCGGTCTTTCGTATGTCCCTTACTACCGGTGTCATATCGTCCAGAGTCTCTACCTGTTGTACGAATCCTTTTTCATGTACCCTCATGCTTCTACTGCCAGCTCCGCTTATTATCAGTTTTATTGCCGTAACGGTCTCTCTCAGTCGTCCATGTTTCAATCTTTCTGTTGTTTGTTTGGTTCGGACACGACGGTGGGTTTCGACCTCTTTGGAAGTTTTTCCTTGAGTCGGTGTCTTCACCTCAAACCGAAACCGTAACTCCCTCCAACTCCAGATTCTCTCGAGTCGTTTCCTTTCTTTCCATACTACTTAATTAGTACTTTCTATCATCCGACCTGGTTCCGGAAGTCCCTTCCCACACAGGTAAGAGACTCGTTACGGACTCGGGAGTTCTCAGTAGTCACAAGTCCAATCTGGTGTACGAGTCTCGGTAGTGAAAGGGGGAGAAAAGAAATCACGATATTTCCAAAATGGGGTCCTGGGACCCCAAATACCGTCTTTATCTAGACTCTTTCTTTTCTCTCCGTGTAGTTTTCCGTCTAAACATCTTTATTAATGGGTCGGTGACTTCTCTACTCAAGTCCAGGTCCTTCTTCGGATCGAGATTTCAAGAAGGAGGTTGTGAGAAAGAAAAAAAAAAAAAAAACGTCCTCTCTTCTATGAATGTCGGTTATTTGTATACTTCTGTATAAGTTTAGAGTCATAATTAGTCGCTTTACGTTCCGTTCTACCACTGTATAGTAAAATCCGAGTAAGTTGACAGTTTTTATTTGACCGGTTTCGTTCACAGGAGGAGGTCGTGAAAACTGAATCGGGGGAGTCTTAGGTTACCACTTGTCACTAGATTCACTTTCTGTTTTCTATGGGTGCTGACTATAAGATAGTTGTGACAGTCTTACGTGATAGTTCTGGTCTACAGGACTTTCGCAGGATCCTACTGAAGAGGAGTCTTGGGAAACAGGATCCGAAATGAAGGGGTTCAGGAAGTGATTTTAGATGACACTAGTACTTTCTGAGTCTTTCTGGCACGTCTATAAATCGAATAAAGGGACGTAAGATCGGTTTCCGTTCCTCTCGTACTTTATTTATACTTGAATGGGGAAGTTCAGTGAAGTTCATACTTTTCCAAAAGGACCACACTCTTTTCGATTCTGTAAATTAGTCTCTTCTACAAGACATTGTCTCCGAGATAAAAAGTAAAGTTATAACATATCAGGTTCAACACTAACCTCTGGTATGAGCTTGTCAATTGTAACGGGCATTTGGGTATAGATGAAGACTAATGGGTGGCAAATTGTTAGTGAGGGTAAGTCCTTCGGTTCTCTCTACGATTAATATAAGGAAAGGACAAGCAAGGACTTCTGTCACGAAGGACTTTAAGAGAGGTGAGACAGAAGAGGAGAGGTACGAAGAATGGTTGTGAGTTGAAAGTTGGAGTTTTTTAAAAGGATTAATTAGGGGAAATAAAGTCGACTGGAATCAGGTTCAGAAGGAGGACTTACGACAATATTGTAAGAAAATTCTTCAGACGACTACCTCTAAAGATCATGTTTAAGGATGTCCGCACGTACGATTCAGTGAAGCCAGTACAGGCTGAGAAACACTAGGGTACCTGACATCGGACGGTCCAGGAGACAAGTACCCTAAGAGGTCTGTTCTTATGTCTATACCCAACGGTACGGGAGAAGGTCTCCTAGAAGGACTAGGTATCTAGTTTGTAAACAGAGGATGTAACCTCCACATAAGAAATGAGTGACTCGGTGGACCCTTCGGGGATTTAAGGAAGTAATCGGAGAGATTTAAATTTCATATTATAAATTTGAATAAATATATAACTTATGTCATTTCGAGGTGTTTCAACTGTGTTCATAATGTACTCAATTATATAATCTTCTCAAACTATGTCATGAGTTGTGTCTCTCTCGGAAATTATTTATTATCAAAATAATCATGAAAGAAGACACCCTAGAATCAAGACGTTGGTCGTTACCTTGGACTCAGGAGTCGTCACTTTCGTGACTTAGAATTGGTAACCTACCGGTCCCTTAAGGGATCATAAAGAAAAATAAAAGGTGTATAAATTTACAAATTTGGTCAAATTTATGAAGTCTCTTCGTCCTATCCCATCTGTCCGAACTTGGATCGTAAGATCCAATACATTTATTCGGACACTAAGATCAGAACTAAAATATTTAAAATAATAAATGGAAGGTTAACAAGTATACCTGAAAAAGAACGAGAAATTTTTAAAAAGAACGCCATATAACTCGTCTTGTATGTGACAATATACATGATACAGTTGTTTCCATACTTGACCCATGTTATTCTGAAAGTAGAAACTAAGATTGGAGGAACTTCTACGGGTCATAAAATGAAGAGGGAATCTAGTACAATCAGGGGAGTCGATTATATATAGATTCTGATTAGACACTGAAGGTCTAACACAAAGACCCAATATTCGTTATCAAACCTTAAGTGGTGATATTTTAGTGTCAAAAGTGATATGAGTGTGTACTCTAAACTTTAAGTAGGTCCAATAAGTCCTACTTATTCAATTAGAGTGAAACAACAGGTCTTCTGGAATGAGTACGACCATCGGATTTTATAAAGACAAAGGGAGAGGAGGTCTGGTAATTTGTCGAGAATTAACGATTGTGATATTTTTTGACTTGGGGTCGTGGTAGTATACCCTCTAAGATTGGTTATCTTGTCAGTCGTTTCCCCACGTCTCACCCTACCCCTTTACTTTTTGTAACCGTTCTCATCCTAATGAGTAGATCCGACATCCTCCTTCGTACTTTCTGGTTTTTTATCCCTTCCATGTCTACCTGTCTTTGGAGTTTTAGGTCTATTAAAGAAACTGACACCTCAGAAACGATGGAAAATAAATAAAGTTTATTTACTGAGGGGGGATGGTGGTTTCACTTTGTTTCGGACGAGGACTGAGTCAGCACCTACTTATGTGATAAATGTAAAAAAGAGTCACTTCTCTCGAAAAAATTTAGAGTAGTAAGGGACAAAAAAAAAAAAAACGAAACAAAACAAAACAAACAAAGGGTACCTATCATTTTGAAACAAAGTTTAGGTTTGTTTTTGTAAAGAAGTCATCGGGACACACAACTCATCAGTGTTCCACATTCATGACACGATTATGAGTCTTTCGTTTCTACTGGTTTCTTACCAGGAACAGGAGTTCCTCGAATTTAAAAACTTTTAGAAAAACATGTCTTGGGTTGACTTCCGGAAACTTCAGAATACAGGGAGAAGAGATACAATCAAATATGTAGGTATAAAGGATTTAGTCTTTAGTGTTATCAAAGATCCTTTCTAGTACAAGGGGAAACATATCTGAATAATGACCGACACACTATTGACTTATATATGATATTATTTATAAGATATATAGTCTTTTACTTTGAGTGGTTCCCGGTACAAAAAGCCCAGAAGATCTCTCGACACAAGTACAAGTTCTCAGCGTAGGGGGTGAGACCTTGAAACTTACGGACGTTATTATCTATACCTAAAAATGATTTATCAATATTCAAAGGGTCTAGTCGTAACAGAAAGGATTATCAATAAATTTGGCTAGTTAATAAATTCAAATCTGGTGACACATTTTTAAACGGGAAAATAGTTCATCGGATATGCAAAAAAAGAAAAATAGACTTCCAGTGATTGAAGAATGACTCGTCTCGATGTCAAATTAACCTTAAGGGGGAATTCACCGTCTAGAAATCTATGGAGGGTCCTACGTTATACATTTTCATGACCTGTCCTTCCTTTGTTACGGATAGGGAGAGAAGGTAACGGACTCTAATCTTCACTTCCTGTCTGTTAATTAAAGGACTTGTAATTAAAGGAGATCCAAGAGTGTCGGACATGAGGACCTTCTTCGAAGAGTGACTCAGTGTTTCGTCATTGAGACCGGACTCCAAAGGATTATTACACGTTTACCAGACGGGTTTGAGACCCCAGAGGAAGGGGTTTTCTCGTGACTGATGAGGGTTTACTAGTTATCGTCTTCTGTATTTGGGTTTGTCGTCTCATGGACCTCTGGAATAATCAGTCCGTCGAGTAAAGGATTAGGGTTCTAATTACAAACCCTCGTCTCAAGGGAACTAATAATCCTCCTTAGAGACCCCATTTTTCAGACTAAAGTTCAAGACAATCCTGACCGGTACCAGGACGATTCTATGTGTCGTACGAGAGACAGGTAAAGAGACCACGGTTTCCTCTCACCGAGTTCTAGAATACCTTACTGAGAAACATTCACGGTCTTCTCTTTGTTATTAACGGTTCATCCCAAATTCGTACTTAGGGAGGACGGAGAACGTGTGTACCAACTACAAGTCTATGGGACTGTGAACTTCAGTCTAATTTTAGAATCCCATCTTAGTAGTTAGGTCAGGAACTTAATACAACATTCCTCAAAATGTTTGACTGGAAAGAGTCGAAACGAGACGAGTGGTATTGAATGAATTCAGTGAGTCAGCACAGGCTGAGAAACGTTGGGGTACCTGACATCGGGTGGTCCGAAGAGGCAGGTACCCTAAAAGGTCCGTTCTTATCACCTCACCCAACGGTAAAGGAAGAGGTCCTCTAGAAGGGCTGGGTCCATAACTTGGACCCAGAGGACGTAACATCCGTCTGCGAAATGGCAGACTCGGTGGTCCCTTCAGGGTTATGTATCCTATATACGAGTGGTATACAGGATACAATAAATCCTCGGAGATTGAGTCAAGGTGGTCCCGGAGTCGGAACGGTCCAGTGGAAAGTATATGAATGTTTTTTTACGTAATACAGTGTCGTAATATAGTAGTGAGTTACTACTTATTTGTCTTCGGGTCCATTTTTTCACAGATGAGTTTGTCATTAGTTCAGTCATCGGCTATACCTTTGACTTTGGACCCATTTGTCTTAACGATCAGATTGTGAAAAAAGTGGTGTTGGTTCCACAGAAAAATCTAACGATAGTGTTCATCACGGTGGTATGTTAAAGTTTAATTTAAGATAGATCGGTGACAAATAACTCTTAATAAAACAGAAATTTTTATTTTAAATTTTTTTTACAAATTAAGTATCAGATGGATCTACAAGTACTGACAACTATTGGAAGTTTATACATTTTCGATTGTAACTTAACAGGGTATAAAAATTGAGAAATTAGTAAAAGAAACGTAACCAGAGTATAGAGATTGAACTGACTCTGATGGATATCTGTCTCTGAGAGTAAGTAGAAAACAAGAGACTATCATGGATGCCGATGATGGTGATTATTTTGGTCAACGATTGTGAAAGATATACACGAATGATATATGATCCGTGATCCGAGACGTTAAATGTATATAATTATATTAGGATTGTTATTTATATATTCCATTGTATTAATATAAACAAAAGTCTTATCTTTTGGTCGTGTTTCTGTAATACATTGAAAAGATACTATGACCCCACTATTTACCCTTTGGTCTTGAATTTAAGGATTTTAGGTCGAAATCTTCAGTGTGGTCGTGTTAAGACCTATGTTTTATTAAGAGTTATTTAGTACAGTCACAGACCTTTTTGGTTATGTCATAACATTTCATATTTTTCTATTATTATTATTATTTTATTTTATTTCTCGTTTTCATTTATTTATTTATCACCGATCTATGTTAAATTAAAGTGTAACATACCACCGTGATGATCACTATCGTTAGATTTTTCTATGGAACCAATGCCACTTTTTTCACAGTCTGATCGTTAAGACAAATGGGTCCAAAGTCAAAGGTGTATTCGGTGACTGAACTAGTGACAAACCTATCTGTGAAAAGAATAGACCCGGAGACAAATAAGTAGTAACTCACTACTATATTACTACACTACTACTACCGTTATTATAGAACGGTCTACTGTCGAGAGTAAGACGTAGGAAGTATTACAAAATGTATTAGAGTGTCATATGTATATATGTATTTATATACACACACATGTCTCGTATATATTGGAGTGTACTATTTCATCAATGTATAAATTTATGATAATAGGGGTAACATGTTTACCTCGTCGATTCTGATTGATTCTCTTGACTAATTATTCGATGGTAATGGACCCAAGAAAGGTGGGACGATGAGGAGTATAAGGATATCTTAAATTCCTTTCTTGATCAAAAGGAGAAAGGGATCTTACTATAATATTACTGATATACTACATCTATATCGAAGATACAGTCACTTTTCACCTCCTCAGTTCTAAGGTCTTTCTTTTCTATATACCTTCACAATCGACCTATGGGTGAAGAGATCAAAGGAACACTTTGGCATTGAATTACAGACAGTAGAAGCCAGTTTTCGGATTTTCGACTCGTCTCGTAGATCGTCATAGGCATACACACCAGATATGGAATCCGTTTTCCCATTTTACCTTTATTTAGGTGGGAGTGTTTTTCACTTTGGTCGAGTTAAAATGAATTAGGGACGTACACACTGAGTTACCTGCACTCAGACTCACTTGAGACCCTCAACCACTACCTGTCCCTCCGGACCATACGACGCTAAGTACCCCAGCGTTTCTCAGTCTGTACTGACTCGTTGACTTGACTTGACTTGAAACTGATTGATAGGTTGTCCTTCATTTTATTTTAGAAAAAATCTCCTCCTGTTATATTACATTTCAGAGTTAAATAAAGATGTCAAATGCATAAAAATTTAAGTCTTGTCCCTAACCGTTTGATGTCGGATCAATGGGTACTCGGTTGGTCACCAAAAATGTATCGGACGTCCGACATATTACTAAAAATGTAGATGTTTACTATGTCTCACAGGTCCTACACTATTTTTATGTGGTTTGTATGGTCCTCTTTTCTGACTTTTCGATTTCTCGTTCTTTTAAAGTTTTTTTCTCTTTTGTTCGTGAACTGACTTTGTCTGGGTATTTTTAGTGACATAATTTTAATAGTCTGTGTTGAAATTCTATTTATATATTATCGTCTACGTAGATTCCACTGGGAGTCACTCGGTGTGGATACATATTAGGAGAGAGGAACTTACACCCGTCTTGACACTGAACGGAGATGTTTTGTCTTATTTTGTATCCACTACCTACAGTGTGAGTACAGTCTGAGTAGAAATTTTTAAGTAGAGTCGTTTTTCCTAGTTCTCTAGAAAGGAACGACGGAGACTTCTTCATTCGACAGTTTAAAACTTTCTCGAATATTCTTCTGGTAAACCGTTTCTTACACCGGTTGGAGATCCTTGTCTCGTTAGAGTCAACCGTCGACGAGTCTTTTGTGTTGGAGTCAGGATATGGGTCTTCCTTATTTAAGACGATTGTCGATATATTCGAACCTTCTCGTATACTCCGTATACCTTGGGTCAGTTTTCCAATTCGTATACACATTAACTTCAAGGTGTATCTATCTTCTCCATCTTACATAGTTATCGTTATATACTTCTTTATTATCGATATACAAAAGGTTTAGACTCCTTTTGTAGTCTACGTCTAAACTCTTAGTGAAACTTGGTCTGTGTCCTATATGTGTGTATGTGGATGTGTGTTTTACGTACATCCTTATAGTACATTTTGTTGACTTTTTAATTCTAATTTTCAAAAATTTCATCGATCTCCTTTTTTTCTATGTAATAAAAGTTTCTTATTGTTATTCTGATAATTTACTGAAGAATCATCGTTATTACCTTTTGTGTTTAGTCACCTTATCGTGGAATTTCCACGACTTTATTTTATCGACGGTTTGATTCTTGAGACATGAGTCTCTTTTAGAGATAGTAATTTTTTAAAATTTTTTATATAAAAATCTACCTTTTTTCACTCTCTGAAGTAGTAGTCTAAACGTAATTCCTTTATATTTTTCTCAAGAAGTCCATCTTCCTTTTAGGTAGGATCTACCTTTGTTTTTACTTTGTATTGTTTTTACTTAAATTTTTAATATCTTTTCTGTTTACGTACCCGTTCATATTCAACTATAATATGAATTGTAACATGTTAGTAATTAATTACATAATACTTAAAAATTTATAAATATCTTAATTTGATATGTTGTCATTGTACTTTTACTATAATTTAAGTCTGAAGTACATCAGAAAAGTAACAGGAACTTTACATTTAGATTTTATTGGTGAAATGACAACAACAAATCAACGATTCTGTACAGACTGAGAAAACTTTGAAGTTCTTGGCATGTGGTGATCCGAGGAGACAGGTACTCTAAAGGGTCCATTCTTATGACCTTACCCAACGGTAAAGTAAGAGCTCCCCTAGAAGGACTGAGTCCCTTCTAACTTGGACCCATAGGACGTAAAGACTTTCTCTACCCTTATGGTCTGGTAGACTAGACGGAGAACTCTTTGGATATACGTCCAGTCTTTCGTTGTCAATCTTGACCTGTACCTTGTTGTCTGACCAAGGTTTATCCTTTTCCTCATGTAGTTCCGACATATAACAGTGGGACGAATAAATTGAAGATACGTCTCATGTAGTACTCTTTGCGACCTGACCTTCTTTGTGTTCGACCTTAGTTCTGACGACCCTCTTTATAGTTATTGGAGTCTATACGTCTACTGTGGTCGGAATGCCGTCCTTCACTTCTCCTTGTTTTTTCGGAGAACTACTTTCACTTTCTCCTCTCACTTTTTCAACCGAATTTCGAGTTGTAAGTCTTATACTACTAGTACCGTAGGCCAGGGTAGTGAAGCACCCTTTATCTGCCCCTTTGTCACCCTTATCACAGTCTGAAATAAAAAACCCCGAGGTTTTAGTGACGTCTACCACTGACGTCGGTACTTTAATTTTCTGTGAATGAGGAACCTTCCTTTCAATACTGGCTGGGTCAAGTCGAGTCAAATCAAATCAGTGAGTCAACACAGGATGTGAAACGCTGGGGTACTTAGCGTCGTGCGGTCCGGAGGGACAGGTAGTGGTTGAGGGCCTCAAGTGAGTCTGAGTGCAGGTAGTTCAGTCACTACGGTAGGTCGGTAGAGTAGGAGACAGCAGGGGAAGAGGAGGACGGGGGTTAGGGAGGGTCGTAGTCTCAGAAAAGGTTACTCAGTTGAGAAGGGTACTCCACCGGTTTCACGACCTCAAAGTCGAAGTCGTAGTAAGGAAGGTTTCTTTAGGGTCCCGACTAGAGGGAGTCTTACCTGACCAACCTAGAGGAACGTCAGGTTCCCTGAGAGTTCTCAGAAGAGGTTGTGGTGTCAAGTTTTCGTAATTAAGAAGTCGCGAGTCGGAAGAAGTGTCAGATTGAGAGTGTAGGTATGTACTGATGACCTTTTTGATATCGGAAGTGATCTGTCTGGAATCAGCCGTTTCATTACAGAGACGATAACTTATACGATAGATCCAACTAGTATCGAAAGGAAGGTTCCTCATTCCCAGAAAATTAAAGTACCGACGTCAGTGGTAGACGTCACTAAAACCTCGGGGTTTTTTATTTCAGACTGTGATAAGGGTGACAAAGGGGCAGATAAAGGGTGCTTCACTACCCTGGCCTACGGTCCTAGAAGCCAAAGACTTACAAGTCGAAATTCGGTTGAAAAAGTGAGAGGAGAAAGTGAAAGTAGTTCTCCGAAAAATCAAGGAGAAGTGAAAGACGATATTCCCACCACAGTAGACGTATAGACTCCAATAACTATAAAGACGGTCGTTAGAACTAAGGTCGAACACAAAGAAGGTCAGGTCACAAAGAGTACTACATGAGGCGTATCTTCAATTTATTCGTCCCACTGTTATGTGTCGGAACTGCATGAGGAAAAGGATAAACCTTGGTCAGACAGCAAGGTACAGGTCAAGATTGACAACGAAGGACTGGACGTATGTCTAAAGAGTTCTCCGTCCAGTCCACCAGACCATAAGGGTAGAGAGAGTCTTAAAAGGTGTCAAATAACACTAGGTGTGTCAGTTTCCGAAACCGTATCAGTTATTTCGTCTTTCTCTACAAAAAGACCTTGAGAGAACGAAAAAGGTACTAGGTCGCCTACAACCGTTCAACTAGAGACCAAGGAGACGGAAAAGATTTTGGTCGAACTTGTAGTCCTCCAAGTGCCAAGTACATAACGACTTCGGACCGAACCTCTTAAAACTAGTAATGAAATGATCGTACACTCTACTCACGTTAACACGTCATCAAACTCGTAAGAAACCGTAACGGAAAGAAACCTTAACCTTACTATTGACTGGAAAAGGTCAGGACACCGGTGACGACTCAAAAGGTTTAAACGACCGTATAACTCACGTCGTGAAAGTGTCGTAATAGAAAGTCCTAAACTTTATCGAGTTGACCTTAAGGTAGTGGAGGTGATCGAAACAAACACCACTACGAAAGGTTCCGGGTGAACTGAAGTATAAGGTCCTACAGACCGAGATCTTCTCACTAGTGTGGTAGCACTAATAGGACCAGTACTTCTAGAAAAAACATGTCAAGAGGCCACATAAGAACGGGATCTGTAGTATAATTTTTCGTCTCAGTAATGAAACAGGTGTTTCAGACAGATCAGCTCCGATACCAAAAAGGTCACCAGTACATACCTACACTCTCAACCTGACACTTCTTTCGACTCGTGGTTTCTTAACAACGAAAACTTGACACCACAACCTCTTCTGAGAACTCTAAGGGAACCTGACGTTCCTCTAGTTTGGTTAGGTAGGATTTCCTCTAGTCAGGACCCACAAGTGACCTTCCTGACTACAACTTCGACTTTGAGGTTATGAAACCGGTGGACTACCCTTCTCGACTGAGTAACCTTTTCTGAGACTACGATCCTTTCTAACTCCCGTCTTCCTCTTCCCCTGCTGTCTCCTACTCTAACAACCTATCGTAGTGACTGAGTTACCTGTACCCAAACCCATCTGAGGCCCTCAACCACTATCTGTCCCTCTGGACCGTACGACGTCAAGTACCTCAGCGTTTCTTAGCCTGTGTTGACTCACTGACTTGACTTAGGACGTAACGTCCGTCTAAGAAATGGTGACTCGGTGGTCATATCACGTTTTATTGGTAATTTTAATACATTTTCATTACTTACTTTTTCCTTTCTTTATTAAATTTTTTAAGAACTAATGAGAGAGGAAGGTTTTTCTTTTTATTCTACTCTCTTGTCCATGTGTGTTTTTTGCACCCTTCTTATGTTGAAAATTCGAACAATAAATTTGGATTTATATAGTCATTAAAATAATTTAAATTTCAAATTTAAAGTAATTTATATTATTAGGGTAATTATCTGTATTTAACTATCTAATTCATCCTTTTATTTCAAAACATTATTAGGGTAATCATCTGTATTTAACTATCTAACTCATCCTTTTATTCCAAAACAATTATTCCTAGTATATAATTAATAGTGTATATCTTGTTGACTTCTTTGTTTTCTTACTTTTTATACATATTATGTTTGTTGTAATCCTCTAATAACAAAACACAATTATAATTAATTTCTTCTAAAGTTAAAAATTTTTAAAACCACCGAAAACAACAACAACAAAACCTTGAAAAAAACGGTGTGGTGTACCGAACACTCATCAAAGTATTGGTGTCTAGTTTGGGTTGACGGACGTCACCTTGTGACTCAGAATTGGTGATCTAACGGTCCCTTCAGGGAACTCTGAAGAAAACACCGGACTGTATCTCAGACCTTAAATGTATTTATAATCAATCCTGTTCCAACAATTACTATCACAACAAGTTCATAAAATATAGGAATGTAAAAGAGACTGGTCAACATAATATTTAATAACTTTAACTTTGAAATAGTCTTTGAAAATACGAGAAACTTTAGTCGCATCTGTGATGTCGAGAGAATACGGAAGACAAACGTACCATCCTGGTAAATGTTGGAGTCTCATAAACATATGTCACATAGAGGATACCTGTCGTGTACCGACCTAGAACGAAAGAATTTAGGTTATACTGTCAAAAGGGAAACTAGTCTCCTGAATTACGTAAGTGAAAATTCCATTAATTACTATATTAAAATGACAAACAAAAGATACAACGTACAGAAAAAGTAAGGAGACAAAGGAAAAATGAAGGAAGAGACAAGTTAAAAAAATAACATAGTATAATTAGGGGGACAACTAAAATATCTATCTAAAAATTTTTTAATTAAATAAATTTCGTCAAAAAGATACGTATAAATTTATAGTTTCAGATCAAGTCCAATTAGGACTAAACTAAAGTTACTGTATATTGTTAAATTGGAGTCATATAGATAAAGGAGGAGAGAGAGGAAACACGATAATAATAGTATATATAATGTTGAAATAAAGGATATTTAGATTTTTATATTATAGTATTTATTTATTGACAAAATTCGTCAAAAGACAAAAAACCAAACAAAAAAAAAAATTCTTTGATTTTCTTTTGTGTCTTTACGTCTATATATTTGTCGCGTACGTGTGTGTGTCAGGAAATATTAATGGCTGTACAATGTATCCATCACAAAGACCAAAAGAAGTAAGAAGGGACACCTATGTTCAACCTATATAGGTATATCGTACCTATATACAATTTGACGGTAAAGGAAAGTCGAACTTCTTGAAGGAGAACATAAACAACATACCGTTTAGAAACAAATGACTCAAGTGGACATAAAAACACCCTATAACAAAAACTTCCTATAACAACGATCCGTTTCAAAAAATAAAATTTACATGTACTACTAAGTGAAAAGAGCTGACAAAAGTTCTAAAACAGAAACATAAACCGAAAGTCTTCAAACTGAGACCTCACGGACGTATATTCAGAGAAACGTAAATGGAAGTCAAGTTAAGTCAGTGAGTCAACACAGGTTGAGGGACGTTGGAGTACCTGACGTCGTGCGGTCCGAAGGGGCAGGTAGTAGTTGAGGGCCTCGGATGAGTTTAGATACAGGTAGTGCAACGAACGTAAATGGAATGAGTTCTTAATAACTCGAATGACTTAGAGAATTCAATTACAAAAGGTAGTTTAAACTCGTCCAAAATCAGTAATACATAAGTCTAAAAAAAGACAGGAAAATAAAGACGAAAAGTTTTTTAGGGTGATGTAGACACAACCTTTCAAACGAAAAAAAGAGATGATGTCCAAAGACTCTAATAAGTAGAAAGAAATAAAAAAGACAAAAAGACAAGAAATCTAACCTATTAAAGATAACTAACTAAAAGTTCAAGTGACTAGGACGAGGACGGTAGAGTTTAGAGACCTGGTAGGAAAGTCAATGATATCAGTAGAGATCTTAAACGTAAACGAAGAAAAAATAACGTAAATAAAGAGAAAACTCTAAATGATTAACACCTGAGTACGGCAAAAAGAAAATTAAGAACTTTGTAAACAACAAATCAACGACTCAGTCCAGGTTGAGAAAACACTAGGGTACCCGGTGTCGGACGGTCCGAGGAGACAGGTACCTTAAAAGGTCCGTTCATATGACCTCTCCCAACGGTAAAGGAAGAGGTCCCCTAGAAGGTCTGGATGCCTAGTTTGGACGTAGAGGACGTAACAGTCTGTCTAAGAAATGACGATTCGGTGGTCCCCTGGGGTACAGGAAATTAAGAAACTTATATAAATATTTCATACAAGAGTGGTGAGACATCGGAGGGGAAAGAAGAAAATTCTTGGACGTAGAGAAATGGTCCCACTGACTTATATTCTCTATATAAAATCCCTCTTATGACCTACGATAGAGACTTGACTGTAATAGGGAAACTATTGATTGTGTTGAATTACACTTTTAGTACAACGACAACAAGTCAACAATTCAGGATAGGTTGAGAAACACTGGAGTACCTGACGTCGTGTGGTCCGAAGGGACAGTAAGTGGTAAAGGACCTTGAACAAGTTTGAGTACAGGTAGCTCAGGCACTACGGTAGGTTGGTAGCGTAGGAGACAACGGGGGAAGGGGAGGACGAGAGTTAGAAAGGGAAAAGTCCCAGAAAAGGTCGCTCAACCAAGAAACACAGTCCACCGGTTTCATAACCTTGAAGTCGAAGTCGTAGTCAGGTAGGTCACTTATAAGTCCCAACTAAAGGAAATCCTAACTGACTAAACTAGAAGAACGACAGGTTCCCTGAGACTTCTCAGAATAGGTTGTGATGTGAAGTGACGTTGATCTCTTTCATCACTCGTCGTTGTTTCTGGGTCATGTCGGTTTTTATTTATTCGTTTATTTATTATTTAAGAATTTCTTTTTAAGACGTAAAAAAGGAATATCGTAGATAAAAACGAACACGATACCACGAATAAACACTCTGATAAACAGACTTTGGACGGATCACACGTTCGACACGTGACGTGTCCCCATGCATTAGTTCCTCCTCTTACTTCCCAATTTAGGTCGGGTGTCAGGTGAACTGTTCAGTATGTAGGACCAACAACAAGTTAACGATTCAGTACAGGTGGAGAAACACTGGGGTACCAGACTTCGTGTGGTCCAAAGGGACAGAAAGTGACGGAGGGCCACTATATATGTAGGACCATATGTCGGGGTTTGTAGGTGACTTCAATATGAGAAAATGATTAATGTGTTTATATAACAGATGAGTGACACACACGTGTACCCAACGTAGATAGGTTTGTTCGAAAAAAAAAAAAAAGGATTAAGTGTGTTTTCTATGGGTTACCTAATCGATGTCGAGTTATATACCCTGAAGGGACCACCGAGTTTGCCATTTCGCAGACAGATGTTACGCCCTCTGGACCCAAGGTAGGGACCCAACGCTTCTCAGAAACTTCTTCCTTTACCGTCGGGTGAGGTCATGAGAACGGATCCTTTAGGGTACCTGCCTTCTCGGACCACAGGTACCTCAGTGTTTCTCAGTCTGTGCTGACTCGCTGAAGTGAAAAGTGAAAGTGTCGAGTTATACGGAGGGAGAAACTATTCGAGATACTCTCGTTTGTGTCACCACCAAAAACAGTACGAACGTGGAGGTTGTGAGTCGTATGATGTACGTCGTATTTATCAACAAGTAATTATCAATAACGAAGTAATTTACTTCTTTATTAGGAGTCCGTATCTTATTGACTGTACATAAAATAAAACATACAAGGAAGGCCCAAGTGACAAAACAAACAGTACGAAAAAAAAATTGTTTTAAGTAAAGTCAAAGACGTTACGTTTGACGAGAACACTCAGTAATCGGTTTCCGTCATAAAACAGGATGATTAACGAGTTCAAGGATTAGTTCGGGGACCCTGTCTCGGAGTTCGAGAAAGAAACGATGGGGAACACGGGACCTTACTAAGAGTTCTCCTTCAGGGATCTCAGAATCTACCTAGACCAAGAGAAAACCCTTATTCGTCTCGAGAGTCTAAACCCCAATGTTCTCCGAAAGAGAGACGTTCTTCCAGGAGGGTCCGGTCTCCTATGTTACGAGACCGGAATTCAACCAGGGGTATGGAAACTGTAAGTCCTTTACGACTTTAAAATACGGACCCCAAAAGTTAAAAAAATTTATATTTAAATAAATAAAATTAACCTCCGATTAATGAAATGTTATAACATAACCAAAACGGTTTGTAGTTGTACTTAGGCGGTGTCCATATGTGCACAAGGGGTAGGACTTGGGGGGAGGGTGGAGGGAGGGACATGGGAATACCCGGAGAACCTCTCTCAGAATAGAAACAAGANACAAGGGGTAGGACTTGGGGGGAGGGTGGAGGGAGGGACATGGGAATACCCGGAGAACCTCTCTCAGAATAGAAACAAGAAAAAAAAAAAAAAGAATTCAAGTCTACGTGTTGGTGATTTTCTTGAAGAGAGTCTAGAAAACGGTTGAAACGTTCTTCATTCACCACCGACCATCCTTTTTTTTTCTCCAAAATTTAAAATATTCAAAGAAAGAAAAGAGTACGACCAAAAGACTACTAAAAGAATCTCAAAGTATGAAACGGACACAAAACGTACTACTGGAAAAACTCTGGTTCACGGATATTTCACCTTGTCTTATAACAGTATTCAAAATAAAAATTTATTACCTTCTCAGACAAATTTTGATACCTCCCTCTCTATCATTTAACCTTTTGGAAGTATTACGGTCTCAAAAGTAGATGATGACTTCAGGGACAATAGAAAGCTCATTTATTCTGACTCCCAGTCTGTAAAAAGTATGTCGAAAACTAAGTCACTTCCGTACATCTTAGACCTCAGTGTATATGACACAAAGTGTGGACCAGAATGGTCAATGATCTATATACTCAGACTGTTCATCAATTATAAAGGTTCGAAGTTCATCAGGTAGAAATTTTACCCTCATGCATCAAATAAAGGAACATCCTATTAAAGATTCGAAATTCAACACGTCTGACAGAATTCTCCTGTTATATATGATATAAAATTAGTTCACAACAAAAACGTAAATGTTTAATTGAGTCTGTAAGTCTCAGATTCCTGGTTGAAATAACAAGATAGTCGTAAACTCCAGATATACAACAAAACTGAGGGGAATGAATAAAACGAGTTAGAACCCAATCCGAGTCAATCCGAGTTAGAGACGAGACGAAGGTAGGTCGTTACATTGTGTCCCCGTAGGTCTACTGATGAAGGTCTCTTTATACGAAATCTATTAGACACACACGCACACCACCCCACATATACACACACACACACTACACCTGTACCTACACTTACCCCGACCTCGATCTCAAAGATCTGTCTATTTACGATCAGAACGTCGTCTTCTTTATGTCAAAAGAAGACTCTGAACGGGAAGATGGTCTGTGATCATCGACACAATCCTTGATTGTCCTTTAACCCATTATGTATAGTTGGGTATAGGGACAGAGACGTGTCTCTATAGTTTCGTTGGGTCTCCTTCTATTTCACCAAAGGAGACGAAAAATTATAGCAGGATCTCTTCCGAGTAGTTGAAGACAGATAGTCACCATGTACATAGTCATAGAGTCGACTCTGCCTTTCCTGTAGTAGAAGGGAGGTCATAATTCTTGAAAGTTCTTGTCTCTTGAGTCTCATGTTCGATTTTTCTCGACCCAAGGGTTCAGGAGAGACGGTACTTGATTTATATGCTATAATCTGTTGTGAAAATAGGAAAAACTTTGATTCGTAGTAGTGTAAAGATGTTATATAAATAAAAACTCGTCATCTACAAAATAATGAAACTTCTTATTTCCTTTGACATTTTACCGGTTTTAAGGATATTAAAAGATGGTATAAAAACCTCTGTCTCGACAATTGGTTTTCAATCTAATTCATAACCTTTTGATTGGGGTCTACTTAATAGATACAGGGAAGAATTATTACCTTTAAGGGAGAATCGAGTCAGCTATTTCTTAGACGGATGTTACGTCCTCTGATACCAAACTAAGGACCCAACCCTTCTAGGGGACCTCTTCCTTTACCGTTGGTGAGGTCTTAAGAACGGACCTCTCAGGGTACCTGTCTCCTCGGACCGTCCGATGTCAGATACCCCAGCGTTCTTATTCTGTACTGAATCGTCGATTTGGTCGTGGAAGAATTATTATTACCAAAAAGTAAAAAAGGACATAACAAGTAAGTACATAAAAAAAGAGACCGTCAAAGAGTTAAAAATGATGAATTACCCTTCTAGGGGACCTCTTCTTTTACCGTTAGGTGAGGTCATGATAACGGACCTTTTAGGGTACCTGTCTCCTCGGACCATCCGATGTCAGATACCCCAGCTTTTCTCAGCCTGTACTGACTCGTCGAAGTGAAAGTAGTGAAAGTTACCCTGATTCAGATCTAAAGCTGAAGTTATGAAACAGGATCAAAGGTACACGGGTTCCGTTACGACGACATGTATAGACCGTTTCCATGCCCAGAGGAAGGGGTCTGATCTACATGGAGTTCTCATAATGAAGTTAATAACCAAGTGTATCAATAGTTTTCGAATTCTCTCCCGTTTATAATCCGATCCAAGACCCATATACCTTTATTGATTCATACTAGAGACGATACTCTCCGAAGGGTCCACTGTGATCACCATTTCTTGGGTGGACGGTTACGTTCTCTGCTTTTTCTGTGTACAAGTTAAGGACCCAGACCTTCTAACGGACCTCCTCCTTTACCGTTGGGTGAGGTCAAAAGAACGGACCTTTTAATGTACCCGTTTCCTCGGACCCTCCCGATATCCGATACCCCGACGTTGCTCAGTCTGTACTAACTTAGTCGTTGTGAAAGTTGTGAATGTAATAGGGACAGTATTTTTTCGGATCTTATATCAAGTTTTCAATCTATTTATTAAAGTTGATTTACACTATTCGTGGTAGTGTACTCTTACTTTTTGCGGTTGTCTTGATTCTGACCTCTCTATGAATCTATTTTTCTACCACTATTCTTATTGGAGTTCAAATTTCTTGACTTGAATAGGAGGTGGGTGACGGACGTGACATGTATAAGTAGTACCTGTGAAACGTTTTAAGTTCTCTGCCATCTTTAAATATGGCACTCAATATGGTACGTCTTAACACATGATGATTGTAAATCTACTAAAGGTAAATCGAAAGAGACATAAGATATAAAACTAATCAACTCTATTAAGACGTATATGGTTTATTATAGGACGAAAAGTTGGTAGTAAAAGGTAACTTAATTTTTGAAAAGAATACGTATTAAATTTTCGACACGTTATATAACTATCAGATTTTTATAATATGATCATAATCAAAGACAAATATTTATAATGTATATTGAGTAAAGACATAAGATTTAGAAAACATATATGTATACATAGGTGTAAATACACCCATATATAGAAACGAAAAGTAATGTTATTTCCCTAGTGTACTGGAAATGATAAAACTATAAAGAAGGTAAATTGTTATAGTACTTGTAAACTACGTATTGTGATTTTAAAAATAACATTTCATACCATACGTAATATTTCTCGTATATTTTGTTTACGTGTAAAATTCTTTTTATTATTTTGTTTATGGATGCATGGGAGACGGATTCGATTCTTTGTTTTAGTGGTATTTTGATCTTCAGAGTGTATACGAGGAAAGTTTATGAAGTTATATACGGTTTATCGGTGATAGTACTTAAAATCCAATTTCTTAAAGGTATAAAATTTAAAGAGTACAAAAATTTCTTGTATGACGAAACTTCTTGAATAATAAAGAATTACTACATATTAAATTAGAACGGAAGAAACCTTTTAATTTATTTATCTTGCATACACATATACGATTCAGCGAAGTCAACACAGACACAGAAATACTGGGATACCTGACATATGACGGTCCTAAGAGACCTCCAGGTACCCTAAGAGGTCCGTTCTTATAACCTCACCCAACGGTACGGGAGGAGGTCCCATAGAAGGTTAGGGTCCCTTAGTTTGGACACAGAAAATACAGAAGACGTAACCGTTCGTTAAAGAAATGACGACTCGATGACCCCTTCGGGTTATTTACCTTACGTGTGTGTGTTTATATACATACGTTTGAAACCAATCGAAGATAATAAGTTGTAATACTAAACTTTAAGTAGATGTAACTAAACACTTTTGCATTAAACAGGGAAATTCCTCAGTCGTTTGAAAAAGACATTTCCTAGTCGATCATTTATAAACTCTAACACATTCGGTATATTAGAAACAACGGAGAAAAATCAGACACATCCGGTCTGTTAGAAATAACGGAGATAAATTGAGATGATACAAGCACGTTTTCGTCAGTATGTATTATGTATTTTTACCCACACTGACACAAGGTTATTTCGGAATGAATGTTTTTGTCGACTGGACACCCGACATCAAACGGGTGGGGACAAAGTGTTAATTAAGTAAGTGACAAGATTTTATGAAGTAACATTCTTAAATGAAGTTAAATTTATAGGAAAGACGAAAACTTTTATGAACCAAACAAAGTCAAAGTAAAAAGTTATTATTTGTTTGAACGATATTAGAAGAACGAACACTGAGAAATCGAAAAGACCCGATTTATAGATTACTATCTTAACGTATCCTATACAAATAAAAGTCGAGACTGGCCATTCTAGACAAAAAGTTTTATTAAAATAGTTAAAAATAGTTAAATGTAAGGGAAATAATCCCTTGGTATCGAAGGTAACGTGACATAGACTATCAAAACTACAAAACATTAGACTATTCATACTTTACCCGACACCAGAATTGAACATCAGACACCAGAATACAAGAGACCGATAATTGTTATAATTTTTAAACAAGTGTACGATTGACACAAAACAGTATATTTTAGGGACAACAAAAGAAAAATTAGATAATAATATAATTCGATTAGAAGAGGAAGACTAAAAATCTTCAAGGTCCACGATCATAAAATAGACAATAAAAATAACACTTACAAAAAGGACAAAGATGGAAAAGGAAAAGAACACTAAATAAAAACTTTTTATCCTCAATTAAAAAGTACCCTATTTTAAATAGTAATAAAATAAAAGACAAAACATAAAAAGTGATAGGGTTTAATATTTTTATAAGATAATAGAAGATCTACAAAACATCCTACAAGACAAACAAACAAAAATGTAAAATTATGTAGACTTTGGTTAAAAAAAAAAATTTCGACACGCACAAGTACGAGTCAACGAGTTAGTACAGACTGAGAAACACTAGGATACCTGACATCGGACGATCCGAGGAGACAGATACCCTAAGAGGTCAGTTCTTACGATCTCACTCAACGGTAAAGGAAGAGGTCCCCTAGAAGGGTTGGGTCCCTAAATGTACGTATAGGACACAGAGGACGTAACCGTCTGCCTCAGAAATGGTGACTCGGTGGACCCTTCGGGAAATTACCACACGTACGACAACGAAGTCGGTACAGGGTGAGAAACACTGGGATACCTGACATCGGACGGTCCGAAGAGACAGACACCCTAAGAGGTCCGTTCTCATGACCTCACCCAACGGTACGGGAGGAGAAATTACCACATTCGAGTAGATTAAAGTCAAAAAAGGTATACCCATTTGGTTGATAAGGCCCTGATAATTAACTACTGAGACACGAAAGGTGGTTAGACGTTTCGGTCGGGACCACGTTTATCAAAGACATAAAGTCTTGAGTTTAAAAGGGGGGTAACCACTCTAACGAATAGGGACATTATTATGGTGTAGAAGAATTAAGAATATCGGAATCCTATTCGTTACCTCTTCCGTTATCGTGGGGTGAGGTCATGAGAACGGACCTTCTAGGGTACCCGTCTCCTCGGACCACCCAACGTCAGGTACCCCAGCGCTTCTCAGTCTGTGCTGACTCTCTGAAGTGAAAGTGAAAAGTGAACGTACGTAACCTCTTCCTTTACCGTTGGGTGAGGTCACAAGAACGGACCTCTTAGGGTCCCTGCCCCCTCGGACCACCCGACGGCAGATACCCCAGCGTGTCTCAACCTGTGCTGACTTCGTTGAGTCGTCGTCGTCATCCTATTCGTTGTCATAAACTTTCCGTTTGGGAGATGAGAACGAAAAGAAGAAATTCTCACAAAACCGAAGACAAACATGAAGGTATATTTAAAATCATAGTCAACAGTTAGACCGTTGGTTACTTGGTTTTTGTTAGGTAAACCCTAAGACTAACTCAACGTGGCCTCAAAACTAATTAACTTTAGAAACATTATAATCTAGAACGTTAAGTATTCGTACCACATGACGAGGTAAGTACAGTCAGTAGAAGTCACAAATAATAATTTCAAAATATTAAAGAATTATTTCTAGAAATAAGGATCCATAAAAGATAAAAATTTAAATTAAAAGATAGTTAAATTCATGTCTTTACACTACTTAAAAATATATATTTAAAACATGGTCTTTCAAACAATCTGAGACAATTATTAAGATTATAAAATAGTCATCGAAGAGAACCTAAAAGATACAAGTGTTAGTGTAGTAGATGTTTCTTGAAGAAATAAGAGTTAAGAACATAGAAATTAAGGAGAAAAGAACGGAATGACCCGATCGATCTTATAAGTTAAAAGTTACAACTTATCTTCATCTATTTCGTCAGTGGAAATAGAACAAGAATTAGAATTTTTCCTAGGAAGTCATAAAGTGGAAATTCATATACGACCGACTTCTTAACGACATGTATACGAAATAGTCAATTTTTTTTTTAGAAAATAAGAAACAAATGATTCCCAAGAATATTCATCTGAGACTTAAAATTTTTACGAAAAAACCGTCTATGACTTTATTAGTACAGAGAAAAGGAAATTTGTGAAGTAAACTCCTTTTTATATTAACCCGACAAATTACAATTTGTTCGAATCGTAGGATTTTATTTTGGTCGAACTAGTATATGGGTAGAATATATACCAACTTAAACCGGACCACTGTAAAACGAACTCTCAAAACGTAGATAAAGACACTCACTCTAACGGGACTATTTAAACCATAGTTCTATTAAGGTTGAAGTATTTTACCCCAATCCTCATAAGGGAGTAGTCCCTCTTTCTTTAAAATAAGATGGGAAGATCAAAGAAGACTGACCAGATTCTCAATTTAACTGGACTCTGTATAATCACTCTCTTTTTAGTTTGTTTTCAATTTATTGTTCATGTATATACTCTCTAAGTTCTTCTGACTTATTGAGTGGTTTTACTGACTTTGGGAGTGGAACTTATAGTACAAGTCGATTTCTTTTTTCTCCTACAACCCCCATCACTAAACCCTGAAGGTTCTCCTTTTTCTGTTAGGTTCTTTTCGTTTACAAACTATTTGTCTACAAACGACCCGGTCCGTCTTTGTTACCTTGTCTCTTTAAAATTACTCGACTGAAACGATCTAAAGAGGGATGGATGGTATGGACCAAGTATGGTGTCAATGGATATCACTACCGAGAGAAGGACCTTGTTCGGGAGGTAGATGTTTGAAAATCCGTAAATCCCCCTTCCAGTTTCTAAGAAGGACTCAGAAACCTGGAATTTTTATTGGTCGGATTTAATTAGAAGTACGATTTCTCTGTGTAGAACCCCCACCGTTTAAAACGAGGGGATGGGGGAAGAAAAAAATAATGGGTATTATCAAATTTGATAAAGGCAGAATTCTAACTTTAATTGAATAGGAACTTACAACATTTAACAATAGCCATTTAACAAGAACCGGATCTCCAAATAAACATCTGAAAAGTGATGACAGAAATAAAGTATTTTATCAAAAGTCCGAAGAAGAATAAAGTTATAACTATTCATTAAAAAAAAAGATCTTTACATAGGTAAAGTAACTTCAAATTTTACATAACTCTGTTTCGAAAAGTACTTTAACGAAAAGTAGGAAAACACAGACTTTCAAGACAGAAATACAGAGAAATAATTTAGAATGATCTCAAACACAGGAGGAAAAAAAAAAGAGGAAACTGCCAAAGTGGTCGTCAAATGGATTTCAAATATTTAAAAATGGGTAAACCCAGAATAGACAAAATAGAAAAAAATATATATAACGTAGTAAAAAAATAAAGATGAAAGAAAAAAAAATCAGAACAAAAATATTGAAGAATCCCACCTACGAGATGAGTGACTAAAAGTCGGAAAATACTTTCATTGTTTTTTCGTAAAATTTGATGTTTCAAGGGAGATTATTACAAGATTTACGACTATACACTAAGAGATTGATAAGAAGTCAAGATTTATAAAAAATTGAAGGTAATAATCAAGGAGAAACTTGGTAACCAATCTGATAGTTTATAAACATGCAAAGTTTCAAAGAAAAACACTGTTAAAGATCGAATTAATGTAACACCCGACTCTGACACCAGATGTCTTTTATATCAAAATTCTTTTAAAACTCTGGTTAAAGTACCCGGTATTTATCCAATAGTAAAAAAAAAAAAATAACTGAGTCCTCATGGACTTTTCTCTCGAAATGGAGTTCGTAAATTTATTACAACGTGTTTAAAAGACGTAGAGAATAAGGTCAAGATCCTGGGTCAGACGGTGTCGAGACCCGTCAACTAAGTACTTTAAAACCTGGCTTAGAAACACCATAACTTACACACGAGTGGTCTCCCATCCCGTCGTGGCTTTCTACCACGACTGAAAGAGAAACAAAAAGTCGGGACTCTAGAGGTTACTCCTGTCGGTTGGTGTGTCTCTATTCTCTCAAACAAAAGGTTCCAAAGAGGTTGAAGGTTCTTGTAGTCGACTCGAGAAGTACCACAAAGAGTAGGACATGTAAGATTGAGCCCGACCATTACGGTAGTGACACTGACGATAGGTGTTTCTGGTAGTGGAGGTGTGTGGGTACACGAAGAAAGGTTCACAGGACAGATGTAGTCTCTGAAAGACGAGGAACAGTAGTAGGGTACGTACGGAAAGTCGGAACATCCAGACTCGGTCAGGTATAGGGACCTCCCGACACCCTGAGTCGAAAAAGAGAAAGAGCCGAAACGGTAGTGGTTGACGGAGAACAACCGTCATTACCCCACACCAACGGTACACCGATAGACATTGGGTGGAGTAATGAGTCAGTAGTACTTGACCTCCCAGACACGGTACGACCGTAAAAGACAGTCACGGTGCCCCAAGAGTGAGAGTGACCAAGTCCGACACCGATAAAGGTCTAACGGGAAAACGTTCCGTGACTAACTCGTAAAGAAGGGACTACAAGCTGGACACAACTTGGACCGGACACGATGGGGTTAGGGGTTACTATAGGACTGGAATTAATAATCAGAGAACCGGTAGTGTCCGGGACGGTGGAAGGAGAAGTAGAGGATGTAGGAGTAGTAGAGGTGGTAGGAGTTCTAACGGAGTCAACTCCCGACCTTCTTCCGGAAACGGTGGACGCGGAGGGTGGAGCGACACCAGTAACAGGTGAGACCGACACGGAGGTAACGGATGAAGTTCGGGTTCAGTCTCTTGTCGTTCCTACTCCTAGTCGACTAGAGTCACTGGATGTGACAGTATTGTGGAAATGATTTGGGACGACACATATCAGATTCTTTGTTTCTTCAGGTCCTATGAGACGTCTCTCACCACTCATCTTTAGGAAAAGGATTCTACTCTAGGGATGGGTTTATCCACGCGTACGGAAGGTCCTCCTTCAGATATGGCCATTTCAATGTTTCGGTCAGAAAGTTTACTAACCGCTTCAAAGTATGTAGTATATGTCCCGGTCTCGTTTTTACCTCGACGCCCCGTTCGGAGATTGTTTACTAAAAAGTGAAGCAGTCGGAGAAACAATCGTATTATTTTTGTGTTCAGTGAGATGTCTGGACATTTATTTATGTGTGACCGGGATAAGGTCCTCTATTAAAATTCTAGTCTTACACTAGAGTACAAGTAGAACTCCGTCCTCCATCTACTCGGAGAAAGGAGAGGGGTACCATTTCGATAAACCCTAAGTGAGGGACACCTAACTTTGAGGTTCAGTTCTTATCGTCCTGTTAATTTCCTCCTCCGACCCGGGGTGGGTCTGGTGTATAAAAAGTAAGAACGTCAGTCCTCTGGAGGAACTGATGCGTACACGTCTTTCTGAGGAACCTCCGGTTTCTCGTCAATACGGTTCCCTTCAAGACGGGTCTACGGAAAAGTCATTTTAGATAGAACCGATTCTCTACACACGTTAGTGTACCCTCATAGGACTCTGTATACTTTATACCTGACACTGGGTCCGTTTAGTTTTTCCAACCGGTTTCCTTTGAACCTTCTTTATGGGTTATTTTCATTAAGTTTGACGATGTTCCCACACTGGGTCCTTGAGACTCAGACGGACAGACATACAGGTGTCCAGGACAGGAGAAAAGGAGAATTATTTATGAAGTGAACCAAATGATGAAAGGAAGAAACACGACTAAGGAAAGACGTTTCGGCTTCCCTGTCCCGGGAATAGTGACTGGTGAACAGATCACCGATTCTAGACTACAAGAGAAGAGGAGTTGGGTCGGAGTTAGAGAAAGACCCTTGGGTTCGGGGTGAGGTTCGACAACATCCGGCTCCGGTGGGTTCCAGTTAGAGTTTGAATTTAAATTTCACTGGTCAAGTGAAAAATTACACCATATTTGGTGTAATTTTAGTGGTGAAGTGACTTAGAAGATTGTTTTTAACCTACGAACTTGTTCACCAGTGGTCCTTCCTATGACACGTCTTTAGATTCACGGAACACAAAATTATGCTATTTGTTTCACTTTTATATTTATGAGAAATCCTTTACCCAAATGTTAGTCGATCTTAGAAAGATCTTTCTTATAAAAGTTCGTACGTCCTGAAGTTTCCTTTCCTTTGGTCCCAACACTCTTCACTTCTTCAACTCACCTCTCTTCATGATTGGTGTATACTGCGCATACCTCGAATGCACTGAACCAGACTGTGAAGTGAAGAAGACCGATCTTTATTCAGTATACTTCTTCAGGAACACTCCGAATTTCTTCCCGAGAGAGTACCCGTCCTATATATCGTCCGAGTTTTTTTCTCTTCTGATTGTCGAGTCTCTAGTTTCGTAACCTTCTTACGATACTTTAATCGATTCTTCTTTCTTTTTAATTTTCGTCTAGGTTTAATCTTGCAGAACACTATCCTCTCTTTGGTCTTCCCGTTCCCCTACCAGTCCTCCTCGGTGTCTCTCAAATCTTTTCCGACAAGTCAAACCCAGAAGAGGACGGAAAATTTACATTTAAGTGTTTCCGTTTCTTTGTCTTAATTTACCTTTATACTTTTCTTAGTCGTATCGTGGAAAGACTATTTAATCCATCAAAAACGTGACCCTATTGGGTCTCTCTACCATACCCCTCCCTCCACCCTCCCCCCAAGTCCTAACCCTTGTGCACATGTGGGTACCACCTAAGTACACCTACATACCGTTTTGGTTATGTCATAACATTTCATTTTATTTCTTTTTTAGACTTTTTTTCAGTTGTGATTTCCCTGAAAACTGAACTTTTGAAGGTATTTTAATTTCGTTGACTCAATCTTTACCTTATTATCGTCTGTTACATGACAAGAAGTAGAATTTTTATTTAAATTTTTTTTCTTAGTCCTACTTGAAATCTGAATTATACACTAAATTTTTTATCCACAACTTAGTTTGATATTACCAGTTATAACTATTAATAACTCGTTCAGTTTTAATAATATGACTAGATAAATAATTTTCTATGTATTCTATATATACTTATGTGTCATAAGAGTAACGTTTTATAAAAATTTTATGTCTTTATAGTTTATTTTAGATATTTCACTAATACGTAAAATATTCGACATATCCGATATCGTGCATTTTTAGATTGAAATTTTGGCTACACGTTAAGTCACACGAAACATTAAGACTCGACGGCTAGACGGACTTTTTCAGTCTATCCTTTTCCCGGACTGAACCCGGTGAGGAGACGGTACTGGGTTCTCCAGACAGGGATTGGAGTAGGGTAAATTTCCTGATCGAGTGGGGGAGTGGGGGTGAGTCCTCAGACGGTCTTTTTCAGTTGATCAGAAAAAGACATTTGAATCTGTTAAATCATTAATTCAGTAAAATACTGATTTGTCACTTTGAGTTCCGGGACCAGGAGAGGAAAGAAGGAGTAATAGGAAACTCACCTAGTACGAGACCACCTCCACTCTGTCAGATCTGGACCCCGGACCTTGGGAAACAACGTCACGACCAACAACAACAACAACAAGTTAGCGAGTCAAAACAGGTTGAGAAACGCTGGGGTACCTGACATCGTACGGTCTGAAGGCACAGGAAGTGGTATAGGGTCTCGAACGAGTTCGAGTACAGATGATTCAGTCACTACGGTAGGTTTGTAGAGCAGAAGACAGTTAGTAGAGGAAGAGGAGGACGGAAGTTAGAAAGGGTCGTAGTCCCAGAAAAGATTGTTCAACCGATAAGTGTAGTCCACCGGTTTCCTAACATCGAAACTAAAGTCGTGGTCAGGAAGATTACTTATAAATTCTGACTATACGAAATCCTAACTGACGAAACTAGAGGAACGTTTGGTTCCTGAGAGTTCTGACAAGAGGACAGCCCCCTGCGAGTTGAAATTCCCTAGGTTATACAACAAAAGAAGGAAACACACGGTAAAGAGTTCCTGAGAGACAAGGAATAGTCAAGGACCCTTTGTCCTTGCTCGTCTCGACTTACGTCAAGAGTCTTGACTCTAGTAACCTTTCTCGTGGATGAACCTAAGGGAAGTCACTGAGGGAAGTCACTGAGAGAAGTCACTGGAAAATGAATTTCCCGATAGGTAGAACAACGTTGACCACCTTAAAGTAAGAAAAATTACCGACTGATTAGAAAAATAACTTCTATGTATTCGTACACAAAGACGTTTATTTCATAGGGTTGAGGTCAGGGATCCAGGACCAGATACTTCTGACACTGTAAGAGGTTGTGGCATAAAGTTTTCGTAGTTAAGAAACCGCGAGTCGGAAGGAATACCAGGGTGAGAGTGTAGGTATGTACTGATGACCTTTTTGGTATCGAAACTGATATACCTGGAAACAGTCGTTTCATTACAGAGACGAAAAATTATACGACAGATTCAGACGGTATCGAAAAGAAGGTTCTTCGTTTGTAGAAAATTGTACCATCGACTTCAGTGGTAGACGTCACTAAAACCTTGGGTTCTTTTATTGTCTTGACAGTGACAACGTCAAGAACGTGGACCTGTTTGGATAGGAGGGTTGTTGTTTTACGTTTCTTTGATATTCATCGATTTTTATTGACATGTGTACCGAACGCACACATGATTCAGCGAAGTCAGTACAGGCTGAGTAACGCTGAGATACTTGACATCGGACGGTCCGAAGAGACAGGTACCCTAAGAGGTCCGTCCTTATGACCTCACTCAACGGTAAAGGAAAAGGTCCCCTAGAAGGGTTGAGTCTCTAACTTGGTTGTAGAGAATACAGAGGATGTGACCGTCCGTCCAAGAAATGGTGATCACGGTGGACCCTTCGTCAGTCCGTTAATACTTGTTATTTTATGGTTTGATAGTTTTTGGGTTAACGTCGAAGATTTCACAATTCGTTTTCGTCCCAGGATACATACTAGGGACGTGTATCGTGGTCGTTCCTCCACTCGTCTGGTGAATTCGGTGAGGAGACGGGACTGGGTTCTCCAGACGGGGATCGGAGTAGGATAAATTTCTTGATCGAGTGGGGGAGTGGGGCTGAGTCCTCGGTCGTTTCCTTGGACAATTGAGCGAAAGTGATGAAACACGGCGTTGGGTTCAGGGTCATTTCGGAACTGACTTAAAGGACAGACTGGATAGTTAAAGATAACTAATTCCTCAGGTTCTTGGAACCCAACCATTGTCTCCGAAGATCAAAAGAATCGTTCCTTCTTCTCCTTGAACTAGGTACCAGTGAAGGTAGACAGGTACGACCTAAGTTATATCTATTTACTGGGAACATCAGTAGGAACAACCATAGAAAACTCTACTGAGACCAGAACAGTACAAGAAGTTTGTTACACCAAGGACGAAGTAGAAGGAACACTACTGAGAGTCGAGGGACCGGGAGAGAGAGGTTCGTGAACTCCCGTGAACCTGTAAATCAACGTGGGAATTGGGATATTACTTCATTTATCCTGTGTTACTCCTCAGTTGTTCTGTAGGAGAACCTACATAGTGAGTGGATAAAGACGAGGTGGTCACCAGTGTACGAAAGGTTCCGACCCTTCACTCCCTGTATAGTGAAGACGAAATAGTCTAAGGAGGGGAGGAAATGTTATCCCATTTGGACCGTAGAGGTCATCCACGTTCTCACCCGGAAGGGGTTATTGGTCGATTAAGATCACGATAGTAGAGGTGTTTCAGTCTGTGGAAATAAAATAAAATCGTCTTTTTGGATTTAGGAAGGATTGAGACATCATCAAATGTAATATACAAAGTGTATGTTTCATGAAAATCACGAATCCGAAAACTATAAGTTTTAATAAGGAACATTTGAGTTTATTCGAAAGGAGAGATCTTTTCAAACGATTTCAATTTTTGATAAAGTCGAAAAGTCCGTTTACAAAAGTAATACGTAAATTTTTTTGAAAAACTTTAAGTTAACTAGAAAAAAAAAAAAGGACTTAAGAAAACCCGAATGGGAAGGGACCTCGTTTACTTTTCAGGAGACTGTGTTACATTTTATGCCTTTATTACGTCTTAAAATTAAGATAAGGTGAATGTATAAACAAAATTTTACAAAATAATGGATTATCTCTATAAATGGACGGTGATAAGAAGGAGTCTTATAAAAATCTACAAAAACAAACGAATTCTAAAAGTATATTTTAAATCTTCGTCGAATAAATTTAATGTGGGAAGGGGTTGTGTGTGTGTATGAGTTTTGTCAATTTAAGTTCGTTCAGTCTTAGACCACGTAAACGATTAAATACTTTTTGATTATAAAATTACTAGAATTCAGAGGTATAATTTTTGTATCATAATAAAAGGTAACCAAATTAAGAAGAAAACAAAAATGGAAAATGTAAAGTTTCACTAGTTGTTCCTATTGCGATTAATACTACAGTGGTAAGTTTCTATGTGTATCAATAAAAGTATGGGTACTTAGTAAATAAAACGTTTACCTTCAGACATGGAGTTATAGGGAGTGGATAAAGAAAAAAGGAAGGTAGGGAAAGGGGAAACCGTTGGTGGACAAACAAGAGATATAAATACTAAGACAAAGACGAATACAAACAAGTAAACAAAACGAAAGATCTAAGATGCATATTCACTTTAGTATGTCATATGTAAATCGAAGAAAGTGAATCATATTATGAGTTTTAGGTTGGTTAAACAGTGTTTACCTTTCTCAAGCAAGAAAGAATACCGACTAATTATAAGGTAACCATTATAAATGGTAAAAGGAACGTGTGAGTAGATGACTACTTATGAATCTAACGAAGATACAGAACAGAGCAACAACAAGTCAGTGATTCAGTGCAGGCTGAGAAACGTTGAGGTACTTGACGTCGTACGGTCCGAAGGAACAGGAAATTATAATGGGTCTCAAACGAGTCTGAGTATAGGTTACTCATTGACTACGGTAGTTTGGTAGAGTAAGAGACAACGGGTGAAGAGGAGGACGGGAGTCAGAAAGGTTCGTAGTCCCAGAAAAGGTCACTCAGCCGAGAAGGGTAGTTTACCGGTTTTATGGTCTCGAAGTCGAAGTTGTAGTCAGGAAGGTTTCTTATAAGTCCCAATTGAAGTAAATTATAACTGATCAAACTAGAGAAACGACAGGTTCCCTGAGAGTTTTCAGAAGAGGTCGTAGTGTTAAGGTTTTATAGTTAACAAGTCGTGAGTCTGAAGAAATACCAGGTCGAACGTGTAGGTATGTACTGATGACCTTTTCGGTATTCAAACTAATATTCCTGGAAACAATCGTTTCACTACAAAAACAAAAATTATACGTCAGATCCAAACAGTATTGAAAAGAAGGTTCCTCGTTAACGGAAAATTAAAACACCGACGTCAGTGGTAGACGTCACTAAAACCTCAGGTGCTTTTATTTTAGACAGTGACAAAGGTGAAAAAAGGGTGGATAAACGGTCCTTCACTACCTTGACCTACGGTACTAGAATCAAAAAATTTACAAATCAAAATTCGGTCGAAAAAGTGAGAGGAGAAAGTGGGAGTAGTTCTCCGAGAAATCAAGGAGAAGTAAAAGACGGTAATTTCACCATTATAGACGTATAGACTCTAACAACTATAAAGAGGGCAGATAGAACTAAGATCGAACACTCAGTAAGTCGGACCGTAAGACGTATCTTCAATTTATACATTCCCACTGTTATATGTGCGAACTGTATGAGGAAAGGGTTAAGACTTAGTCAGTCAACCAGGTACAGGTCAAAATTGACAACGAAGAAATGGACGTATTCTAAAGAGTCATCTGTCTATTCCATTAAACCATGAGGGTGGAGAAATTCTCAAAAGGTGTCAAACGACACTAGGTGTCAGTTTCCGAAATCGTATCAGTTACTTCGTCTTCATCTACCGAAAAAAAAAAAAAAAAATTAAGGGAACGAAAAATATACTAAGTTATCTACAACCGTTAAACTATAGATCGAGGAGAAGGAAAAGATTTCGGTCGGATATATAGACCTTCAAGAGTCAAGTTCATGACAACTTTGGATTTAGTTTCCTAAAACTCGTAATGGAACGATCGTACACTTTACTCACTTTAACATAACATAGAACTTTTAAAAAACCGTAACGGGAATAAACACAAACCTTACTTCTGACTGGAAAACGTCAGGACACCGGTGACGACTCAAAAGGTTTAAACGACCGTATAACTCACCTTGTGAAATTGCCGTAACAGAAAATCCTAAACTTTATCGAATCGATCTTAAGGTAGTGGAGGTGATCGAAACAAGTATCATTATGAAGGTTTCCGGGTAAATTGAAGTGTAAGGTCCTACGGACTGAGATCTACTAACTGCTGTGATAGTACGAATAGACCCAATAAAAACGTATAATAGACAAGACACATAAGAACGGTGGAGAAGAATTATAGAAGACGAAGACAATCCAGATATGGTAAAGACAGAAATAACACTGGTAGAAACGTACTTTCTACCGTAGAGGTTACAATAATCATAGAGGTTATAATAACTTCTCTAGAGACTAGAAAGGACAAGATAAAAAAAGGGAGATAAAGAAACGTAATAAGTAAATTTTTCCGAAAGAATGGAGAGGAACGATAAGAGACCGTGAGACGCAAGTCGACCCATATAGAAAGGGAAATAGGAAAAAGAAAGCGTAGAGAAGAAAAGAGTCGATAAACATTTTGGAGGAGGCCGTTGGTGAAATGGAAGAATATAAAGAAAAAGAAACCCTACTAAAACCAGTGGTGGAGGACATGTTACTCAAGTACTAGACTGAGTGTCATTCGAGGACCAAAACAAAAACGATTGACAAATCTTAAAGAGGTAGAAACCGATGTTTCTTAGATTAGTTATGTTAAAACCATAACTGGTAGACCAATACATGTACCCGTCTCAGAAGAGAATACAACAACCTTCTCCCACAAACGAAACTGGTCACGTAAAATAGAACCGTTTGGAGTCGGAAACGGGATGAAGTCAAACATGGGTTTCGGTTTTAAAGGACAATGAGGTCCATAGAGAACTGAAGGACGAAAACGTAAGGTTAGGAGATACTACTTTTCCTGAAAAAAAAAAAAACGACAATCAAGATCTTCAAGAACCTTCAGAAGTATCTTGAGAGTTGAAATCGAAGAAACTGTAATTACTAACCTCGTATCTGAACCTAATGACACTACAACTTACCAAACTCAACCTTACTTGACTCTAATAACACAACAAAAACTCTAACATGGGTTCATGACGTAAGACCTGAGAATACCACTTATATTCCCGATGAGGTAAAGAAGATTCCTTAAGAACTAGTGTCATTATTTATATTTCCAGTAGACTTAATTTAAAAGGGTAAGGGTAGGTAAAATCAAGTGACTAAGGATTTTATAGTCACAAGTGAGAACGGTAGAGGACGAACTCGTACAGGTTAAGTGAAACTAAATGGAAAAATAGAACCGATAACATTTATTACAACATTACTTGTGACCCCACGTACTTTGAAAAGATTAACACAAAAACAAAAGGAAAAGAAAACTATTCATGAGTCTTCACCCTAAAGACCCAGTTTAACATTAAGATAAGCATTAAAAAAACTCCTTAGTAATATGTCAAAAGGTATCACCGATATAACTAAATGGAAGGGAGATAGTCCCATATCCCCGAAGGAAAGGAAGTGTAAGAGTGGTGGTGAACCAAAAACAAGAGAAAAAACTATCGTCGGTAAGACTCTTAACATTCCATTACAGTTCAGACCGAAACTAAAGGTAAAGGGACTATTAATCACTACAACCTACATAAAAGTACACGGACAACCAATAAACGTATAAAAGAGACCTTTTGATAGAGAAGTCCGGAAGACAGGTAAAAATTTAGACCAGTAAACCAAAAAACTACAGCTTAATCTACACGAGAAAAAATAGGGAATAACGTATATAGCAAACGTTCATAATTCATAGAAGAGGGTAAGTCATCCACCGAAAAGACAAAACAACTATCGAAGGAAGTTAAACGTTTTCAAAAAATCACACTGTCAGACTAAATAATAAACAAAAACAACGGGAAGGGACTTCTCTGTATAGTTTTTATCGAACGATGGACAAAAGAACATTTTTATAATACCAAAGTCCAGAATGTAAACAGAAATTGGGTAAAAATTTAAATAAAAATACATAGCATACTCATCAGGTCAAACTAAATAAACGTACATCGACAGGTTAAGAGGGTTTTGATAAATAACTTCTCCAACAGGAAAGGGGAAACGTATAACATACAACGGAACAGATCACATCTAATGAACAGGTATATATGTACTCAAGTTAAGACCCGAGGAATAATACAAGCTGACTAGATACACAGACAAAACCATGGTAACGGTACGACAAAACTAATGGCATCGAAACATCATATCAAACTTTAGTCCCGCATACTATGAAGTCGAAAGGAGAAGTAAGAGTTCTGACACGACCGACAAACCCCAGAAAACACAAAGGTACAAAATGTGTAAAAAGATATTGAAAAAAAGATCTTCAAAATGTCAAAATGAAAAATGTGAATCCAGTTACTAAGCAAAAAATCAAACAAATATTATTCGACACTTTAACTCCAGTTCCATTTTAAAAACGGAAGTCTATAGGTCAACGAAGTTGAGTTAGAAAAAAATTCCTGACGACAACGACGACGATTCAGTGAAGTCAGTACAGGCTGAGACACGCTGGGGTATCTACCGTCGGTTGGTCCGAGGGGGCAGGGACCCTAAGAGTTTCGTTTTTGTGACTTCACCCAACGGTAAAGGAAGAGGTTACGTACTTTCGTTTTTCACTTTCACTTCAGCGAGTCGACACAGACTGAGAATCGCTGGGGTACCTGACGTCGAATGGTCCGAGGAGGTAGGTACCCTAAAAGGTCCGTTCTCATGACCTCACCCAACGGCAACGGAAGAGGTAAAATTCCTGACAGTAAGAGGTAAAAAGTGTAACAGTTTTCAGTCAACTCGTATAAAGACATCTAGTTAAATACTCAAAAAATAAGACAAGATCACTAGATACACAGATAACGAGGTGATTATGGTGTGATAAAACTAATTTCATCGATAAGTCATTTAGAACCCGAAGGGTCCATCGTGATCAACATTTCTTGGGTGGGTTGATCCGTCCTTTACATTCTCTACGTCCAAACTAGGGACCCAGTCCTTGTAGGGGATCTCCTCCCGTACCGTTGGGAGAGGTCATAAGAACGGACCTCTTAGGGTACCTGTCTCCTCGGACCGCCCGATGTCAGGTATCTCAGTGTTTCTCAGTATATACTGACTTCGTTAAGTCGTACGTACGTATTATTCAAAATAATTATTAAAATCCATCTCACTAAGATGAAATAAGAATAAACAATCCTAATAAAATCAATAAGATTTCGAACATATAAAGGTATAGTTAAAATAAATAAATAAAAAAAATAAATAAAAAAAAAGGTATAGTTAAAATCTTATTCCAACAAATATAGATTAATGTAATTTAGATATGTATTTAAATTCCTTTTGACTGTCGAAATATTACAACTCAGAAGGTCAAGTACTAGTTTCATACAGAGAGGTAAACTCATGAGAAACTAAAGAAAGTAGTAGTAAATCTTTAAAAGTCGTCCCCAGGAGTTACATGTCCTAGAACACGGACTACTACACTCCACCTTGACTGTATTATTATTATGTTTATTCACTTTCACTTTCAGCGAGTCAGTATAGGTTGAGAAACATTGGAGTACCAGATATATCAGGTGCCTTAAGAGATCCGGTTTTATGACTTCACCCATCGGAAAGGGAAGAGGTCTCCTAGAAGGGTTGGGTCCCTAACTTGGGTCCACAGGGTATAACGTCCCTCTAAGAAATGATCGACTCGGTGTTATTATCTTTATTTCACGTATTATTTACATTAAACGAACTTAGTATGGTTTTGGTAACGGGAGGGGGGGGGNGGGGGGGGGGCGGGGTTGGGGGAGTTGGACTAGGTACCTTTTTGAGAAGGTACTTTGACCAGAGACCACGGTTTTACCAGCCTCTGGTGACTATAAGTCATGTGTTTAGAATATATACGAAACAATTCGTATATGGATTCATAAAGTAAAAGAAACCTCTTTGACATTTACTATGACACAAAAATTAGAACCAAGGGATTAAAAATTACAACATATTCCTTTACACTAACTAAAAGTACACAACTATAACATACAACATTGGAACGAATTGAGTGATCAAACTTCTTAAAAAATAAAACAAAACAAAGACGGGCATACAACCTAGAAAGATGTGTCTATTAATATAGTGGGTATATTTATCCCTGTCAAAATAAAGAAGGAAAGACTAGATATACGGAAAATAAAGGAGAAACACAGAATAACGTCACTGTTCTTACAGGTAATGTTGTAACTTATTTTCATCACTCTCGTCTGTAGGAACGGAACAGGGACTAAAATGCCTCCTTCATAAGTCAGAAAGTGGTGATTCATATGACAATAACTACAAAAAATATGTCAGAAATAGTTTAACTCTATTAAGGGAAGTTAAGAATTGAAAGATTCTTAAAAGTAATACTTACTCACGACCTAAAACAGTTTACAAAGAGACACAGTTCAACTATATTAATGTATTAAAAAGTATCCTAACCGCATAAATAAAATTTCTCCTTGTCCCTTCGGTGGATTCACTAATATATTGTTGTCCTCGAAGAATCAACTTTCTAGAAACAATCTTTTCTCTCGTAGTTCTTGAGTCGTCGATAGTAGTTGGATAAGAAGGTAACAGTCAAGAAACGGTTTAATGACTTTTCCCTTTCTTTTAATCGAAAACCCCAGTACCGTTGATCATAAAGGACTGTTCAAAACAGTCAAGATGAATGTTCCGTTTACATAGGTAAAGGAAGTTAGCGGTGACTTTGACCAGAATAGGTCTTTGTCAGAAGAGAGTGATAGATGAGAGGAACAAATAGGAATAATAACAGGTCCATAAGAGATGTATTGTCGGGTTCAACAGAAAATTTCTACTTTTAGTCTAGCACGAGAAAAGGATTAATTCTTGTGGGTTACCTAAGGGTCACATGAACCTTATTTTAAATGAGAGGAGTACTACTGGATGTCCGGAATGGATAGGAATAGTGAGGTACGGTAATTCTCACTGAGAATACAGATTGGAGAATGGATGATCAGGTCATTGATAATTGTATCTAAATGAGGGTGAACCCTTTAAATATGAACGATAAGGAAGTCAGGTCTCATGAGAGAAAGAGGTCTAAGGGTAAGTAAGTAAACACGAACAAGTAAGAGATAATAAGTTCGGAATTGACTTTACTCTTCATTAGGAATTCCTAAGGAAGGGACTGGTGAAGTAGATATCTTTACGAGGGGTAACAGCAAGAGGTAATCCACAAAATACTAAAAATATCGTGAATGGTGATCGACTTTGTTTTATTATTCTAACTTTTATTCCCTACCTTTTGACATTTGGTCCGTCTTATGAATTATCTTCTCTTGTTTTTTGTGATCATTTTTGTTTGTCACTTGTTTTGTTTCAAGGCCGACAGTATCTTGAATAAAAGTTTTTCCTTGTATCTACTAAAATTTTATATGTTTTCACTTTCACTTTCAGCGAGTCAACACAAGTTGAGAAACGCTGGGTAACTGATATGTCAGGAACCTTGACAGGACCGGTCTTATGACCTCACCCATTAGCAAGTGAAGAGAAAATATGAATATTTGTTAAATATTCATTATATATTACAATAAAACCCCTCACATTACAAACTTCTTTTTTTGTTTTCCTTTCTCCTGTCGTTCTGTCAGTAAGGACCGTCGTCCTTTGTTATCAAATAAATCCAGCCCACCAGTCCTTTCCACTACACATTCGTCTTCTTACTTACTTCACTCAGTCGGAATGTCTTAGACTCCCTTCTCACGAGGTCCGATTCCATTCCACATCCCTTTCCAGGACTTTTCCCCAATTTGAACCGTACACACTCCTTGTTTTTTGTCCGGTCACACCAACTCTCCTTACTGGTTCCGTTAATTCCCCTCATAACTTTGACCAAAATATTCGATACCATTCCTGAAACTTAAAATAAGATTCTCCCTACTGTTTAGTAACATCTCTGGAGACTCGTTTCCCTGATGGACTAAACTAAATCTGTAATTTTAGACATGAGACTCACAATGACACTAATTGTGGGTCTTGGTTTCTTCTCCGTCCCTCTCTCGTCAGTCCTGGAACGAACGACACTAGGTTCAATCCTCACTATTGTCGAACCTTGTTTCACATGGAAACTCCCTTCTCAAATATCCAAGTCAAACCCTATACCAGACAACCCCTACGGTTCTTTTATAAGTTCTTTTCTTTTACCCTATATTTAAACCTCAAAACCTTTCTTCATACCTGACCTCTGAATTTAAACCTTTAACAAATTTCGGTCTTCTCCTTCACTAGTAATCCCACATTGACTTGTCACTTCACCAAACACCGACTTTCCTCCATTAAATTGTGACACTCTAACTCCTCTTTTCTCTTTGCTGTGACCTTCATTTTTTTTTTCCCTCCCTATACTTTTGATTTTCTCCAATACAGGACCTTTGGTGTACTTTTTGTCAAACGTTCATTCTATTTAATCAGTTAACCCAGTTTACGACGGTCATTCGGTACAACATTCCACACAATCTTACCTGATAATCTGTACTGTTATAGTCCACAAGTCAGAGTTACTTTTTTAAGACATACTCATCTCCCTATCACTATTTTCTAATAAATTACACTTAAGTTCTCTTTTTTCCTCTCTTTAAATTCTGTTACATTAAGGAAGTTTCTCAAAACTACATTTTCCCTCATTTATTTACTCGGAGATCGACTCCTTCCTACACCCTAGTGTTCTTCCAACAAAAATAAACTAAAATACGAACAAAAAACCCCTACTCCTTTTAATGTTTGTTCAAACATTTACTTCCACTAGAATACGTTTAAACTCCTAAGTTTTCTGTATTCCCTCTTGACGATTTCGTTTCAAGATTCATCCTTTCCCCTAACCTCCCGTCACGTATTCACATGCCTACCCGAACAATCTCACGTACCTCGTGTGGGGTGTCACTCTCATGTGTCCGTACCATGACTCGTGTCTACGTGTATCAACCCGGCTCCACAACCACCCTTATATACTTTCTAGAGAGAATTGACGAAAGTCAAGTCAAGTCAAGTAAAGTCGGAGAGTCAGTACAGGTCGAGAAACGTTGGGGTACCTGACGTCGTGCGGTCCGGAGGGACAGGTAGTGGTTGAGGGCCTCAAGTGAGTCTGAGCGCAGGTAGCTCAGTCACTACGGTAGGTCGGTAGAGTAGGAGACAGCAGGGGAAGAAGAGGACGGGGGTTAGGGAGGGTCGTAGTTTCAGAAAAGGTTACTCAGTCGAGAAGAATTGACGAAATAAACAAAAATTTTCTTCATTTTTTATTTCAGTGCACGAAATGTTTTCTATTCGTTCTCAGAAACCTTCAATCTCTTATTTTTTCTTACACACTTTTTACCGTTCTCTTTTACCATCTGTCTTTATGTCACGGAAGCGGTATTGCAGTTATAGGGTGAATTACAATTTACAGTACTGAAAATTCATTTTGATCGATAGTATCCTCTTCTGTTACCGTGGGGTGAGGTCATGAGAACGGACCCTTTAGGGTACCTACCTCCTCGGACCTTCCGACGTCAGGTACCCCAGCGACTCCCAGCCTGTGTTGACTCGCTGAAGTGAAAGTGAAAGGTGAAAGTGAAAAGTGAAAGTAACTTCTTCCTTTACCGTTGGGTGAGGCTACAAGAACGGACCTCTTAGGGTCCTTTCCCCCTCGGACCACCTGACGGTAGATACCCCAGTGTGTCTCAACCTGTGCTGACTTCACTGAATCGTCGTCGTCGTCGATAGTATCCTTACATAAAAAGTGGTCACCTCAAGTTGACGTACTTATGAGACGTATTCTCCTTTTAAACTGAATTGGTTCCAACCATAGTACGGTCTATTCTAACCCCGTACACTTAATTTCCACTTACGTTGATTTACTATTAGACACCTAAAATTGTCCAATACCTCCTGTCTTCCCACATCATCGTACCTTGGGACTTTTACTATCTTTATTTGTATCTATATTTTACATTCTGAAGTATTTAACTCCTTAAAAATTTTTATGTTCACTCTTACTTGACTTTTCTATTCGTTATTTTTATTATCGAGAAATTCGTTTTCTCTGTGTCTACGTATCTTGTCAGAAAACCTGAGACACCCTCTCCCTCTCCCACCCTTCTAAACCCTCTTACCGTAACTTTGTACATATTATAGTATATTCTTTACTTAGTGGTCAGGTCTAAGTTACGTCCTATGTCCTACGATCCCTGACCACGTGACCCTACTGGGTCTCCCTACCATACCCTTCTCTCCACCCTCCCCCCAAGTCCTACCCCTTGTGTACATGTGGGGACCACCTAAGTACAACTACATACCGTTTTGGTTAAAATTTGTTTCTTTTATATTACCTTATTCTATAAGGTAAGGATTTACTTTGCTTTGTCTAGTTTATGTACCTTTGTCTTTTACGAGTAAAGGATATACTTCTTATAAGATTTTGGGTCACGACACGCGATTCAACGAAGTCAGAGACTGAGACACGTCGGGATACCTGATAACGGACAACCAGAGGAGACAGGTACCCTAAGAGGTCCGTTTTTTTTTGACCTCTCCCAACAGCACGGGAGGAGGCCCCCTAGAAGGGTTGGGTCCTTGACTTGAACGTAGAGAATGTAAAGGACGTAACCGTCTATCGAAAAAAAAAAAAAAAAAAATTGGTGTTCCCGGTGGAACCTTCGGAGATTTTGGGATGACTTTGTACATTTTCTTTTATTTGTAAAGGAAAAGGAAAATTTTCACAAGGAAAATTTTACTTATTGTGAAAGGAGTCACAAGGTTGTAATTCTGAAACCAAAATCACAACATTTCTAATTTCTACAAACAAGAATTTAAAGATACTTAAGTTACTCTTTAGTTATTTTTATGGTAATTAACAATTTACACTCTTATTTCCCTCTGAGATTTCTTATTAGTCCCCCACCCCCCATCTAAATCGCATGTCATTATTATATTACATCATTACTATACTTTAATAATCAGTTACATACCACAACTCTATTACCGGATCAATGTGTATTATTATTTTTGATATAGGTTAAACTAAAATTCTTCATGTAAAATGAAACAAGTAATGTTGGTTAATCTAAGGTCTACATAGTTTATGACTTTATGTTCTTCATATCTTCTTTTGTACCCATGAATTTTTTTTATTAGAACCTCAATCTTTCCGGAACTATCTGTACATTTATTTTATGATTCTTTTAAAGTTTGAGTGTTTGAGTCATTATTACTATTTGTCTTCTTTTTAAAAGGTTGTACATATTATTTTCAGTATCAATGAATATTATCTTGAGAACATTCCTTTACTACTATGTCCTTTTTACTCGTTCTATACATTTACCTGCGGGAACAGAGGAAGACGGGAGTTAGAGAGGGTCTCAGTTCCTTTACTCCCACAGTCTCCTACTCTGCCGATCTACCGTAATGACTACGTCACCTGTACTTGAACCCGTTTAAGACCTCTACCACTCCCTGTCCCTCCGGACCTCACGACGTCACGTACCCCAGTGTTTGTCTGTGTTGACCCTCTGACTTTTTGTTCTTGTACATTTACCTGTAAGTGTCGTTTACTTCACGTTTACTAATGATTCATATACTTTTCTATGAATCGGAGTGAGTATTAACATCTTCATTTTAAAGTTTCTTTTTAAATGGATAGTCGAACGGTTTTCAACTTTTTTAACCAGACACGAATACCACTACGACTACCTAAAATTGATCTAAGTAACACTAGTAAAACCATCGAATACCACTTGCACAACCTAAGTACTAGAGGTTTCTTCTTCTAAATCGAAGTCCTGGTCCCTAGTCCGAACTAGTGAGTTCTCGAAAACACATCGTCTCAAAATGATTTCACTTTTTCCTTGTCTCTTACGAAGACTGTGTCTGTAGTCCTCCTCCTACCTCTCACGGGGGGGGGGAACGATCAAAGTCGTTCGACAAAATACAGACAATCTTTCGATAATTATTCTATTCTCTCTACGGAGTTCCGACTACCTCAAAGTGGTCCGGGGAGAGAGTGTTATACGTCAAAACTCTATCCTACCGTGATCCACACAGTAGGGCGTCGGTATTTCGTTAACTATACTTATGACCAAACAACTCGATAATAGTCGGGTTCCAAACTCTTTTCTTTCTTGCAATCAGAATCCACCTTGGTAAAACTTCTTTCCGTTTAAGGTTTTGTTTATGTATCAAAGTAATTGTGGCGAATTTTTTTTTTTTAGATATTCTTTTCGGGTAACCAATCGAGTTTCAAACTCTTTTCAATTCAAGTCCACCTTGGTCCACAACCAGCAGTACCATTGTGTCTTAAAATTCTCTTTGAACGTCGAATCAAGGGGGTAAACCTCTGGGGACTGGAAGGACGGACAATGAGAGAGTTAAAGTATTATATACGTTTATGGTTTAACTGTTTAACATGTGGACTTTGTTCATATTACAATATATAACTAATATAGAGTTAATTTTTGTTTTGATTCTAGTACCGTGGGTCAGGGTCAGGGTAAAGAAGGACCGTTTATCTACTCCTTTGTCACCTTTATCACTGTCCAAAATAAAAGAACCCGAGGTTTTAGTGACACCTACCACTGACCTCGGTAATTGAATTTTCTGCGAGGAACCTTCTTTTCAATACTGTTTGGATCTGTCGTATAATTTTTCGTTTCTGTAGTGAAACGACTGTTTCAAAGTATATCAGTTTAGATATAAAAAAAAGTCATCAGTACACACCTACACTCTCAACCTAGTATTTTTTCCGACTCGTGACTTCTTAACTATGAAACCTTAACACCGTGACGTCTTCTGGGAACTCTCAGGGAACCTGTCGTTTCTCTAGTTTCGTCAGTTAGGATTTCCTTTAGTTGGGACTTATAAGTAACCTTCCTGACTACAATTTCGACTTCGAGGTTATGAAGTCGGTAACTACACTTCTCAGTCGAGTAACCTTTTCTGGGACTACGGACCTTTCTAACTCCCATCCTCCTATTCTCCCGCTGTCTCCCACTCTACCAACCCACCGTAGCGGTTGAGTTACGTGTACTCAAACTCGTTTGAGGTCCTCTGTCACTTCTTGTCCCTTCGCACCACGCGACATCGGTTACTCCAACGTTTCTCAACCCGTACTGAACCACTGACTTATTGTCGTGGTGATTTTGATTTTGACGAGTTTATTATTACCTCTGTACAGTTTTCTTGTTTCCTCTGTCTGTTTACGACAAGGACAACCGGTCAAGATACTACTAAACTTGTAGTTGTACTTATTACAGTCATCATATAATGTAACAGAGTATCATAGATATAATAGATTTATCATAGAGAAAGCATGTCTTATAGTCAGATCTCTTCCTTACTACCTCAATCCTTTAGTAGTTACCTGAGATTTTGATCTCCCACTTTCAAACTACTCCTTATCCTATAATTAAAGTTATATAATGAGATATTTAATATTTATATTTTTCCCTTTTCTTATTGAAATATTACCTCTTTTGACCACCTGTGATAGAATTTAATCGAAGTGATTATAATCCTATTTGACTACAGTGTACCAAGGACCATACCACATAATTCTTGCTATGTAGTGAGAACGTTATAAGAACAATTTTTAAGTTTTAAATTTAGATCTATATTTCCTTTAATTTATTTTCATTCATGTTTCTTCCCCTTCTTCACTTTGTCTTAACTTATACTCACATCCTTTTTTACTAAGTGAAAAATCTATTTGTGACTTTTGACTCTCTGTAAGATATTTTACAGACCGGACATCAAAAGTTTTCATGATTCCAGATCCTTCTGTTTCTTTTCATTTCATGACAAAATCTAGTTTTCCGTGATCTCTTTGTCTACGTTTCCTATTAGAACCTTACCTAGAATTTGACGTTTTGTTAAATTGATATTTCCTGTAATACTCTATTATTCCATTGACTTTATACTGAACGTTTAATCTGTTATCGTAACGTAAACTATAATTATATACACATACTCAGAGACATACATATATTAATGTGACTAAAAATTATTAATATTACTAATGTGTCTTCTTACACGAAGAAGAACCCCTTACGTGTGATTTTATAAATCCCAATTTCACTACGTTACCGAAGTTGAATGAGATTTCGTTAAACCTTTTTTTAATATATCTATCTATCCACTTTCTCTTTCTCTCTCTCTCTCTCTCTCTCCCACTATGTCACTTACCCTGTTTTACACTTTTCAACCCTATGGACCTGTTTTCTGTAAATCCTCAAAACCGTCATGATGTTGAAAAGACATTCAAACTCTAACATAGAAATTTTTCAAAATTTTTCGAAATTTTTTGTGTACTTTTTCGATAATTTTATAGAAATTTCTATAAACACGGCCTTTCTCGGTTCAGTCGTCCGGTCCCAACGAGTTTGGGACTTGTAAGGATTCTTTCCGTACAGAAATCCTGACCGGGAACCGGTCGAGTACCCTCTACTCGAGGATAGAGAACTTAAAAAGACGAATTATTTATAAAATCATACAGGTTTCGGAATTTGGTTTACTATAGACAAACTAGTCTAGTAAATACGATTGTTACACAAAATACCACTTGTGGACGAAAACGGGACTTCCCGATCTTAGTCATGGACTCCAAGTATCTCGTCAATAATGTACGGATTGTACTGACTGAGGATTATTTTTTGGACTGTCGTTCCGAGTCCACTCAAAGGGACGACTGTTGTGAGACGTGGATACACCAGTGAGACGCGACAACGATCCTTTTAAGGAGTACGGGTGTACGAAGAGGATCCCCTCCTGTGAACCTTCAAATACGATCCAAAGAGGACCTAAAACGGGGGTACCTGGAAAAGGGAAACAATTAAAATCAGATTAAAAGTAGACTTGGGAAAACGATATTATTTGATCTTGGTACTAACATTATCAAAAAAACATGGGACACTTAGTAAGATTCTCTTAGTAGATCGAGCTACCACTAGAACTTCTGGGGGTCGTTTTTAATTTCTGTGGATTTATTTACCTTTTTCTCGGATATGGTCATGTAAGGATTACTAAAAATTTAAATTACGTTAAGGGTTTTGTACTAGATTTTAAAAATACTTTTTCTTTTGGATGTGTAATGTATTTTTATTCTCCCCAACTCGAGGGACTATTGATTCTAAATAATATTGAAATATCAACAATTCTATCATATTAAACCATTGTCTTTTAAATTGACTTGTTACCTCGTATTATTTCACCGATTTGACTAGTTCCGAAAATTTCTTAATACTATATATTTTCTCTATTTTGACATCTGGTCTCCCTTTTCCTTCTTGAGAAGTTTGTTTCAACTATTTTGTTAATCAATAGGTCAAATTTTTTGTTACTCAAACCTGTAAATAGAATGGAACATATATTTTTAGTTAAGGTCTACCTAAACTTATACTACTCATATAATTGTCCGAATCTACTTTTTTTTTTTTCTAATAAGACTGTGACTCCATCTTTAAAGAAAAAAGGTCCCTTTACACCTTCACGATTGTTTTTCTCTGTTCTTAATATTAAACTAAGGTAATTTTATTAAAAACAAGTTATTTCCCGTGGTATTTTTACTTTTCTGTTTGGTGTTTTACCATCGTTTATAAACGTATTGTGTAATTCCTGTTCTCAAACCACAGGTCTCATACATATTTCGACGATGGTCAACTTATTCATTTTATGTGTGTTCGGTCAGCTTTTCACCAGTTTCCGTACTTGTTCATAAAACGTCTTCTGTTTTGTCTGTATTGGTTGTTTGCAACATTCGAGAAGTTAGAGAACAACAAGTCCTTTTACTTTTAATTTTGGTTTTGATACAGTGTGGGTGATCAAACTGTCTTTAATCGTTCAGATTATTGTTCACGAATCTTCCTACATCTAGTTGACCTTGAAAGAATAAGAAACGAACCGAATCACATGTTGGTAGTGTTTTAAGGTAAATCGTAATAAAACATTTCATCTTTGTAAAATATAAGGTACTCGATTATTAAGTAGATTTTCTATATTTGGAATCTCCTTGAAAACGTGTGAACAAGTTATATCACACATAATTTCATAAACTTCGTGATATTAAATATTTTTGTTTTTAGACCTTTGTCGAGGTAATAGGGAAGTGGTCATCCTACCTATTTTTTGTAACACCATATAAGTGTACTACCTTATCGTATTTCACGAATTTAATTATTTGACGTCGAGATAAGACCTAGAATCTTTTTCCTGTCACTTAAAAAATTTTTCGTTCAGAGTCTTTTGATATATGTCAAATAGTAAAAATATTTCGAGTTTTTGTCTCTTGATTTTTTACACAACAAATTTGTGTAATATCTATATCTTATTTCCATATTTTATTTACTCTGTTTTTATTGGTATTTTTGGTCCTATCATCACTAACAACCTCCACTCTCATCCCTACCCCCTACTTCATTTTCCTCTATTCCTTCCTTTTTACTCTTTATAGACTCACCTCAAGAACTCATCACACAAAAACTTACAAATAAAATAACAATACGTAGAGTTGAATGTGTAAAATTTGCATCACAAAACATTCATCTTTCGTAAGATCATTTTACTATCTCTTTATTTAAAAAACCTATTTCTTTCTGGTATTGTATGTGTTTCCGATGTACACCAGTGTTTTTGGATATTCGTTTAACGTTCGTCATCGAAGTTTCAGAAGAACAGTCGGATTGGTCTCGAAACAATTAAAGCGACAACAAACCTTGTAAAAAAATCGAAAGATCGATAGTAGATTAAGTGATTTTACAGAGAAAATAAAAGATTCAATGTAATTACAGGACAATTTAAAGATTATAATCTAATCGTCCTCCAGATCCTAAAGTGACAAAATCTCCCCTCCCACAAGTGTAAAAGGGAATTAAAAAGGTTCTTAGGGACCTTGCATTCGTAAAGTTTTTCTCTCTGGTCCAAATGTCTTTTTGGATTCTTCCCCCTAGGATCTCAAACCAATCAGATTAAAAATGAAACAGAGGACAAAGGGAAACTCCTGTTACTCAGATTTGACAAACTCTCTTCTAGGACCAGTAGATCGTCTGACATAAAAGTTTTCGAACTGTATGATAGAGGGTGAGGTATACAAGAAGACAATTATACGACGTGGGGGTAATTTTTCGTTTCAGAGATGGGCAAGGGAACTCTGATCCACCCAGAGACACTAATAGACCTGGTTACACTCCCGTTCTTTCAGTACGACACTGTAGGACTGGAGGCTCTGGTCCCGTATTTCCTAGTATGTCAAAGACAACCCAATAAGTAGAACCCCACAAACGAGAACTTTAGGTCTCGTGTCCGACACTCCTTCAGGTCCGAGTTGTCGGTCATAGCTGACTAACTGTACACTCTTTCGTTTGAGGACGGTGGAGGACTGGTGTCGATATGTCCTTTGGGTCCCACTCCTACTGGACTAACTCTAGACAGAGGGTCTCTACCACTACCGCCTAGTAACAACGAAATACTGTGATTTCAAGTACATTAAACAATACGACGATTGACCTTGGAGTTTCAAAGTCATGTTCGTTGGTTTCTACACCTGTTGATCTCGGTACGTACACCTATTTGGATGGGCAAGTTGAGATCCGACTCCAATTCCGTGGGTCCCTGTATCGAGAAGGAATAGAGTCGGGAAGTTGACAAGTGTGTCGGTAGGGACCTCTCTGGACAACTGGTCCTCAGTCTCCAACAACCGGTAGTTGGAGGATTGTCTGGGGATTGGTGACAGGAGAAAGGAGAGGACCGACAAACATTTGAACGATCTAGAGAAAAAGTTGAGAATTTTGTTCGGAAAAAATTCTGTGGAGAAGACCTTTTCCAGTGATCACGTAGGAGGTTGTTGTGTCAGAGGATCAAAAAGTATCTCTCGGGTCTGACATTGTCCTGTTTCAAGAGGGGTTGGATTAACACACAACACGCACGTACAAGTCAGCGAACTCAGTACAGACTGAGAAACACTAGGGTACCTGACATCGGGCGATTTGAGAATACAGGTACCCTAAAAGGTCCGTTCTTATGACAACGTCCAACGACAAAAGAGGAGGTCCCTTAGAAGAATTGAGTCTCTAGTTTGGGTACTGAGGACGTCGAGGTCGTGACCGTCCACTTATGGTGACACGGTAGACCCTTCGGGCAACCACAATGATCTCGACAAAAGTAACAGAGGACACTTTCTCCAAAAGATGGACGAAGGGTGAACTTCGTCCCTCCGAGAAATACGCAGTCACGACCGAACACAAAGACCACTACTGACCTCACTGTTTAACCGAGAAGAGAGTCCTCTCGTCTCTTTTTTTTTTTTGTGTTCAAATTAGTCTCCTCACCGGGGGTTTACCTTCTGATCGGTTAGTATCAAATTGAGGTTTTGTAATTTCCGATATTACCTATACTTCTATGGTGAGTCGTCGTTTGTCGGTCCTTTTCTTCAACTCTACAATTGAAGAAATTACTTTTTTAAAACTCAAAAAAATTCTGTAGGATTAAACCGATCTTAAAGGAGAAGAATACAGAGACTTTGTCTATTCCTATTTTCGTTTAAAATATTCACAGAAGTACAAAACATATATGTAAAGACAAATACCAAAAGATTTACATTTTAGATGGTCTTTAAGTCATCTCTGTTTCTTCTTTATCTTTTATTAGAGGAGGTTTTATTTTTTTTATGTTAGGTTTTGGTTCATGTTCCCTATAAAAAATTCGAATAGTCTATACTTCCGTCCGTGAAGTAAAAAAAGATACACACATTTTTAATTGAATCACATCTCAACAGTCCTAGACCGGTACTCTATCCATTCCCATGTAAAATAATTTAATTCTTTTGTTCCTCCAGTAATCTGACTCCCTCGTTAAATTACATTTGTTTGCTTGGGACCTTTATTTACGGAGGTTCAATACTTCAGTTTCGGAGTCCTGTTGACTAGTGTTTGTCGGTTGGTTCAAAATTCGATGTCTGTCAGTTATGAAAATGAAACGAAGGTACGGAAAAAAAAAAGGTTCTTCAAAAAAAATTACATATTAAATAAAATTAACCTCCTATTAATAAAGTGTCATAACACCACCGAAAACGGTATGTAGTCATACTTAGTCGTATCCGTATACTTAGTCTTATCCGTATACACAGGGGATGTAGGACGTGTGGGGAGGGTAAAGGGAGGGGGGTGATGGGGGGTAGGGAGGTCCAACAATGTCTCATGGTCGAGACCCACCGGACGTAGATATAGTTTACGGGTGACCAATAGACAAAATGTATCTCGTTACATATATAAAGTTACGGTAAGAGAGTTCACTAGGATAGGAGAGGAAGACGGTGACCCAGGTTTTCAAACAAGAAATGTAGACACAGAGGAAACGACGGGATGTATATCCTAACAATCATGGTATAAAGATCTAAGGTATATATACATAAGTCAAGTCAAGTCAAGTGAACGAGTCGGCACAGGTTGAGAAATACTGGGGCACTTGGCGTCGTACGGTCCGGAGGGACAGATAGTGGTTGAGGACCTCAAATGGGTTTGAGCACAGGTGACTCAACCACTACGGTAGATAGGTGGAATAGGAGACAACAGGGGAAGAGGAGGACGGAAGTTAGAAAGGGTTGTACTCCCAGAAAAGTTTACTCAGTCGAGAGGTGTACTCCACCGGTTTTATGACCTCAAAGTCGAAGTTGTAGTCAGGAAAGTTACTTGTGGGTCCTGACTAAAGGAAATCCTACCTGACCAACCTAGAGGAACGTCAGGTTCCCTGAGAGTTCTCAGAAGAGGTTGTGGTGTCAAGTTTTCGTAGTTAAGAAGCCACGAGTGGGAAGAAGTGTCAGGTTGAGAGTGTAGGTATGTACTGATGACCTTTTTGGTATCGGAACTGATCTACCTGGAAACAGTCGTTTCATTACAGAGACGAAAACTTATATGATAGATCCAACCAGTATTAAAAAGAAGGTTTCTCATCACAGAAAATTAAAGTACCGACGTCAGTGGTAGACGTCACTAAAACCTCGGGTTTTTTTATTTCAGACTGTGACGAAGATGACAAAGGGGTATATAAAGGGTACTTCACTACCCTGACCTACGGTACTAGAAGCAAAAGACTTACAACTCGAAATTCGGTATAATTCAGGTACGTTAAAGACAGGAAATAACTCGGGTAGAAACGTACTTTAAAAGGGAACAATATCGATTAAAAGAACTTCTCTAGAGATCAGAAAGGATAAGACAACAAAAGGAGATAAAGAAACGTGTCTAGTAACTCCTTCCGAAAGAATAGAGAGGAACGATAAGAAACCTTGAGACGTAAGTTTACCCACATAGGTATATACGTAATTATATGTGATAAAGAGAAAGGGAAAGACTGATGTGAGACATATTATCCGAGTTCAAAGTAGGTTATCGTTTTCTTTGTTGACTGTTTCTCAATTAAAGGTTTTATATGTTCGTTGAGAATATCTAATTATGATCTTTTTACTTATTGGGTTAGTTTTTCACCCCTCTTCTGGATTCGTCTGTAAAGAGGTTTCTTCTGTATGATAACCGATTACTTATGTACTTTTCTATGAGTTATAGTGAGTAATAATCTCTTTACGTTTAGTTTTGGTGTTACTCCATAGAGTGTGAACATTCTTACCGGTAGTAGTTTTTAAGACGTTTGTTATACGACCCCTTTCACTCCTCTTTTCCCTTGGGAGAATGTGACAACCACCCCTACGTTTGACTATGTTGGTGATATCTTTTGTCATACCTCTAAGGAAATTTTTGATCTTTATCTTGATGGTATGTTGGGTCTTTAGGTTGATGACCCGTATATAGGACTCCTTTAGTTTTAACTTTTTCTGTGTACATGGAGTCACAAGTAATGTCGTGAGAAATGTTATCGATCCTGTACCTTCGTTGGTTCTACAGGTAACCGTCTACTTGCCTATTCCTTCAACACCATACATATGTGTCGCCTTATAATGAGTCGATACTTTTCCTTATGTAGACTCAGTCAAGTTTACTCCACCTACTTAGACAAAAAAGAAATATCTTCAAAGAGGGGTTTAAGGACCGTTACCTCATGGGTATTGATGAAAACCAAACCGTGATAGATTAAACTTATCTCGAACTAGGTTGGTCAGGTAAGACTTCCTCTAGTCGGGACCCTAAAGAAATCTTCCTTACTACGATTTCGACTTTGAGGTCATGAGACCGGTGGAGTACGCTTCTCAACTGAGTAACTTTTTCTGAGACTACGACCCTCCCTAACCCCCGTCCTCCTCTTCCCCTGCTGTCTCCTACTCTACCGACCTACCGTAGTGATTAAACTACCTGTACTCAGACTCATTTGAGGCCCTCAACCATTACCTGTCCCTCCGGACCGCACGACACTAAGTACCCCAACGTTTCTCAGCCTGTACTGACTCACTGACTTGACTTGACTTGAACGAGTTCATTTAAGAATTTTAAAAATTATACGTAGTCAAACAGAAAATGGTTGTCTTTTCTACTTTTACCAGTCTTATTATACGGGAATCCCTCTCTTTTCACAAAGGTACTACCGAACTCCCACTTCTTAGACGGACGGTTACGTCCTCTACGTCAAAATTAGGGACCCAAACCTTCTAGGAGACCTCTTCCTTTACAGTTGCATGAGGTCATAAGAACGGACCCTTTAGGGTACTTGTCTCCTCGGACCACCCAATGTCTGATCTGAACACTGAACTAGTGTTCACAGTCTGTGTTGAATCGGTGATTTGTCTGTTTTTTCGTTTCTCCCTCTTTTTACGGACCCTGACCCATCCCTTTGATCACACCTCCAATGAGATCCGACCCGAACACTACAGGACACATAAATTGGTAAAAGAACCTGTTTGGGTACCCTACTTTAGAACCGAGTCTAAAGAAATCTGTACGTGTCACCAGAGGACCGGAAGTCTCTTCAGAGATGACAGATAACTCAAAACCAGAGGGTAAACATTTTGGGATGTTATCCTGTTTTTGTTATCGGTCTAACTACCGAAGTCAAGGTCTTTTCTTCTCTTTCTCTTTTGTTGTTGTTGTCGTTGGGTCGAAGACTATTGGTTCCTCTGATGTCCCTCTCGACATATCAAAGGACCTTAGATTCTGTCTCCGAGAAGCGAGAAACGATCTCGAGTGAACCCGAAACATTGGTACCAAAAGGTTCCGGGTTGATATATTTTTATCTTATAAATTTTTTATTTTGGACTGTCTATTCGGTGACGACAAAGATGAACGTCACGTTTTACGACACTCTGAGGGTTTCGTGTTCGTGTATTTTAGACCATTTACTCGGGAGATGGATTGTTCCGGGGACCCGTGGGTAACAGACGAAGGAAGATCGGGGTTCAACTGAGAGCTCTCACGGGTCCCTGAACATGGGTCTTTGGAACTCTCTACTCGGGGTTTCTCGGAAAGAACCCACAGTTTTCGAGGAGGAAGTCGACCTCTTTTATAGATCATAGGGTCATTCAAAGGAAAATGGTGGTAGGGACCTTCTCGAGATTTCGTCCACCTTCCTGACGTAAATCCAAGGAAATAGAGTGTTGGAACTAAACACTTATGAAGACTGGTTACCCGGTGTAGAGAATAAAAGGGGAGGTAAAAAGACAACTCGGTGTTTAGACGTCCTCCTTTTCATTCAATCTAAAACCTTTTCTGTAGTCCCTAAATGTCTCCCTCTGTGACTCCTTATTTTATCTACATTCTCAAAATAACTCCCCGAAGGGAATTTCGAATCAACCATTTCTTAGACGGACGTCACATCCTCTGGACACAAACTAAAGACCCAACCCTTCTAGGGGAGTCCTTCCTTTACCGTTGGGTGAGGTCATAAGAACGGACCTCTTAGGGTACTTGTCTCCTCGGACCGTCCGATGTCAGATACCCCAACGTTCTCAGCCTGTACTGAATCGTTGAGTTGTTGGTTCCCAAAATAACTACAATTTCCCACTTTAATATAATTCGACCTTTCCCAGGTCCACACATACTTAAAAAGAAAAAGAAATAGGAATTAAATGGTGAACTTTCTAGTAGACGATTAGGATTCCTTAGTACTAAAGGTCCTAATTTCTCATAGAACTGATTATACCATTACACACTGAGACGGTGAATCGTCGGTACAAAGGAACAGATATAGAACAGAAGTCTGTTTAGTATTAGGTGTATCTGTGAAAAATATTTCGGAGTATCTCATCTAAATGTCTACTGTGGTGGGAATATCGTCTTTCACTTCTATTTGAGTTTTCGGAGAACTACTTTCACTTTCACCTCTCACTTTTTCAACCGAATTTCGAGTTGTAAGTCTTTTACTTCTAGTACCGTAGGCCAGGGTAGTGAAGTACCGTTTATCTATCCCTTTGTCACCTTTGTCACCGTCTGAAATAAAACCCCCCGAGGTTTTAGTGACGTCTACCACTGACGTCGGTACTTTAATTTTCTGTGAATGAGGAATCTTCTTTTCAATACTGGTTGGATCTATCATATAAGTTTTCGTCTCTGTAATGAAACGGCTGATTCCAGGCAGATCAGTTCCGATACCAAAAAGGTCATCAGTACATACCTATACTCTCAACCTGACACCTCTTCCCACTCGCGGCTTTTTAACTACGAAAACTTGACACCACAACCTCTTCTGCTCAGGGAACCTGACGTTCCTCTAGGTTGGTCAGGTAAGACTTCCTCTAGTCGGGACCCTAAAGAAATCTTCCTTACTACGATTTCGCCTTTGAGGTCATGAAACCGGTGGAGTACGCTTCTCGACTGAGTAACCTTTTCTGAGACTACGACCCTCCCTAACCCCCGTCCTCCTCTTCCCCTGCTGTCTCCTACTCTACCGACCTACCGTAGTGACTGAGCTACCTGTCCTCAGACTCACTTGAGACCCTCAACCACAACCTGTCCCTCCGGACCGCACGACACTTTGTACCCCAACGTTTCTCAGTCTGTACTGACTCTCTGACTTGACTTGATTTGGTGTTATATGTGTAGTTCCGGTTTGTTGAAAGGTACAATACTTTACCAGGGACTGTAGATTGGTTTTTTTAACAAGAAAAAAGTTGAAGTATGACACCAGGAAAGTATATTACGAGACTTCTGGACTTCACATTGACACGTGGTTGGAGAATTTTTATGGTAAAACATCTAAAGGAAATAAATTTTACCTTATAAAGACTCCTTATCTAATTAGAATTTTCGTAATGTCTTCGAACGGTAACTTTAAATGGGTTATCATTCAGTAAACACACAACGATTAAACGAAATGAAGGTCGTTTTACGTGAAAAAGTCGTTGAAATACGAAAGATAATAATTTAAACAAAAATATCGATTGGACAATGTATTAATGTACATCAAATCATTATCGTATTTCCGATGATCTTTTCAAAGTGATGATCAGATAAAAGGTTAATCTACAAGTGTCTCAGGACGAAAAAAGATCAATATTAAGGTCACAGTTTTAAATCGGATCAAGTAATCGTCAAACAACGAGAGTGTTCATATCTGTCTTCTTGTTCCTCTGTCTCCAATATTTGTGCCTTATAAGGAGAAGAAACTTCTTCTGGAGTGATACCATCGGATTGTGGGACAGAGGATTCTCCGTTAAACAAACTACCTGGTCACTGGACATTACTAAGGTGGTCGTTTGTGAACACGGGATGTAACGTCACCAGTGTGATCGTTGTGTCTCAACCTTATATACCAGGGATGAGAGTTTCTGACATATTACATTGGTAATACCCCCGTTCAAAGTACTGTGTTAAAACATCATTTTCCTTGTTGTCTGTATCCTAGTGTTCTGCACATAAGTTTATAACTAAAAGTAGGAAACTGTAGACACACAGGTGTCTGTCAAAGGACTCATCTCGACTAGGAGTCAGAGAGGAAGACTTCTCTTTGTTATTAAGAACGGGAGGGACGAGGTGACCTACCACTACTTTAATTTATTACGAACACTTATACAAAACATTAGTGTATCCGTGATATCGAGAAAGTTGTGTCTTCTTGGTCATATGTGTACAGGATGTACATGTTCCTGTACCTAAACCCCTCTCCCTCTCTCCCTCCCTTCTCTCTCCTAAAATGTCTCCAGTACTCGAAACACATCGAAACTTTTGACTCGTCACAGAACCCTTTTCATCACGTCCTGGTTTCGACTCTCCTTATCATGGAACCTCAACTTTCTGACTTTACTTTTCTGTCACACATTTGGTATCACTGTTCTGGAGATGGAATTTGGGATCTGTGAATCCTTAATCCTCCATAGATGTCTCGGATCTCCCCGAAGAGTCCACCGTGGTCACAAGGGTCACAATTAGTGAGTCAGCACAGGTTGAAACTCTGGGCGTATCTGACATCGGAAGGTCCTAGAAACCAGGTACCCTAAGAGGTACGTTCTTATGACCTCACCCAACGGTAGGGGAAGAGGTCCCCTAAGGGTTCCTATCTTGGACCCAGAGGACGTAATGTCCGTCTAAGAAGTGGTAGACTCAGTCATCCCTTCGGGGTTTCTTAGGATCACGGTCACGTCCTCAACACCTAAACTGGGGACCCAGTCCTTCTAGGGGATCTCCTCCTTCACCGTTGGAAGAGACTATAAGAACGAACCCTTTAAGGTACGTGTCTCCTCGGACAACCCGATATCAGGTACCCCAGTGGTTCTCAGCCTGTACCTCGTATGTTCTTCGGATCTCGAGACAAACTGTGGTGACTTGAACTTACCTAAGTTATTAACAAGTTTAAGATTCATACGATGAATCAAATTTTACAAAGATGGTTGTTAAGACGCTATAACAATAGTAGTGACATAATTATATTTCCATTCCTTTAACCAGAATCTATACAATTAAGAAACGGGTTCTATTCAATCACATACTATCTTCATCCTATACTCAGATATGGTAAACTGAGATTTTCGGTATGTGAAATCACTCTTTTCTTGTAAAGAGGAGACAGATAAGGGTTTTCTTTACTCGTACTCACACCGATATTTAGTCGTCTTTGGACTTCATCTAATTGGTTTTCTTAGACGGGTCAGATGATTATTGTCTTTAATTGGTTGATCCAAGGAATATATTAAAAAAAAAAAATGAAAGAATCTACGGTATATACTGAATTACTTCTTTCTCTTAGTGTGAGACCACTCACTTAAATGAAAGGTCCCAAAGCGGTCGAAGACACTCGTGGTCAAGTGGGAGAAATAGTACAAAAAACGTGACATATACAATTGGGACCGGCCGTTATAGTAGTGACACCGGTAGTGATCGGAACTGGTAGTGGAGGTGTGGGGGTACATAAAGAAGGAGTCGAACGACAGTCGAAGTCTCTGACACATGTGTGAGTAGTAATATGGGTTCTACGAGACGTTGGAGTATCCGGACTCAGTCAGGTAAAGTAACCGTCCAACACGGTGTGTCTACAAGAAGAAGTAGTGAAACCGGTAGTTGTTGACGAAGGACGAGTGTCGCTACCCGATGCTGGCGATACACCGGTAAACGGTAGGGAACTCCATGTGTCAGTAGTACTTGTCCTCCCACACGGAGGTCGACCACACCCCCCGGACGTCGTAGCCCGACTAACACCGGCGCTGGGTCCACTGCAGACATAAGTCCAATGGAAAGACACGGTGTTTCCACCGGGTGAAGAAGACACTGTAGGCCGGGCACTACTTCGAGAGGACGTAACTGTGCTGACAGTTACTCTAGGACTGAAACTAGTAGTCACAGGACCACTAGGACCAAGGGTACCCTAACCAAAAGTAAAGGATGTAGGAGTAGTAGAGGTGGTAGGAGTTCTAACGAAGTCGACTCCCGGCCTTCTTCAGGAAACGGTGGACACGGAGGGTGGAGTGACACCAGTAACACGTGATACCGACACGGAGGTAACGGATGGAGTTCGGGTTCAGTCTCTTGTCGTTCCCACTCCTAGTCGACTAGAGTCACTGGATGTGACAGTAGTGGGGTGATGACTTGGGACACCACATGTGGGACTCCTTGTTTCTCCGGTTCCTACGAGACGAGGCCCGGTAACCGTCCTTCGAAAGGACTATTCTACCCGGACAATGTTTCTCCTAGAACCTTCTAAGATATTCCTTCTCTTTCATTTCGTCACGGTTGTCGTGGATCTCCCTTTTAAGACCTCAGATGGTACGTCACCAACCCATCTCCTCCATTTTCCTAATATTTAGGTCCGGGACCTCTTTCCCCGAGGTTTCATGTTCGTTCGGACGGAGACTGTTCTGTCGTATCTACCATACCTCGTAGTCATATTCTCTTTCTTGAACTAAATCCCTTCGTGTGCCTAACATACGTATCGGATCCTGTCTTACTCCAGTTCTATCATCTTTCCTAATTACTCCCCTCCGACGAAGTTCCGTCATGATTTGAAATTTATGTAAGATCTTGTGAGAAAAAGGTGTACTTCGAGGGAAAATAGGTAAATATCAATGTTTCCGAATTGTAGGTTAACTTCAGTAACAAAACACCTGTTAAGTTCAAGGAACGTAGAATTTGTGGTATTTATTTATCGACAGTCACTATTATTCGTAGATATATTAAATAGTTGAGGACTTTAGATCTATAAAAAGTACATATACCGGTTGGACCTTGAATTCAAAAGTCCTTATGCATTCTCTTTGTAAAAACCTTTTACTAATTTTAAGGAACTATTAAATTAACTTCTCCATCGTGGTTCATTAGTATAACCGTAAATATAAAGTGCTTACATGTTCCTAACAATCACTATTATATACATTTATCGAGTGAGTCAATTTTTTTTATCATAACGGAAACCTCTACGAACGTCTTACCTATTTTCACCTATCACTTACCCTCCCGTTCTTTCTTAGAGGTCTTTCCTAATCAGTCCACTCTCCTGACCTTTCTTCACCTACCCATTCCTTTCTTACCATACTATTGAGTCACTGAGTTTTTTTCTTTTTCTAAAGTTGGCAGTTGGGATATCAAAGTCTGGGGGGCCTAGACTTAATTATACGGTAGAAAGTGATCAGTAGAGATGAAGGTCACGGGGAGGTTCTCGGACAGTAGGTCAAGGTGTGTCTTGTGGATCGCTGAACACTGAAGAGTGAAAGATAAAGTATAAGAGTACACAAAGATGTCGAATGACAGTGAAGCACCTTTATCAAATGACGGTGGGAGTGACGGAAAAGTTGGCTTCACATGAGGAAAATTTTGTGGTTTGACTTTCGTAGAGGGAAAATACTTGAAAGATTACTTCTTCAGTGGGGAGTGAGAGGATAGAGGTTTGAGCGTGTATGTAATAATATCTTGTTCGTAAAGGATACTACAGAAATTTTTACTTTCGAACTTTACTTACTCACTACAGTATTGGTCTACTTCAGAAGTAATCCACCTGAAGTAATCAGAAGTAATTACAAAGTCAACATGGTTCACCACCGTAAAAGTCTCCGACACAAGAGGAAGTACAATAATTATTAGAGTTTTAATCCTGATACAAGTTTATAACATTAAAGTATTTATCGGGTAACACCAAGTTAGAATGGGTGTAGACTCATAAAAAGTTTTAAATACCACTTTAGGACCTCTTCTGTTACCGTTGGGTGAGGTCATGAGAACGGACTTTTTAGGGTACCTGTCTTCTCGGACCACCCGACGTCAGGTACCCCAGCGCTTCTCAGCCTGTGCTGACTCGTTGAAGTGAAAGTGAAAAGTGAACATACGTGACCTCTTCCTTTACCGTTGGGTGAGGTCACAAGAATGGACCTCTTAGGGTCCCTGCCCCCTCGGACCACCCGACGGTAGATACCCCAGCGTGTCTCAACATGTGCTGACTTCACTGAATCGTCGTCGTCGTACCACCTTAGGTTCTCTTGAGGTTTTATTTTAATGGGTGACAAACAATTACCGGAGAGAATGAGTCATTTATGAAAAGTTAAAATCTAACATCGAAGTTTTTACAACGAGACAGGGAAGTTCAAATGATGATTATTAGAGATAGACGTTTCAATCGATGACTTTAATCGTCGTTCATCACAAACCTCCGGTCGTCCCGTTTCACATAAGTGAAATTGTATTCGTGACATTCTTTTTATAACGTAAGACTCAGGACCGAAATGAAAAATAAGTAAAGTGTATAAACTTACAAATAAATCGAAGAGATTCGGATTCAAAGGAGACGTTTTGTACATCTATTTTGTTTATTGTAAAACATCTACAAAGTAGATGTTTTATACAGTCAAAGAGGACTGTTTGTTTACTCTGTCATTCACACTTTTAGGAAACATTTACTGTTTAGTCCCTGTTTATAAGAAATAAAAATAACCTCATTCTTTTCGTCATATTGGAGACATTTGAAGATTAATATAGTCTCTCAAGTCACAGTAGGTAGACTCCTCCTATGACGGTGTCTCTAAAAAAAAAAGAAATTGAAAAATAAAACATAACCTCATATCAGCTAATTGTTATAACATTGTCAAAGTCCACTTGTCACTTCCCTGAGGCGGTATTTATATGTACATAGGTAAGAGGAGTTTGAGGGAAGGGTAGGTCCGTCGGTGTATTGTAACTCGTCTCAAGGCACACGATATGTCATCCAAGAAGGTAAAATTTATGTCATGACACATGTTTGGTGTCTATAAATGCTAAGACGGAAAGACAGACGTACGATAGTGAAATTAGGGATCAGGACCAAGTCCCAGTCAAGAGAAAGGAATCTGTAGGACCTCTTATTTCTCTCGTTAAGGCGAAGACCTACTAAGTAGAAGGTCTGTGTAGGGTCAGTAAATCGGACCATGTCACGAAGTTTGTCGAGTACTCATGTCTTTCACTAACGACATGAATCAAAGGGGTCTATATACCCGAGGGGGGGAAGTAAAGACTTGACCTGAGGAAACAACCCTTCTTGTGTTTTAGCTCTGAACTTAAATTCTGTGTGGAATTGAGAGGGTTGACATATATTGAAAGGGTTGATACATAAGGATTCCATCATTCCTTTAGAAAGGAATAGATAATACCCTCCAATAGTTACAGTTGGTAGAAAGGGTAATCCGATAACTTTTTTAGTTGATGTCATCTTAATTGTCTAACCTTAAGAACACCATTGGTATCCTTCAATTATATTATGGAGTAATAGGGGTATTAATAACCGATTGTAATAGGGATATAAGAATGGAAAGGTTAAAAAGGTCCGGTAAAATATAATAAAGTGATTAATTAAAAACTGAAGATGGAAGGAGGGTGAACAAAAATTCAAGATTAATGACTACATAAGAAGGAATTTCCACGTCCAGAGTAATTTTTTTTTTTTTGTGATGATTTGATACATAATGATAGAAAGTAATCGTTAAATTACGGATAGAACGAGATGTAGTTTTTGAAAGGGGAAGTAAGTCATTTTAAGTTAGTTTGAGAAATGGTACGAGGTACTACTGGGAGTTATCCTTTACGTATAGTATTATATTGGGGCACACGTACATATGTAGAAGAGACGCAGACACACATAAGTGTATGTTTACTTTGTAACTGTTTATTATGAATGAGAATGATGTCCGTCACATAAGACTACAAAAGTAAGATCGAACTAGACAGGGTAAAGTAAAATAAATTCATTATAATCACCTCTCTCCTCGTAGATGTTACATAAAACTGGTTTATGAGTTATTAACTTTTAATTTTATAAATTGACTTCGGTTACGAAGTCGGATTGTAGTAATCTAACACATAGACCCTATCACTTTATTTTAATTTTACGATAAACTTTTGAATTATTGTAACCTTAAAATAATAATTTGTAAACCATTAGTATAAATTTGTGAACTGTGAAGTCTCTTTCCTGTACACCAGAAGTAGCATCGACGATCTAATGAGATCGTCAGTGATTTTGTGTGTGAACCCCCATGAGCCATCTATGAGTGCAAAGTTCACTCTTCGACTAAACATCTCCTCGTTTTATAGAACTCTCATTGTAGAGTAAAAAGAGATTGTGAAAGAAAGGATGTACAAGAAATAATCCATGTATAATTTTATTACGTATGACATATAACAGGATGTGCTAAACTTTAGTACGACATTGAACACACATTTTAAACTATTCTAAGTACCTAATTCACCGTAATTCTTCGATTTTTATGGTACGAATTTTCAACAAAAATAAATCATAATATTTATTTCTTGTGGTGTATTAAAATGTTTATAATCTTAATACTATCAATTAAAGGTGATAAGAAAAAAACATATAAATTTGAAACCGAAATATTCATATATTACAAGAAAGATTTTGATAGATTATTTGTTGTTTAAAGTTATAAATACACCTCGTAATAAAAGGANTCTTAATACTATCAATTAAAGGTGATAAGAAAAAAACATATAAATTTGAAACCGAAATATTCATATATTACAAGAAAGATTTTGATAGATTATTGGTTGTTTAAAGTTATAAATATACCTCGTAATAAAAGGATAAATTGATAAATCTTAAGAATTTAAACAAGTCTTTTACTTGTTGAGAGTGTTAATAGTAATAAATAAGAACATAAAATGAAAATATTATTATTTTATATTAGAAGTGAATTATCTTAAAATACTTATATTATATTATCTTAAATGTAAGAATTATCTTAAATATCTTACATTTCGTATATTTCGATAAAGTCACATTAAGTGTCTGTCTTACTAAGTGACGTAAACTTTTGCATGTACATTAGGTTTGTATATATATAACTTGTGTATTTATATGTTTGTCATGAGAACGAAATAAGTCTCATGACTACAATCTGACTGATCTCTATTATTGGATACGACAATGTACTAGTAACAATTGGATGTTTAAGTCTCTACAGTTTTATATCGTATGTTCTTAAACTCGGTAGTTGAAACGTCTCTGACTTTTGGTTTCATCGTTAAGTCGTCGTCCAAAACTGATTTATGGTTTTCGTTTCATCTTGAGACTCAATAAGGACCACACTGGGTGATTTGAATCCCTTTTATACCCTCTACACCCACGGTATTCCTTACGACGTACGTACTCACTCACTACGAGGTTTGACGGACTTTGCCGTTTCATAGACTCTTCTTTCAGGGAATAAAGAGGAAAATAAGAAAATAAGATTTTATCATCATACACTTGACCGTAAAAAGACCAATATTTTCATCATAACACGTGAACTCTTTTTCCACTATAAGTAACAAAACCCCACTTTACAGGATATCTATAGTTAATCCAGATTGACCAGATAACAAAGCAAATTTCAAACACAAAGGAACAATTAAAAGACAAATCAACTAGATAGGTATCCACACTCACCCCACAATTTCAGAGGGTGATAATATCACAATAACAATTAAAGGGGAAAGTATGAACAATCGTAAACAGAATGTATAACACCACGAGGATACAACCCCCGTATATATAAATATTAACAATATAGAAGAAGAACCTAACTAGGAAACTAGTAATACATCACCGGAAGAAACAGAGAAAAGTGTCGGAAACAAAAGTTCAGATAAAATAGACTATACTCATAACGATGAGGACGAAAGAAAACCAGAGATAAACGTACCTTATAGAAGAAGATCGGGAAGTGAAAGTCAGACAAACACAGGGGATAAATCTCCACTCAGAGAACATCTGTTGTATATATCCCTAGAACAAAAACATAAGTAAGTCGGTCAGAAACAGAAAACCAACCCCGTAAGTTGGGTAAATGTAAATTCCATTAATAATTATTCATACTAGGGCAACGGTAAATGAAATAACAAAACCCAACCTCAAATATATGGGAAAAACACAAAAGACAGATCTCTTATAGGAAATCGTAAACAACCTCTCGACAAACCACTACGACTTAAGAGAGTCGAAAACGAACAGACATTTCGAAAACTAAAGAGGAAGTATAAACTTACTCTAGGAACGACCCATGTCATTAGACCCGACATCCAATAACAGAAAGTAGTGAAATTCATACAGAACGGTAAGGGAGGACCGAACTTCTCAAAGATAACTTTCTAGTCGACAATAGGAATACCCTTAGGGGAACACACAATAAACAACAAAAAGGGAACGACGAAAATTATAAACAAGAAACACAAACTAGAACCCTTTTAACCAGTTGGTGAACATTTTCTTACTTTCATCTTGTGAAAGATTGTGGTATGTGTTTTTATTTGAGTGTACCTAATTTCTAGATTTACATTCTGGTCTTTGATATTTTGAGGATCTTCTCTTGTATCTGTTTTGCGAGAGGCTGTATGTAGTGTCGTCCTAGGAGATACTGGGTGGAGGGTCTTATAACCTTTATTTTCGTTTTTATTTGTTTACCCTGGATTAATTTAAATTTTCGAAGACGTGTTATTTCCTTTGATATTCGTTCCACTTTTCTGTCGGAAGTCTTACCCTCTTTTATTATCGTTTACTTCGTTGACTGTTTGTTGATTAGAGTTTTGATATGTTCGTTGAGGACGTCGAGTTAAGGTCTATTTTTTTCTGGGTCAGTTTTTTACCCGGTTTCTTGATTTATCTGTAAAGAGGTTTCTTCTGTATGTCTGCCGATTGTTTGTGTACTTTTCTACGAGTTGTAGTGAGTAATAGTCTCTTTACGTTTAGTTTTGGTGTTACTCTATGGTAAAGTACGGTCAGTCTTACCGACGTTAGGTTTTCAGATGTTCGTCATTTACGACCTCTACCACACCTCTTTTCCCTTGGCAGATTGTGACAACCACCCTTACGTTTGATCATGTCGGTGATACCTCTTGTCACACCTCTAAGGAATTTTTTGACCTTTATCTTGACGGAATACTGGGTCGTAAGGGTGACGACCCGTATGTGTACCCCCTTTGGTCTTAACTTTCTCTGTGCACATGGGGTTACAAGTAGTGTCGTGACAAATATTATCGGTCCTGTACCTTCGTTGGATCTACAGGTAGTCGTCTACTTACCTATTCTCTCGACACCATGTATATGTGTTACCTCATAATGAGTCGGTAATTTTTCTTATGTAAACCTAGTCAAGATTACTCCACCTACTTTGACCTCGGCTAACATGTCTCACTTCATTCGGTCTTTCTTTTTGTGGTTATGTCATAAGATTACGTATATACACCTTAAATCTTTCTACCATTACTATTGGGACATACGTTCTGTCGTTTTTCTGTGTCTATATATCTTCAGAAAACCTGAGACACCCTCTCCCTCTCCAACCCTACTAAAGTCTCTTACCGTAACTTTGTACATATTATAGTATATACTTTGTTCAGTGGTCGGGTCTAAGTTACTTACTATGACCTACGAACCCCGACCACGTGATCCTGCTGGGTCTCCCTACCATACCCCTCCCTCCTCCCTCCCCCTAAGTCCTACCTCTTGTGTACATGTGGACACCGTCTATGTACAACTACATTCCGTTTTGGTTATAACATTTCATTAATTGGAGGTTAATTTTACTTATTTAAATAAAAAAATTCATTATGACTAAGAAACTTTTTGTAAAGTCTTTTAATATGTCTTCTTTGAAACAGAAAAAGTACAAGTGACATCGGGTCACGTTTGCGGTCCTCTGTCACTTCCTGTCCCTTCGGACCTCGCGACGTCAGGTACCCCAGTGTCAGTCCGTGTTGAATGGTTGACTTGTCGTTGTTATTATTTTACTTATGGATGTTGTAAAGAGAAGAGGTGTGAACGGTTGGGATGGGGACATGGTTTATGCTGTTCACTTTCTTTTCTCAAATTTTAATCCTAATATATCGGTCACGAAAATTTTTACCTTATAAAAAATAGGGGTTCAGAGATCACCTGATCTCTGATACTCGGTACAACTCGTTGACACTCCGTACTTTTCTCTGAAGGTTGTTTACGTTAACCTAACTATTCCATAGAATCTTCATACATCCTTAGGTTTCCTTTCAGATCCGAACTTTGAACCCTCATCGTGTTTTCAACGAAGTATGAGTCTCCACCTCCTTTTATTCTATTACTATTTACGGTCCTGTTTCATTCGCTCAAATAATCGGGTCCTCTTCCTCGGTAGGGGTTGTCAAGAACGAGGGTCCTCTTGTCGCAACCACTAAAGGTCTGTTCTCGTTATGAATCTTCGTACCGATTACTGTGTCTCAGATCACTATTGTTTATGATCCCTTTATTTTATTTTGTATTTATGTCCATCTTCGTTGATCTATAATCTTCACAACTCGTTTTTTTTTTCGTCATTATAAAAATATTTTATTTAATTCTTTTAATTGGAGTGAAGAGGACGAGTTACACTTCGATTTGTATGGTCGATTAGGATTGGTGTTAAATTTTGTTTATTTATTTTAAATATCTTTAAGACAATTTACATTCAAGTCTCATCTCCCTTAAAACTGTTTTGTATCAAAAATGTAACGTAATAAAGATTGAAAAAGGATTTTGAGATGATGTAAATTCTTATCGGAGTGAAGGTATCGTTTTCCTTTATCCTCTGTTCGCGTTTTCTTACAGACACTGTTTTAAAACTTTAGACCTTTCGTCAAATCATTCAACAATAACTAAAGATACACTGAATCGTGTGTCCTCTTACGACTACATAATAACTTTCACGTCCTCTACGGACTCCGTCTCTCTTGTTGGATTTACAGTCAAATAGTTAGTCTTACGGTCTGTATAAGTTCTTTCACCTATCATTCGTGAGTACTTGGATGCTCACTTACTAATTAGATTGTTTTATCTCAACGAACTTTTTAAAATTCTTTGTAGTGTGTTAATCTTGGAAAGGAGGTGGACTCGTCTTCCGACTTCCTAGTGAAGGACCTCTCTCTATTTCTCTACTTCATCCCAACCCTCACACGATATTATTATAAAAAAAAAATTCACTCCCTGTCCATTTTCTTATAGTAGTGTGGAGTGTCCTATAACTGTTATTCAGAATCTCGGGAGGTGGAGCTTTGACTTCCTAAAAGGGGACCCCTTAAGTCGTAAAGTTCTTGTTTCTAAATCTATACCTGTCCAGTTACAAGATACAACTTTTTTTATTCGAATGGGATTATTTCAGTTGAAATAGTATAATGGGTCGAAATAGTGGGACGATTTATTTCGGGTGGTGGGTTAGATAGAGTAGGGTGGTGTGTTTTTATGATGTTCCAAAGATTTATCGAATAATCATACAGTTCGTATGTTACAGTTAATTATGAAACCGGTGGACTACACTTCTCGGTTGAGTGACCTTTTCTGGGACTACGACCCTTTCTGACTTCGGTTTTCCTTTTCCCCCGTCACCTTCTACTCTACCAATCTCTCGTCGTGGTTGAGTTACCTGTACTTAAACTCGTTTGAGACCGTCTATCTGGGCCAACCTAAGGACTCAGTCCTTCTAGACGACTTCTTCATCCGATGGGTGAGTTTATAAGAACCCGAAGGGAACACCGAGTCGATCATTTCTTAGGTGAACGTTACGTCCTCTGAACCCAAGGTAGGGACCCAACCCTTCTAGGTGACCTCTTCCCTTGGTGATGGGTGAGTAATAAGACCGGACCTCTTAAGGTACCTGATATATGTCAGGTACCCCAACGTTTCCAACCTGTGCTAACTCGTTGAAAGTGAAAGTGAAAGACCCTCTGTCACTTCCTGTCCCTAGGACCGTACGACATTAGGTACCTCGACGTTTCTCAGTCTGTATCTGTACTGATCCCTGGTTTGTTGTTTTTGTTTAAAGTTAGTATCAGCGTTAACTGTCTTTCCTAGTGGTTCATAAACTCATTTTGGTGATTGTACCTTTCTCTGTAGTTGTGTTATTTTTCTATTGTTTTCTTATGTCTTCTTAGTCTATGTCACGTCCCTTATATAATTCTAGAAAGGTTTCTATGAATAAATTGTAAAAGTCTTCCTGTGTTGTTTTATGAAACAGTCTCTTTGTTTTCGTCACGATATATTTTCCATACAAGACTCTTCGTTTTCTCTAAAGTGTTTAATTTTTATATAATCGACTTTATTTTTTAATTTATACTCTCACCTTTCTCTTTAAACTACCTTACAGAACTTATTGTCTTGTTCTTTTGTTTGTCCTCACTTTATTCTACTGTTATATATTTATAACTTCTATTTAGTTATGTCACTAAGTATATGACTTAATGATGTAACATGTGTGCTATGATTACATTATGATATTTAGTTGATATGGAATTATTTTTATTATTTTTATTTAATACAGAACTTTTATTTTCAAATCCATATGTATTATTTCTCGTTTACTATTTTCTTGATGGATTCGTTTTGGTGTTTATTTTATTTCTGTATATATATTGATCTCTATGTTTATTTTAAAAATTTTGATTCTATTATCGTCCTTTTTGAAACTAGTTATTTAAAAAATTTTATATCTAATTTATACATTAAAATTGTCTTATATTTAATTGGAACCGGACTCTTATTAGTCTTTTTATTTGTCCCGTTGTCAGTTTTTGTTTTTTAATTAGTTTTATATGGAAGATGAGGACAACTTCTCTTTCTGTACTCTGGTTTGTAAATTCTCTTTTATACGTCTAAGAAAGTTCAGATTATTTTTTTCTCCTCTTAGAGGGGTTGAGTTTAGTACTTTGGTGATCGAAGTTTTTGAAACATAGTTTGGTCTTTGTCCGTCAATTTTTGTGTTTTAATTTGTGGTTGTAATGACTGTCTATTCTCGTTTATAAGATTTATTTTAGAATTGTTTTCATTAGGTGTCAAATTTCTTTGAGTCGTACAGGTTCGACTCAAATCTGGTCCTCACGATCCTACTAATTTACGATTTACTAGATAGTTTTATTAACTGGTATAATTGTTTAATTTAATAATTTAAGTATACTAATGAAGTTTTCTACTGTTTGTGTTTTGTAATTTATATTTAGGTTGTAGGTCAATTAGTCTTTGTGAGAATGGTTTAATTCTGATTTTTTCTTTAAGAAAATTGGAAATTCGTGGATAGTCTTCATCCGTGTTTTGTCATATTTATAACTGATTGGTAAACTCGTAAAGTTGATTTAGGTCCTTTTTCTGTTTTTACATATGTGTATCATTCCTATTTTCTGTTCTATCTATATAAAACAAGTGTGGAGAAAAGACGAGGATAAACTACGTAAACTACCTCAGTTTCGTCTTATTTGTTCTTTAACACCTACACAGACCACCACTTTCATTTCAAACTACGAGATTTCTTATTATAACGTATCTTTAGACCTTACAATCCGGGTACTTAGTTCCATTTAACCTTCACCAGTTTGTCCTCTACCGTTCTCACTCGTAGTTGTAAAATCTTCAGTCATTTGATTTTACCTGTCCTTACCCTCTTAAAGTAAGTCTACTGGTAATATAGATGATAACACCCGTTCTTAGAGAATCTTCTTTATCTCATCAGGTGTCTCAGTTGTTTTCTCAGACTTTACGTCAAGTCAAGTAAAGTCAGTGAGTCAGTACACGCTGAGAAACGCTGGGGTCCTTAGCGTCGTGTGGTCCGGAGGGACAGATAGTGGTTGAGGGTCTCAAGTGAGTCTGAGTTCAGGTAGCTCAGTCACTACGGTAGGTCGGTAGAGTAGGAGACAGCAGGGGAAGAGGAGGACGGGGGTTAGGGAGGGTCATAGTCTCAGAAAAGGTTATTCAGTCGAGAAGTGTACTCCACCGGTTTCATGACCTCAAAGTCGAAATCGTAGTTGAAGTCGGGACCTCAAACCCAACTAGAGGGTCCCGACTAGAAGTCTTACCTAACTAACCTAGAGGAACGTCAGGTTCCCTGAGAGTTCTCAGAAGAGGTTATGGTGTCAAGTTTTCGTAGTTTAGAAGTCGTGAGTCGGAAGAAGTGTCAGGTTGAGTCCACGTCAGAGTTTTTACTGTCTTACTAGAGACAAGTAAAGGTTCTGTTCGGTATGTTATAGTGTCAATAGGTTCAGATACGGAGTTGGTGATTACGGTTTCTTCGACTTCAACTTACCAAGATACTTCTGGATGTTCTAGAAGATCTTGATTGTGTGTGTGTGTGTTTCTACAGGAAAGTAATATCCCCTGACCTTACTTTTTCATCCTTCAATTCTCTATGGACTTCATTGTGTTTAAACCGGGACCTTATGTTTTACTTCGTCCCGTTTCCGATTGTCTCAAAACGGTTCTTTTACGTGACCAGTATCGTTTGTGGGAGAAGGTTGTTGTGTTCTCTGTTGAGATGTGTACTTGTAGTGGTCTACCAGTTGTGGTTTTAGTCCGACTGATATAAGAAACATCAGTTTCTACCTCTTCGAGATCCACCTCTATGTCAGTCATTTTTGTTCTGGTCCCTGACTGACACCGACTCTATTACTTTAGGATAACGTTTTAAATCTGAATTTAATTTCTCTCATCCCTTTTGATGATCCGGTATCTCCATACCAGATTTAGTTTAGGGTATACTAATATGTGACCTTCACTGTTTATCTAAGTTCCCTAATGTAGACATTTTGTCTTACGGACTTCTTGATACCTGTTTCCAAACATTGTGACATATCCTCCACCACTAGTTTTAGTAGGGGTTCTGTGTCTCTTATCTGTATACCTGTACCCCTATCCCCTTCTCTCCTACTCTACATACCTTTCTCGTTGTATCTTTGAATGTAATTTATCTATAGGTCCTCCTTAGACAACATACCGAGTCCTTTGACTTTGTCCCCGAGACATAGTTGGAACTCCCCACCTTACCCCTCCCTTTACCCCCTCTACCCTCCCTCAAACCGACTAAATACAACTCCAAACTGCCTTTTGTCGTTTCAAGACATTTCGTCAATAGGAAGTTATTTTTTATTTAATTAATTTTTTTGTTAGTAGGGGGTTTTTTTCGTAACGTTCTTCCGTTTGACCAACATATTTCTCCGGAGCGTTCATCGACTTTTTTCTTTACTTTCCGTTTCCTCTTTTCCTTTATATATGAGTACACTTAAGTCTCAAGGTCTCTTATCGTTCCCCTCTAAAAAAAAAAATTCGTAAAAAATTCAATTACTACGTTTCTTTATCTCCTTTTGTTATTTTATCCTTTCTGATCTCTAGGGGAGTTCTTTTAATCTCTATGGGTCCGAAGGGACCACTGAGTCTATCATTTCACAGACGGACCTTACGTCTTCTGGGTCCAAACTAGGGACCCAACCCTTCTAGGGGTCCTCTTCCTTTACCGTTGGGTAAGTTCATGAGAGTGGACCTTTTGAGGTACCTGTTTCCTCGGACCATCCAATGTCAGGTTCCCCAACGTTTCTCAGTCTGTACTGACTCGTTGAAGTAAAAGTTCCCTTACAAAGTACGTTTGTATCCGTGTTATTTCCTGTCTTTACCATACCTAGATTGTCTTCTTCTTTTATGATTCTCCACCGTTCTTATATGTTTTCTTGATATGTTTTTTCTAGAATTACTGGATCTATTGGTATTACCACACTAGTCAGTGGATCTGGGTCTGTAAGACCTCACACTTCAGTTCACCCGGAATTCTTCGTATTGATGTTTGTTTTGATCACCTCTACTACCTTACGGTCGACTCACTAAAGTTTACGATTTTCTACTACAACAATTTCTCGACGAGAGTCATACTGTCGTTGAAACCTTTTGAGTCGTCACCGGTGTCCGGACCTTATCCAGTCATAAGGAAGGTTAGTGTTTCTTCCCGTTACGGTTTCTTACGAGTTCGATGGTGTGTTAACGTGAGTAGAGTGTACGATTATTTTATTACGAGTTTTAGGAACTTCGATCCGAAGTCGGTATGTACTTGATTCTTTAAGGTCTACATGTTCAACCTAAATCTTTTCCGTCTCCTTGGTCTCTAGTTTAACGGTTGTCGGTAACCTAGTAACTATTTCGTTCTCTTAAGGTTTGTTTGTAGATGAAGACGAAGTAACTGATACGTCTTCGGAAACAGACACATCTAGTGTCGTTTGACACCTTATAAGAATTTCTCCACCCTTATGGTCTGGTGAAATGGACGAAGGACACTTTGGGCATACGTCCTGTTCTTCGTTGTCAATCTTAACCTGTACCTTTTTACCTGACCAAGTTTTGACCTTTTCTTTCCTTATACAGTTCCGACATATAACAGTGGGACGAATAAATTGAATATATGTCTCATGTAGTACACTTTACGACCCGACCTACTTCGTGTTCGACCTTAGTTCTAACGTCCCTCTTTATATTTATTGAAGTCTATACGCCTACTGTGGTAGAAATGTCGTCTTTCACTCCTCCCTAACTTCTCCGAGAACTACTTCCACTTTCTCCTCTCACTTTTTCAACCCAATTTTGAGTAGTGAAGTACCGTCTATCTACCCCTTTGTCACGGTTTAAAATAAAAGAACCCGAGGTTTTAGTGACACCTACCACTGACATCGGTACTTTAATTCTGTGAACGAGGAACCTTCTTTTCGGTACTGTGTGGACCTGTCGTATAATTTTCGTCTCTGTAATGAAGCGGACATTACCAAGTATATCAGTTTCGATACCAAAAAGGTCATCAGTATATGTCTACACTCTCGACCTGTTATTTTTTCCGACTCCTGGTTTCTTAACCACGTTAACTTGATACCACGACCTCTTCTGAGAACGCTCAGGGAACCTATCGTTCCTCCAGTTTGGTCACTTAGGACTTCCTTTAGTTACGACTTATAAGTAACCTTCCTGACTACGACTTAGACTTCGAGGTTATGTAACAGGTGTACTACGTTTCTCGACTAAGTAACCTTTTATAGGACAACGACCCTTTTTAACTTCCGTCCTCCTTCTCCCCTACTGTCTCCTACCTACCGTAGTGACTGAGTTACCTGTACTCAAACTCGTTTGAGACCCTCTACTACCTCCTATCCCGTCGGACCGTCCGACGTAAAGTACCCCAACGTTTTTCAGTCTGTATGACTTACCGATTTGTCGTTGTTAAACTGAATTTTACGTTGGTGTATTGTCTTAGTTTTTAACATAGTTACCTGACCATATTTCAACATATTTCTATTTTATATTTCTATATTTATTTCTATTTCTATATTTTCATCCTTTATCGTTGTGTGAGCTCGTCGAAATGGACTTTTTAGGGTACTTGTCTCCTCGGACCACCCGATGTCAGGTACCCTAACGTTTCTCAGCCTGTACTGACCCACTGACTCGTGTACACTTACACATATATACATACATATGTGTGTGTGTGTGTGTGTGTGTGTATATATATATATATATACAGTTGTGACGACAATCACCATTTCTTGGGTGGACCGTTACGTCCTCTGTATTTTCTGAACCCAAGTTAGGGACCTAACTCATCTAGGGGACCTCCTCCCGTACCGTTGGGTAAGGTGATAAAAACGGACCTCTTAGGGTACCTGTCTCCTCGAACCACCCGATGTCAGATATACCAGTGTTTCTTAGTCTGTACTGACTTCGTTGAATCGTATGTAGAGTTGTTATCGGATTCCTCTCCACTCCATTAATTGAATATAATCTTGTTCCCGAAACGTATGAAACGTTTAATTCACCTGTACCTTGTTGTCTGACCAAGGTTTATCCTTTTCCTCATGCAGTTCCGACATATAACAGTGGTACGAAAAAATTGAATATACGTCTCATGTAGTACTCTTTGTAACCCGACCTTCTTCGTGTTCGACCTCAGTTCTAACGACCCTCTTTATAGTTATTGGAGTCTATACGTTTACTGTGGTAGAAATACCGTCTTTAACTTCTCCTTGATTTTTCGGAGACTACTTTCACTTTCTCCTCTCACTTTTTCAACCGAATTTCGAGTTGTAAGTCTTTTGCTTCTAGTACCGTAGACCGGGGTAGTGAAGTACCCTTTATCTACCCCTTTGTCACCTTTGTCACAGTCTGAAATGGAAAAACCCGAAGTTTTAGTGACGTCGACCACTGACGTCAGTACTTTAATTTTCTGCGAATGAGGAACCCTCCTTTTAATACTGGTTGGATCTATCATATAAGTTTTCGTCTCTGTAATGAAACGGTTGATTCCAGACAGATCGGTTCCGATACCAAAAAGGACACCAGTACATACCTACACTCTCAACCTGAGACTTCCTTCGACTCGCGACTTCTTAACTACGAAAACTTGACACTACAACCTCTTCTGAGAACTCTCAGGGAACCTGACGTTCCTCTAGGTTGGTCAGGTAAGACTTCCTCTAGTCAGGACCCACAAGAAACCTTCCTTACTACGATTTCGACTTTGAGGTCATGAAACCGGTGGAGTACTCTTCTCAACTGAGTAACGTTTTCTGAGACTACGACCCCTCCCTAACTCCCGTCCTCCTCTTCCCCTGTTGTCTCCTACTCTACCGACCTATCGTAGTGGTTGAGCTGCCTGTACTCAAACTCACTTGAGACCCTCAACCACTACCTGTCCCTCCGGACCACACGACGTTAAGTAACCCAGTGTTTCTCAGTCTGTGTTGACACGTTGACTTGACTTATCCTTGATCTTGTAAATCTCATTTTTTAATACACGTTAGAAAGAGGCCCGTCGGTGATTTTTTATTAAAAATTTTTAGATCTCTTCCTTTTAGTTCCCTTACTGTTACGATCTCATCTTTTATAGATAAATTGTTTATCTTCCGTCATTCTCTACTGTTTTCCTTTTTTACTTACTGTATATCCCTTACTTATCGTATTACCCTCTAATCTAGGAAAGACCGGTCATTGATATAGTTTATCTTCCTTTGAACTATTAGGTTATTTCTTCATCTCTGACCGTCTCACTTAATTCTTATATACTAGACTGATAGGTTACAAGTGTTCTATGTCTGATATCTAAGTTTCTGGATCTATCAACAATGTCCATTTTCCTACCTTATTCTATAAGGTACGTTTGTCAATTGGTTTTTTATTGCTCATGTAATTATAGTTGATTCAACTGAAATTCCGGTTTTGACAATGTTCTCTTTTCTACATGTATAATATCACTATTTTCAAGTTAGGTAGTCCTTCTGTATTATTAATATTTAACATGTGTAAGACCTATTGTTTAGGGGTTTTATGTGACTCGTTTTTGATCGTCTAAACTTCCCTCTTTATATGTATTATCGACCTTTGGAATTTGAAGTAGAAGTTGTTATCGATTTTGTTGATCCTTATTCTAGATGTACCTTTTTCTTCTGAACTTGTTATGATGTTTGGTTTACCTTGTCTGTAGTTTCCTTGTGAGGTGAGATAGTTTTATGTGTAAGAAGAGTTGTTCCTGTAAGAAATCCTGTCAGCTATATAATCTGGTAATTCATTTGGAGTCCTTTAAATTTTCCTAACTAGTTCGTTACATATAAAGGTACATTTCTTTAATTAATCCTTAGTGAATGTTTTTCTTTGAACCTTTTAAGTGTTTATACACCGACAATTGTGTGAGGATTTATTATTGGTTACATAGTGTCTTTTTTAGTATTACTTTTAATCTTTGATGAAATTTTCTTTACTTTTGTGTACGGGTTTGAATTCTTTATGTCCTTTTAGTTATGAATGTCTCTTTATACATTTACCCATATAAAATTTTTTTCTTTCAGGAGTTCAACCATAGGATTCTAAGGTGGAATTTTTTGTCTTTTTCTTTCTCGTTCGATTTAGATTTATTTGTTTTACTTTCTTTTTTTTTTCTCCTCTTCGTTTACTATATCTATTACTTTTTGTTATCTTTTTAATTGTTTTGGATTTCAACTAATAAATTTTGTTAGTTGTGTCAATTATTTTGAATTACAATCTGACTGGTTCCCCTTTTCTCTCCTGTGTTTGACGGTTTCCTACACTTTCAGTGAGTCAGTACAGACTGAGAAACATTAGGGAACCTGACATCGAACAGTCCGAGGAGACAGGTATCTTAAAAGGTCCACTCTTATGACCTCACCCAACGGTAAGGGAAGAGGTCCCCTAGAAGGACAGGGTCCCTGACTTGGGTCCAGAGAACGTGTCGTCCGTTTAAAAAATGGTAGACTCGGTAGTCCCTTCGGGTCTCTTTTCCTCTCTCCTGTGTTTGACGGTGTCAGTCCTTGATCTCTTCTATAATGGTCGCTGGAATGTCTTTAAAATTTTCCAGAATTATATTAATATACTTGTTGACATACGGTTGTTTATTCTGTCGGATCTATTTTACCTGTTTAAGGGTCTTTAAGTATTCGATAGTTTTGGGTGAATCCTTCTTTATCTTATAGACTTATCTAGATATGTTCTTGTTTGAAGGGCATTTCTTATCGGATCCTGGTCTTTTAAAGGGACCACTTCAGTTACTTTGTAATTCTTAAATAGGGTTAACAAATGTTTGAGTAGGTTTTTTGTTCTTTTCCTTTATAAAAAGTTACGTAAGATACTCTGATCATAACATAAAAAAAACTCTGATCATAATAGAATTATAGTTTTGGTCTGTTACTATAGTATTCTTTTTTTATAATATCCGGTTATAAAGAATACTTATATCTACGTTTTTAGGAGTGGTTTTATCTTAGGTCGTTGTTAAGTAAAGATCCGTATGCAGGTTTTCTTTACTTGTGTACAATGTAAGTATTGTGGATTTTTCACCATAGTCAGGTTTAAAGTCAGTTGACCACTTACCTATTTGTTTATCTCAAACAGTTGTATAATCTTATAATAAATCAGTATTTTTACTCACTTTATAACTATGTACGATGTTATACCAACTTGGAACTTTTGTAATGTGATTCGTTTTATTCGATTAGTGTTTTTTGTTGTATAACATACTAAGATAAATATATTTCACAAGTCTTGTCCGTTTAGGTATCTCTATCTTTCATCTAATCATAAACACTCGTCGACTCTTACCCCTCTTTATCTCGTCGACGACTACCGATTACGTCCCATAGAAATCCCCACTATTTTTACAAGACTTTAATCTCTCACCACTATCAACGTGCTGAGACACTTAAATGATTTTTGGTGATTTAACGTGTGAAACTTTCAGACTTGAAATACAAGACACTTAATATCGAGTTATCTCGACAATATATTTTTATAGGTAAATGTCGTTATTGTTTTTGTGGACTCGTGGAATGTTTTTATGCCGTTTTTTATCTGTTCTAGGAAGACATCTTATAATACAGTCGAATGACTTCCTGTGTTTCTTTATTGACGTATTTACCTCGGTATAAGTAACTACCCTTCTAAATTTCTACGTTTCAGTTAGGTGTTTATCACGTCAGGATAATTGTTCGGGTCATTCTACGACGTGTGTGTGACTTTTTGATTAAGATTTTAATCAAGTAAGGAAATAAATTGTTTATAAATAACTCACGAATGTGACACAGTGAAAATAATTTCGAAGATCCCCACGTCGTTAGTTTGACTATTTGTCATAGTAACGAAAGTACCCCGAATATAAATCATTACACGATTTTATCTGTTTTGATAAATTCTTTTTTAATCTTACCCAAAGAAGTAGATCGTTTATAGTTCTATATAGTATTTAGATATAATTAATTTTGTCGTATTTTAACCATGTTTTTATCGGTTTTAACTAGATATGTTTGTTTATCTTAAAATTTTTTACACACATCTACACATGTGTATATGATTAAACTGTATACCTTTTCTTCTTTCCTCATACTGGTTACCGAATCTATATACGTTATCACTTCGAGAAATAGAAATCTGAAAAATTTGACATGAAGAACCGAGACTTGACGTCACGGGAGTCTCGGTTATTGAAATCTTTCCTTCCTTCCCTCCCTCCCCCTTTTTTGCCAGAGGAAACTAAGAGTCGTTGACTACGATAATTCGTGTCGTATCCGAGATTAACTGACCGACCTTAAATCTTTATTCTCTTTTCGTTGTTCTTTTGTTCAAAATATTTCAGGTAGAGAGTGTGTATATAGTTTTTTATATTACTCACTACTCGTGGTGAATCTTGGAGGACTGGGGTCGAGATGTAGAGTAAAGGAGGAGAGGGGTTAAGTCCGTAAAAAATTACGAGGAAGGTTACCTGGTGTCTTTACGGGTTTCTACTTTCTCCGGGTACTGGAGGAGTTACTCCTCCTACGAAGGCGTGAGGATGTAGATCGAGGAAAAATTTAAGATTTCAGTCGCACCAGTCCCGTTCCTCTCCTTTGGAGTCGTTTGCGTCAAGTGTTGTCCATCTGTTACAGAATGCGTGATCGAGTCTGTACGAGTCTCACCAGTCCCCTAAGGAAAGTTCCCCGGACAGTCCAGTTTTGTTAAAGGTACTCTTATGACTGTAATTAATAGAAAAAGTGAGTAAGAGAAAACACTCTCCTCAAAAGGTCTCCGGTGCATTATACACTGTACCGTAATCGACTATATGTCTTTGTATGTACTCTTAGGTTTATAGAAGACAATTTTGGTCTAGAATTTTTCTAAACGTTTTTAGATTCAGTCATGGTGAGAAGATTTATAAAAAACTAATATGAAAAAAAATATTGTACAGTAAATATAAGCATAGATTATCCGAATTACGATAAAAATTTATTTAATTAATTTTTATAAAAGTTAAAAAAGTCAAAATTAAGGACGATTTCATTTTATTATATTTGTTTTAGAGAGTCCGAGAAATTATTAAAAATTTCTCAAATTTCCCAAGGAACTAGTTTTTAAAACTCTACCGAGGTCCGAAGATTCTCGATTAAAGTAGTGTAGTTATATTTGTCGATTACTTCGGGAGTTATTTGTGGTGAACTTATTTACCCACTTAATTTCCTATCTATATGATCCAAAACTTCCTATGTTTATGTCAAATTTAATATATTGATTCCCGTCAGGGTTCTACCGTCTCCTTAATCTGTCGCTCTGGTGATGGAGGGGGTGTTTAAGTAGTTTTCTAGTAAACTTGCAACTCGTTTATGGTGTTTTGTTAAAGACTTGTGACCACCTCCTGTGGTTCGTGGGTCTATCCGTCGGGTAACAGAAGTTTTCCTCCATCCTGTTTTATATTTTCTATTTTTCTCTCTGTTTTCTCAATCACCCCCTCTGGACAGGGGTCCTCCCTCAGAATTTTCTCCTCTTCAAAGGTTTGTGGTCCTTTGGGAGAGTGGCCGTCCAGACACCCCTCAAAACCTTAGAGTCTCCCGTTGTATTGGTCCTCCTTTTTTTATTTACTTTGGGTGTCTAATGTGCGGATTGACGTTGAGGGTTGCCTCTTCATCAGGTCTGTGAACGTAGGCGGTGGTCGTTCACCCCAGACTTGTCCGTCCGTGACCGACGTAACGAATCCCACTCCTGTCCCGGACTTACGGGACTCCCGTTAGCTCCCTCGATTACACTCTATCGTTGGATTTGGACCCTATCGGTCTCTCTCTCCCCTTTTTCTCCTTTCTCTCTCTCTCTCTTGAAACGACGTTTTTCGAGATTTGATTCCGTGACGGTCCCGGAGAGTGTCTTGTTCAAGTCAAGTCAAGTCAGTGAATCAGTACAGGCTGAGAAACGCTGGGGTACTTAGTGTCGTGAGGTCCGGAGGGACAGGTAGTGGTTGAGGGCTTCAAGTGAGTCTGAGTGCAGGTAGCTCAGTCACTACAGTAGGTCGGTAGAGTAGGAGACAGCAGGGGAAGAGGAAGACGGGGGTTAAAGAGGGTCGTAGTCTCAAAAAGGTTACTCCGTTGTCAAGTGTACTCCACCGGGTTCATGACCTCGAAGTCGAAGTCGTAGTAAGGAAGGTTTCTTTAGGGTCCCGACTAGAGGAAGTCTTACCTGACCAACCTAGAGGAACGTCTGGTTCCCTGTGAGCTCTCAAAAGAGGTTGTGGTGTCAAGTTTTCGTAGTTAAGAAACCGCGAGTGGGAAGAAGTGTCAGGTTAAGAGTGTGAGTATGTAATGGTGTCCTTTTTGGTATCGGAACTGATCTGCCTGGAATCAGCCGTTTCATTGCAGAGACGAAAACTTATACGGTAGATCAAACCAGTATTAAAAAGAAGGTTCCTCATTCGCAGAAAATTAAAGTACTGACGTCAGTGGAAGACGTCACTAAAACGTCGGGGGTTTTATTTCAGACTGTGACAAAGGTGACAAAGGGGTGGATAAAGGGTACTTCACTACCCTGGTCTTCGGTACTAGAAACAAAAAACTTACAACTTGAAATTCGGTTGAAAAAGCGAGAGGTGAAAGTGAAAGTAGTTCTCCGAAAAATCAAGGAGAAGTGAAAGACGGTATTCCCACCACAGTAGACGTATAGACTCCAATAACTATAAAGACGGTCGTTAGAACTAAGGTAGAACACAAAGAAGGTCAGGTCACAAAGAGTACTACATGAGACGTATCTTCAATTTATTCGTCCCACTGTTATATGTCGGAACTACATGAGGAAAAGGATAAACCTTGGTCAGACAACAAGGTACGGGTCAAGATTGACAACGAAGGACTGGACGGATATCCAAAGAGTTCTCCGTCCAGTCCACCAGATCATAAGGGTAGAGAAAGTCTTAAAAGGTGTCAAATAACACTAAGTGTGTCAGTTTCCGAAACCGTATCAGTTATTTCGTCTTTATCTACAAAAAGACCTTGAGAAAACGAAAAAGGTACTAGGTCGCGTACAACCGTTAATCTAGAGACCAAGGAGACGGAAAAGATTTTGGTCGAACTTGTAGTCCTTCAAGTGCCAAGTACATAACGACTTTGGACCGAACGTCTTAAAACTTGTAATGAAATGATCGTACACTCTATTCACGTTAACACGCCATCAAACTCGTAAGAAACCGTAACGGAAAGAAACGTTACCTTACTTTTGACGGGAAAAGGTCAGGACGCCGGTAAGGACTCAAAAGGTTTAAACGACCGTATAACTCACGTCGTGAAAGTGTTGTAGTAGAAAGTCCTAAACTTTATCGAGTAGACCTTAAGGTAGTGGAAGTGATCGAAACAAGTATTACTACGAAAGATTCCGGGTGAACTTAAGTGTAAGGTCCTACAGACCGAGATCCACTCACTAGTGTGGTAGCACTAATAGGCCCAGCACTTCTAGAAAAAACATGTCAAGAAGACACATAAGAACGGTGGAGAACAATTATAGAAGACGAAGACAATCCAGGTCTGGTAAAGACAGGACATAGTTCGGGTAGAAACGTACTTTACAATTGAACCATAGAGATTAAAAGAACTCCTCTAGAGATCAGAAAGGGTAAGACAAGAAAAGGAGATAAAGAAACGTAACTAGTGACTTCTACCGAAAGAATAGAGAAGAACGAGAAGAAACCTTGAGACGTAAGTCTACGAATATAGAAAGGAAGAGAGGAAACGAAAGGTGGAGAGAAGAAAAGTGTCGATAAACATTCGGGAGGGGTCTGTCGGTAAAACGAAAAAACGTAAAGAAAAGGTACCCCTACCAGAACTAGGGACAGAGGACATGTTACAGTGCTTGGAGTAAGGTATCAAGTAGTCCGTGAGATAGATAGTCTAGATCCGGGAATTTAGATAAAGAGTGAAGGTGACATATTAGTATTCCCTAAACTAAATCCAGTATGGACTTACTCCATCGCCAAAAGGGATGAAAGAAGTTAAATTCAGACTTAAACCATTATTCCACGAGGACTAGACTCGGTGTCAGTCGAGGACGAGAACAAAAACAACTGACATATCTCGAAGAGGTAGAACCGACGTTTCTTATATTAGTTAGACTAAAGTCACGACTGGTAGACCACTACAAGTACACATCTCAGAAGAGAACACAACAACCTTCTCCCACAAACGACACTGGTCACGTAAAAGAACCGTTTTGAGATAATCAGAAACGGGACGAAGTAAGGCGTAAGGTTCCGGTTTAAACGGACAATGAGATCCACAAAGAACTGAAGGATGAAAACGTAAGGTCAGGGGATATTACTTTTCCTGTAGAAAAAACCCACAATCAAGATTTTCCAGAACATCCAGGAGTCTCTTGGTAAGTTGAAGTCGCAAGACCAATCCCGTATCTGAATTTATTGACACTATAACTTACCAAACGGAACCTCTGTTTGTCTCTAGTAAGACAGTAAAAACTCTAACGTAGGTTCATGACGTAAAGCCTGAGAAGACAACTGGTACTACCGACCGCGTGATTCGCACCCGCTGACACTGACCACGTGATTCGTACCGGCTCTCCTCGATGGAGTGCAGACTCTATTCCCCGTCATCACCCCTCCTGGGTTACGGACTTCCCGCCACCGGTTCTCCTCGATGGGGTGTAGACTCCAGTCCCCACCGCCGACCCTCCTCGTTGGGGTGTAGGTTCCTCGCCACCGACGTGCCCATGTCCTCCCGGATCTCCTCGATAGTGTGTAACTTCCAGTCCTTCCCGCCGTCACTCCTCTATGGAAGCAGGTTCCATTCCTCGTCACCGACGTGAAACGACCTCGTCGGTACTTCTCTATGGGGTGCGGGTTCCATTCTGTTTGGGTTCACTCTGTCATCCACAACGTTCTCCCGTAGTCTCCCGTCTGTGTGACTTTGGTATGAGTGTCTTTTGATCAGTTAGATTAGTGTGATCCTGGTGTCGGAACAGGTTGAGTTACTTTGATTCGGTACGGACGTCCCGTTGGGTTCTACACGCCCAGTACCACCTCTCAGACTGTCTTACACCAGGTGACCTCTTCCCTTACCGTTTGGTGAAGTCATAAGAACGGAACTCTTAGGGTACTTGTCATACTTTTCCGTTTTACTATCCTATGACTTTCTCCTTGAGGGGTCCAGTCATCCATGGGTTGTGCGATGACCTCTAGTCACCTCTTTATTGAGGTCTTTCTTACTTCTCTACCTCGGTTTCGTTTTTGTTATGGTTCGACACCTACACTGACCACTATCTTCGTTCCAAGTTACTATATTTTTCGTTATAACGTATCCTTGGACCTTACAGTCCAGGTACTCAGTTCCGTTTGACCTGCACTAATTTGTTCTCTACCGTTCTCACTTGAAACTGTAAGATCCTTAGTACTTGATTTTACCTGACCTTATCGACTTAAATTGAGTCTACTGGTAATATAGATGATGACACCCGTCCTTAGGGAGTCTTCTTTACCTCATCGGTAGTACCAGTTGTCTTCTCAGACTTTACGTCATGAGTGTCTTGTTTCCTGACTCGTTTATAGTCTCCTCCCGATCGGTCGACACCTGACCGGGTAGGGGACGGTCTCGGTCCCTCCGTCCGTCCGTTGTCGGTATCGGCCTTCCGTTCCCCGTTTGAGTCGGGGTCTCTACAGTAGGGGATGGTTTGACTCTCGTCCGAGGGTCAACGATTGGACACTAGGACCTGTCAACCGTAGGTGGTCTTCCCAACACCGGTCTCTAATCCAGGGGTCTCCTCTGTGTGCCGTGTGGACTCTACCGCGAGGACGACACGAGTGTCCTTTGACTCGTCGACCCTGTCCCTCCACTATTCTGCGTGGTGGGGTAGACCCCTCTCATGCGAACGGTTCGTGGACCACCGGACTTGACGAGCCTGGACCCTTCTTGTGTTTTGCGTCCGGGTTGACTTAGACAGAGAAAAACCTCATGGGCTCTTGGACTTGGACTTACCGAATCTGGACCCTTCATGTACGTTGAGTCCCGGGTGGAATCTGTCGAGGGACCGTCTCGTTGGACCTCGGACTCGTCCCATCTGGTCCTTTCGTGTGTGAGGTACCCCCCCACCCCCCCACCCCCCGTTTGGGTCACACCGGGTCTGTGACGTTCGTGAGGGGTGTGTACCGTCACTATAAACAAACGTTCCAAGGAGGGAGGGACGTCGTGTTAACTTGTTCACTCGGATTTAATTACTGGTGGAAGCGGGGGAACACAGTCCCACCTTCAATCTATGGTTTCTCTGAACGTTTGTCTCCTTCGGTTTTATTTGTTTCTTCTCCTTTGACGAAACCTTCACTGTCTACGTTGTCTAATTTTGAGACATCAATCGTGATCAATGTAACTTTCCCTGGATATCTGAAACTCTTCTTCATATTCGACCTCGTCCTTGATAGACTTTGACTTGACTGGGGTGTGACGGGAGTTGTCGAGGTCTCTTTAAGGATCTATATAAAATGATAATAGTAAAAAATCAAGAAACAATAAAAATTCAAGAAATAATGAGGAAATTAAAAGTAAAAATTTTGGATAATGGAACCTTTTTTTCCTGGGATCAAAATTTCGTTTAAAGTAAAAAAAAATTTCAAAGCACTAAAACGAAAAAAAAAAATTATAACATAAAAACTCTCAGATTGGAGATGAGATCTAAAAATTAGATACGAAAAACCATAAACAATAGTTAAGACATGGAAATTCTTAGGTTAGAAGTTATGGGTAAAAATGAATTCTCACACTAATGACCGAACTAACGAGAGAGGGAAAAACTGAGAGAAAAAAGAAGGGGTCCAGTGGAGATAGAGGAGGGAGGGGGAAGAGAAGAGATGAATTGAGACACTTAAAGAAACACACAAGACCCGACACCTCTTGTAAATCCCTTGACTAGTGACCGATCTGACCGGAGAGAGGAAAACTCAGGAGGAGAAGAGGACCAATGGAGATAGTGGAAGGAGGGAGAAGAGAAGAGATACCTTGAGGTACTTGGAGACACTCACAAGGTCTGACACCTCTCGTTTATCCCTTAACTAAAGACCGATCTAACGAGAGAGGGGAAAACTAAAGGGGAGAAGAGGAGGACCAGTGGAGATAGAGGGAGGAGGGAGAAGAGAAAAAGTACATTGAGACACTTGGAGAGACCCACAGGGAGTGACACCTCTTAGAAAAGTGGTAATTGGATCTACGAAATAGTAGTCACGACATACCTACCTCTTCAGAACTTCGATGACATTCTTACTATGACTTTCGGTCTCCGTCCTTCGAATTTAGGTTTTGAACTCTTGTGGTCTTTTGAAGACTGAGGTCCCTTGTAATTAACTATTCTCCAGTAGGTTTTTAGAGGTACGTATGTGACTTTGGTTCGAGGTGGGTTCTCGGTTGTTCAAAGTCTTGTTCTGTATGGTTCGATTAAGAGGTAGTTGCGTCTTTGTATTTGGACTCGTGTTTTTATGTCCGTCAGTTTTCAGTGTGGTTTGGGTATCTGTGGAGTTTTGAGTGATGACTTGTGAAGTAACGTGTGGTATCTCTTCTCTAGGTCGAGGTGGGTGGTCTTGTGACTACGTTCGAAGGGATTGGTCCTTTGGAACTGTTCGGTGAGTAGGTTGGGGTGGGTGTCCCTCCTTGGAGGAGTTATTTCTCCTTGGTGTCTGAAGGTCGTATGTCTTCCCGGTGGGGTTTGTGTCGTTGGATTTGTTCTACTTTTCCGTCTCTTCATAAATCGTCCATTTCCTTGTACTATTCACGGGTGGTTTGGTTTGTTTTCTCCTCGTCTATCCCTCAGATGGACTCTTTCTTAAGTCTTATTACTATCATTTTTACTAGGTTTAAAAACTTTTCTTTTACCTCAATGTATATTTATCAGACCTCTGTTCCAAACTCTTCTACGTTCTTTTAAAATTGTTCCTGGATCTTCTTTATTTTTTCTCAGTTAGTTATTACTTATTACGTTATTGTCTCTAACTTTAGTGAGACCTTCCTTGGTTGTCATTGACTCCGTCTTCTATCCTATTCACTCCACCTTCTATCTTCCAACCTCCATTTACTTCGTCTCTCCTTTTTTCTTACTTTTCTTTACTCCTGTTAGAGTCTCTAGAGACTCTGTTACAATTTACGGGGTTGTAAGCTTAGTATCCTCAAGGTCTTCATCTTCTGTTTTTCTTTCCGGTACTCTTCTATGAACTCCTCTATTATTAACTTTTGGAGGGATTTTACCCTTTCCTTTATCGATGGGTTCAGGTTCTTAGGGTCTCTCAGGGTTTGTCCTACTAGGGTTCGACTTTGTGGGGTTCTGTGTATAATTAGTTTAATTACTTCTAATTTGTGTTTCTTGTTTATAATTTTCGTCGTTTCCTTTTTGTTGTTTATTAGGTGTTCCCCTAGGGGTAATCCTATTGTCGACTAGAAAGTTATCTTTGAGAAGTTCGGTCTTTCCTTACCGTCCTGTATCAATTTCACTACTTTCTCTTTTTGGATGTCGGGTCTAATGACGTGGGTCGTTCCTAGAGTAAGTTTATACTTCTTCTTTAGTTTTCGAAATGTTTGTTCGTTTTCGGCTCCCTAAAGTCGTGGTGGTTTGGTCGAGAAGTTGTTTACGATTTCCTAGAAGAGATCTGTCCTTTGCATCTTTTCCAAATATTTGAACTTGGGTTTTGTTGTTTCATTTACCGTTGCCCTAGTAGTCAAGTCAAGTCGGCGAGTCAGTACAGACTGAGAAACGCTGGGGGACTTAGCGTCGTGCGGTCCGGAGGGACAGGTAGTGGTTGAGGGCATCAAGTGAGTCTGAGTACAGGTAGCTCAGTCACTACGGTAGGTCGGTAGAGTAGGAGACAGTAAGCGAAGAGGAGGACGGGGGTTAGGGAGGGTCGTAGTCTCAGAAAAGGTTACTCAGTTGTGAAACGTACTCCACCGGTTTCATGACCTCAAAGTCGAAATCGTAGTAAGGAAGGTTTCTTTAGGGTCCCGACTAGAGGAAGTCTTACCTGACCACCCTAGAGGAAGTCTTACCTGACCAACCTAGAGGAACATCAGGTTCCCTGAAAATTCTCTGAAGAGGTTGTGGTGTCAAGTTTTCGTAGTTAAGAAACCGCTAGTCGGAAGAAGTGTCAGGTAGAGAGTGTAGGTATGTACTGATGACCTTGCCCTAGTATGAATAGTTATTAATGGAATTTACATTTACCCGACTTACGGGGTTGGTTTTCTGTTTCTGACCGACTTACCTATGTTTTTGTTCTGGGAATGTATACGACAGATGGTCTCTGGGTGGAGTTTGGATCCCTGGGTATGTCTGACTTTCACTTCCGACCTTTCTCTATAAAGTACTTTTACCTCTGTTTTTCTTTCGTCCTCATCGTTATGAGTATAGTCTATTTTATCTGGAACTTTATTTCCGGTACTTTTCTCTGTTTCCTGTGATGTATTACTAGTTTCCTAGTTAGTTTCTTCTTCTATATTGTTAATTTTTATATATACGTGGGTTGTATCTTCGTGGTCTTATATATTCCGTTTACGAATGTTTATACTTTCCCCCTTAATTGTCATTGTGTTTTTGTCACTCTCTGAATTTATGGGATGAGTGTGGATACTTATCTAGTTGATTTGTCTTTTAATCGTTCCTTTGTGTTTGAAATTTAATATGTTACCTGGTCAATCTGGATTAACTACAGATATACTGTAAAGTGGGATTTTGTTACTTAAAGTGGAAAAAACAGTTCACGTGTACCTTTGAAGAGTCCTATCTAGTGTAGGACCCGGTATTTAGATCGGAACCATTTAAAATTTTTTTTTTTACTTTAGTAGAGTTCGTAGAAAAGACTAGTGTTAAGTCAATCTAATCTACAGTTGATGTCTTTTTTTTTTGATAATTTTTATGTTTGTATACCTCCGATTTGTTGTGTGAAGACTTATTGGTTGTTTAGTGTCTTATTTAGTTTTTTCTTTAGTTTTATACGTATCTTTGTTTACTTTTACTTTTGTGTGTTGGGTTTTAGATACCCTAAGTCATTTTCGTCACGATTTCCCTTCCAAGTATTGTTGTGTTCAGATGGAGTTCTCTGTCCTCTCTTTAGTTTATTTATTGGATTGAGATTGGTTTAGTTATTGGAGTGAGTGGATTTCGTTGATCTTTTTCTTCTTTACTTCGTGGGGTCCCAATTATCTTCCTTTCTTTAGTATTTTTAATCCTGTCTTTATTTCCGTTTTCTTTGTTTCTTCTGGTATCGGTTTTAGTTGTTTTGATTTTCGACCAAAAAACTCTTCTATTTATTTTATCTGTTTGGTAATCGGTCTGAGTACTTCTTTTTTTTCCCTCTTCTTAGTTTAGTTATTTTAATTTTTACTTTTATCTCTTTAGTGTTGTCTGTTGTGTCTTTATGTTTCCTAGTACTCTGATGATAGTCGTTGATATACGGTTATTTTACCTCTTGAACCTTCTTTACCTGTTTACGAATCTTTTCATATTGAAAGGTTTTGACTTGGTCCTTCTTTACCTTTTAGAATTGTCTAGGTGGTGTGCGTGTCTTGAGTTTTGACATTAGTTTTTAGAAGGTTGTTTGTTTCCGGGTCCTGGTCTACCGAAGTGTCGACTTAAGATGGTTGTTAAATCTTTTCTCGATGTAAATAGGATGAGTTTGAGAAGGTCTTTTAACGTCTCCTTCCATTTGAAGGTTTGAGTAAGATACTCCGGTGTTAGTGGGATTATGGTGTTGGTATGTTTTCTACGGTGTTTTTTTCTTTTGATGTCCGGTTATAGTGACTACTTGTATCTACGTTTATAGGAATTGTTTTAAGATCGTTAGTCTTAGGTTGTTGTGTAATTTTTCTAGTATGTGGTATTGGTTCACCCGAAATAGGGTCCCTACGTTCCTAAGAAGTTATAAACGTTTAGTTAGTTACACTATGTGGTGTAATTGTTTAAGTTTCTATTTTGGTATACTAATAGAGTTATCGACGTCTCTTTCTGAAACTGTTTTAAGTTGTAGGTAAATACTATTTTTTTTTTTTGGAGGTCTTTCGTACATACCTTCCTTGTATGAAGTTGTATTATTTTCGGTATATACTATTTGGGTGTCGTTTGTAATAGGAGTTACCACTTTTTAACTTTCGTAAAGAGGATTTCAGTCCTTGTTTTGTTCGTACAGGTAAGAGTGGTGATGATAAGTTGTATCAAAACCTTCAAAATCGGTGTCGTTAGTCTCTTCTTTTTCTTTATTTTCCTTAGTTCTAACCTTTTCTTCTTAATTTTAAGAGTGACAAACGTCTACTGTACTAGGAGATGTATCCTTTGGGATTTCTGAGGTGGTCTTTTAATGATCTCGATTAGTTACTTATATCGTTTCAACGTCCTATATTTTACTTGTGTGTCTTTAGGGGACCTAAGGATATGTGATTGTTACTCTTTTGTCTTTCTCTTTAATTCCTTTGTTAAGGTAAGTGGTAACGTTACTTTTCTTATTATGAATCCTTATTTAGATGGATTTCTTTGTTTTCTGGATATATATCTTTTGATATTTTGTGACTACTTTCTTTAGTTTCTACTGTGTTTAACCACCTCTTTATATGGTACAAGTACCTAACTCTCTTGGTTATATCACTTTTACTCATATGATGGGTTTCGTTAGATATCTAAGTTACGTTAGGGATAGTTCGATGGTTACCATAAAAAGTCTCTTAATCTTGTTTATTAAAGTATTAAACATACCTTTATGTTTTTTTTTGGAACTTATCGATTTCGTTAGAACTCTTTCTTCTTACCTTGACTTCCTTAGTTAGACGGACTGAAGTCCGATATGATGTTTCGTTGTCAGTAGTTCTGTCATATCACGACTGTGTTTCTGTCTTTGTATCTAGTTACCTTGTTTTATCTTTCGGGTCTCTATTTAGGTGTGTGGACACCCGTGGAATAGAAACTGTTTCCTCCGTTCTTATATGCTACCTCTTTTCTGTCAGAGAGATTGTTCACCACGACCCTTTTGACCAGTTGGCGAATATTTTCTTACTTTGATCTTGTGAAAGATTGTGGTATACGTTTTTATTTGAGTTTTACCTAATTTCTAGATTTACATTCTGGTCTTTGATATTTTGAGGGTTTCCTTTTATATCCGTTTTGAGAGAGGTTGTATGTAGCATTGTCCTAGGAGATACTGGTGGAGGGTCTTATTACCTTTATTTTCGTTTTTATTTGTCTACCCTGGATTAATTTGAACTTAGAAAACGTGTTGCTTCCCTTGATATTCGTTTACTTTTCTGTCGGAAGTCTTACTCTCTTTTATTCTCGTTTACTTTGTTGACTGTTTCTTAATTAGAGTTTTTATCTGTTGTGGACGTCGAGTAAAAGACTTTTTATTTACTGGGTTACTTTTTCACCCCGTTTCTTGATTTGTCTGTAAAGAGGTTTCTTCTGTTTGTCTACCGCTACTTTATGTTCTTTTCTACGAGTTGTAGTGAATAATAGTCTCTTTACGTTTAGTTTTGGTGTTACTCCATGGTAGAGTGCGGCCAGTCTTACCGACGATAGTTTTTCAGATATTTGTTATTTACGGCCTCTCCCACACCTCTTTTTCCTTGTGAGAATTTGACAACCACCCTTACGTTTGATCAAATCCGTGATACTTCTTGTCACACCTCTAAGGAATTTTTTGACCTTCATCTTGACGGTATACTGGGTCGTTAGGGTGAAGACCCGTATGTGTGGTTCCTTTGGTCTTAACTTTCTCTGTTCACATGGGGTCACAAGTAGCGTCGTGACAAATGTTATCGGTCCTGTACCTTCGTTGTCAGGTAGCAGACAGGTAACCGTCTGCTTACCTATTCTTTCGACACCATATATATGTGTTACCTTATAATGAGTCTATAATTTTCTTACGTAAACTTAGTTAAGATTACTCCACCTACATTGACCTCGGATAATATGTCTCACTTCATTTAGTCTTTCTTTTTGTGGTTATGTCATATTGAGGTCATGAAACCGGTGGAGTACTCTTCTCAACTGAGTAACCTTTTCTGAGACTACGACCCTCCCTAACCCCCGTCCTCCTCCTCCCCTACTGGCTCCTACTCTACCGACCTACCGTAGTGCCTGAGTTACCTACACTCAGACTCACTTGAGGCCCTCTACCACTACTTGTCCCTCCGGATCACACGACGCTAAGTGCCCCAGCGTTTCTCAGCCTGTACTGACTCGCTGACTTGACTTGACTTGACTTGTGTATATATACCTTAAATCTTTCTACCATTGCTACTGGGATATACGTTCTGTTGTTTTCTCTGTGTCTGCATTTCTTGTCTGAAAACCTGAGACACCTTCCACTCCCCCCTTACTAAACTCTCTTATCGTAACTTTGATCATACAATTGTATACACTTAATCTAGTAGTTAGGTCCAAACTATGTACTCTGTCCCACGAGTCCCGACCACGTGACCCTACTGGGACTCCCTACCCTACCCCTCCCTCCACCATCCCTCTCAATCCTACCCCTTGTGTACATGTGGGTACCGACTAAGTACACTTACATACCGTTTTTGGTGGTGTTATAACATTTCATTAATTGGAGGTTAATTTTAAAATTTTTTTGTCCCTTTTTTTCTTAAAATTGATCTAACTCTTTCTACCTTTTCTTTTTTTATTATTTTACCGGAAACATGGTCCTTTTTTTTTAATATATTGATCATGTATTAAAGATTGTGTTCGGACAATATGTCATTTGTGAATTTCGTATGTACAAAAGAAGGAACTATAGTCTCGTTCTGGGTGGTCCCATTCTCCCTTAGATTGTAGTATCGGGAACATACACATACACACTTAAGACTAATCCTTCTGTACGATCTTACAACCGTCACACTCATTGTTACTGGGAGTTGAGTTACGTACATTTAGACCTGGAGATCGAAAACCGTCTTAAACCCTATCAAGACTAAGTGTTCTCGGTCTATCCGATCAAGACATGTCCTAGAGACACAATCCGGGGTGGAAACTCTATTGAAGTCTTGAATATATAAGTTTTGTGAGAGAACTGGTCTGAACTCAATCTGTTTAACCTCCATAAGACTATTTCTCATTGTCAGTCACTGAAGTCATAAAGTCTGTTGATCCCTGATTTGTTTCTGAAGCCTTTCTTTGACCGTGAATGAATAAAGATCTGTCGAAAAGTAGTATATTAGTCTCAACTTACCATGTACTGTTACGGTGTAGATTCCTTCACGGTAAGTGTAGAATCCGTAGTATCCAAATACTAATAAAGGGTTCTCTCTGTCATTTCATAGACCGTTAAGGACTGTCGTCACAGATCTCTTCCCATACAAAAAAAGAGTTATGTGTTTTCGAGGAATATCAGATTACCGGTAGAGACATATGAGAAGTGACTTCCAGGATTGAAACGAGTACTTCCAAAAGAAGAACATTCGACTAAGTAATCTTTCTCTTCTTTTCCACCTACAGTCACATACCGTTTTGGGTAGTGTTATAACATTTCGTTAATAAAAGGTTAATTTTATTTGATTAATTAAAAAATTATTTCTTTGTTACCATCTTCTTGATCTGGGTTTAAGACTGAGACGTCGAAAGATAAAAATGTACGGACCCGTTTAATTAGGGTAGAAATACACGGAATCAAAGAAGTAAATGTTTTATCCCTATTATTGACAGTAGGACGGATGGAATATAAAGTGACTTCTAGTTCATTTTAGGACATACGTGTTCGTGGAATACTTCATATTTCATACACGTTTATATTTTTTAAAATAGTAGTCACACTTATAATTCAGGATCAGAAATACGGGGTACAATTACCACCACCCCTCGTATTCCACCACCATCCCTCCTCTTTGTCATACGTCCGTACCCAGTAGTGTCGAAGACGTCCCACCCCCACTCTCTCTTCACATGAACATGGTTTCAAGTATTCGTTATTGTATTACCCTTTATCATATTCGTTGTTGATTTGACTGTTCAGAGTCGAAGGAAAGACTTCCAAGAGGTTGGAGTTTCGTCTCATTTTAAAGATCGCGAAAAAGGTTCCACAGAAATTGTACTAAGAACGGACAAAACATAATAAACCGTCTTCATTCTTGACTGTGAGTCGTGGAAAATCGACCACAGTACCATTATAGTGACCGTCAGACTCCCCTCTGTAGAGGACTCTGTTGTAACGTTCTTGTCTAGAGTGTCCTCTGAGGACCACAATACCTCTTACAAGGACTAGTATTTGTTAAACCGTCCCACTCATATACTTCTCTTCGAGAGTGTCAGACCTACGTGACTACCAACTCACCATAGAAGTCGTACCGACACACTTCGTTAGAAACTGGAGGAACAAGGAATCCAACTTGTACTGTTCCAGGTGCTCCCTCTCCCGACCAACAAAGAGACCTCTTAAGATTATGTTACTCACTTAAGGTACCTCCCCGTAACGTCTACCGGTGTGTCACGATTCTGACGTATCGACATTCGTCTTTTGTCAACAACCAACGTGTTTACTTTATCTTCTCGACCTACCGTATCAAAACTTACCGTTACCCGAAATCTCGAGTCCTACTGTCAGTTACATCCCTTATTTCTGGTCTCATATCGTCCAGAGTCTCTACCTGTCGTACTTTCTTCATGTTGTCTCACACCGACACTACCGAGTTCGGTTATCAGTACTCCTATTGTAGTGGTCTTTCTCAGTCGTCCATGTTTCCGTTTTCCAGTTTTTTGTCTTGTTCGGGTACGATGGTGGATTTCGACCTCTTTAGAAATTTCTGTTAGAGTCATTGTTGTTGATCACCACCGTCACCAAGTCAACGGTTCAGTACAGTTTGAGAACGTTGGGATACATGATATCGGACGGTCCGAGGAAAAGGGTACCCTAAAGGGTCCGTTCTTATGACCTCACCCAACGGTAAAGGAAGAGGTCCCCTAGAAGGGTTAGGTCACTAGTTTGGGTCCAGAGGACGTAACAGTCCACCTAAGAAATGGTTGACTCGGTGGTCCCTTCGGAGTTTTCGTCATCAAACCGTGTTTGAGACTCTTTCTAGACCTAGACTTACTCGACCTGTATCCTTTCCCTCCCCACTCCGAGATTGGTGTGTCACCTAATGTGTCATGAGACTCTTCGGGAGAACTTATTACAAGGTCCTCGTCCCCTTGTAGTCACGAGAAGGTGACCGGTTTTCGAGGTCGTAAGAAACCTTATTTAAATTTTTAAAGATTACTAAGTGACTTAACTCCTGTCCCCAACCTTCTTCCTTTAAAAAGTTGTATTTTACTTGTCGTCTTAATACTTTTGTTGATTGGATGAATTGGTTATGTCTCTGTCCAAGTCCAGTTTCTTCTACTTCCACAACTCACTTGAAGTGTGAAGTCGAGAAGGACATAAGTCGAAACTGGACTCGGAAACTACTTTTTTTACTCCTTCGTCGTTGTGTTACTTCTTACTACTTATAGACACTGACTAGGTAACTACAGACAGTTTTACAGACGGTTGTGTTTCATACTCGGGGTCCTCATACAGTCTTGTCATAGAACTCGGGACCCGAGAGGAAAAGAGTCGGGACGATGAAACACATCTCTTACACTGATCATGCGTCAGTCCAAAACCCTCTCGGTAAGTCCGATGGTATGATCGGTACATAGTTCTGTGTCTCCAGTTACAAGAAAATTCCATTTAAAACTGTACGGAGAAAGAACTCGACATGTCGTATGAGGGATCTCTTTTTATTGTCATGGACCACAATTTTCTTTTATTACAAATGAAGAAATTTATAGAAGGATTACACTTTTAAAGGTACTTTTCACATGTATCTCCACTCACTCAATAAAAAGTTTCTAAAAAAAAAAAGACGGGGATTCGGATATGAAGTAGTGTTACCGACTATTACAGTAGGGACCCTGATATTAGGAGTCACCGAAAGTGAGAGTGGAGGGGGGACACAAAGAAAATCACAGGACAAAGGAAATTTCTAGAAGTCGTACTTGTAATAGAGTAAAACGAAAGTTCAGAACATCTACTCTTAGGTATAGAGGAACCCCTTGAGACTCTGTGACTCGTAGTAGAACGAAAGAATAGTGGTTGTCATTACCCCATCAGGGTATAGTACCCGTAGACGTTGGGTGAGAACGAGTTAAGTTCTTGACCTCCTGGACACAAGACGACCGTAGGAGTGACACATGTTGTCCTAACGAAGATGTGACCAAGTCTGACACCGGGAAGAGATTGATTGGATAACACTAGGTGAGTGACTAGTAAAAGAGATAATACACGTTCAGTACAACCTGAATAAAGACGATCAGGTTAGTGACTAGAACAATGACTGTCAGAAGACTGATGTGAAAACGGTAACAGAAAACTGAGAATACGGAAGTAATAGAGATGGTAAAAGTCTTATCGTAATCGGTTCCCGGATTTCTTCTGTAACGGAGACACAAAGGGTAGAGTGGTACTACTCCTAGACCATTTTGACATGGAAATCTCGAATTAAGTTTGTACCATCACTCTATTCGTTTCCCATGTTAAGTCAAGTCAAGTCGTTGAGTCAGCACAGACTGAGAAACACTGGGGTACTTAGCGTCGTGCGGTCCGGAGGGACAGGTAGTGGTTGAGGGCCTCAAGTGAGTCAAGTGAGTCAGGTAGCTCAGGCACTACGGTAGGTCGGTAGAGTAGGAGACAGTAGGGGAAGAGGACGGCGGTTAGGGAGGGTCGTAGTCTCAGAAAAGGTTACTCAGTTGAGAAGTGTACTCCACCGGTATCATGACCTCAAAGTCGAAGTCGTAGTAAGGAAGGTTTCTTTGGGGTCCTGACTAGAGGAAGTCTTACCTGACCAACCTAGAGGAACGTCAGGTTCCCTGAGAGTTCTCAGAAGAGGTTGTGATGTCAAGTTTTCGTAGTCAAGAAGTCACGAGTCGAAAGAAGTGTCAGGTTGAGAGTGTAGGTATGTACTGATGACCTTTTTGGTATCGGAACTGATCTGACTGGAATCAGCCGTTTCATTACAAAGACGAAAACTTATACCATAGATGTAACCAGTATTGAAAAGAAGGTTCCTCATTCTCAGAAAATTAAAGTACCGACGTCAGTGGTAGACGTCACTATTGTAGACTGTGACAAAGGGGACAAAGGGGTAGATAAAGGGTACTTCACTACCCTGGTCTACGATACTGGAAGCAAAAGACTTTCAACTCGAAATTCGGTTGAAAAAGTGAGAGGTGAAAGTGAAAGTAGTTCTCCGAAAAATCAAGGAGAAGTGAAAGACGGTAGTCTCTTCCGTTACCGTGGGGTGAGGTCATGAGAACGGACCTTTTAGGGTACCTACCTCCTCGGACCTTCCGACGTCAGGTACCCTAGTGTTTCTCAGTCTGTGCTGACTCTCTGAAGCAAGTGAAAAATGAAAGTACGCAACCTCTTCCTTTACCGTTGGGTGAGGTGACAAGAACGGACCTCTTAGGGTCCCTACCCCCTCGGACCACCCGACGGTAGATACCCCAGAGTGTCTCAGCCTGTACCGTCTTCGCTGAATCGTCGTCGTCGTCGTGAAAGACGGTATTCCCACCACAGTAGACATAGACTCCAATAACTATAAAGAAGACCGTTCTTCTATAATTCTTCTTCACCGTTCTTATGTGTCTTCTTGACATGTTTTTTCTAGAAGTACTGATTCTATTAGTGCTACTATACTAGTGAGTGGATCTCGGTCTGTAGGACCTTACACTTCAGTTCAGCCGGAATCTTTCGTAGTGATACTTGTTTCCATCACCTCCACTACCTTAAGGTCAACTCGATAAAGTTTAGGACTTTCTACTACGACACTTTCACGACGTGAGTTATACGGTCGTTTAGACCTTTTGAGTCGTCACCGGTGTCCTGACCTTTTCCAGTCAAAAGTAAGGTTAAGGTTTCTTTCCGTCACGGTTTCTTACGAGTTTGATGGCGTGTTGACGTGAGTAGAGTGTACGATCATCTCATTACGAGTTTTAAGAGGTTCGGTCCGAAGTCGTTATGCACTTGACATTTGAAGGACTACAAATTCGACTAAAATCTTTTCCGTCTCCTTGGTCTTTAGTTTAACTGTTGTAGGTGACCTAGTACCTTTTTCGTTCTCTCGAGGTCTTTTTGTAGATAAAGACGAAAAAACTGATACGGTTTCGGAAACTGAGACACCTAGTGTTAGTTGACACCTTTTAAGACTCTCTCTAACCTTATGGTCTGGTGGACTGGACGGAGAACTCTTTAGACGTACGTCCAGTCCTTCTTTGTCAATCTTGACCTGTACCTTGTTGTCTGACCAAGGTTTATCCTTTTCCCCATGTAGACCGACATATAACAGTGGGACGAATAAATTGAAGATACGTCTCATGTAGTACTCTTTGCGACCTGACCTTCTTTGTGTTCGACCTTAGTTCTAACGACCCTCTTTATAGTTATTGGAGTCTATACGTCTACTGTGGTGGGAATACCGTCTTTCACTTCTCCTCGATTTTTGGAGAACTACTTTCACTGTCTCCTCTCACTTTTTCAACCGAATTTAGAGTTGTAAGTCTTTTGCTTCTAGTACCGTAGACCAGGGTAGTGAAGTACCTTTTATCTACCCCTTTGTCACCTTTGTCACAATCTGAAATAAAAACCCCCCGAGGTTTTAGTGACGTCTACCACTAATGTCGGTACTTTAATTTTCTGCGAATGAGGAACCTTCTTTTCAATACTGGTTGGATCTATCGTATAAGTTTTTGTCTCTGTAATGAAACGGCTGATTCCAGACAGATCAGTTCCGATACCAAAAAGGACACCAGTACATACCTACACTCTCAACCTGACACTTCTTCCGACTCACGGCTTCTTAACTACGAAAACTTGACACCACAACCTCTTCTGAGAACTCTCAGGGAACCTGACGTTCCTCTAGGTTGGTCAGGTAAGACTTCCTCTAGTTAGGACCCTAAAGATACCTTCCTTACTACGACTTCGACTTCGAGGTCATGAAACTGGTGGAGTACACTTCACAACTGAGTAACCTTTTCTGAGACTACGACCCTCCCTAACCCACGTCCTCCTCTTCCCCTACTGTCTCCTACTCTACTGACCTACCGTAGTGGCTGAACTACCTGTACTCAGACTCACTTGAGGCCCTCAACCACTACCTCCGGACGGCACGACACTAAGTACCCCAGCGTTTCTCAACCTGTGCTGACTCACTGACTTGACTTGACTTCCTTGTACTATATTATCAAAACCAGACCATTTGAGTTTTTTCATTATGAAAACTCTGACCTCAAAGTTAACGGAATCTCTTGTCAGTAAACTACAATAAATAATTTTTCAACTTGTTAAGTCTACACCATGTTTATATGTTACTTCATAATGAGTAGATATTTTCCTTACTTAAACTCAGTCAAGATCACTCTGCAAATATGTCTTACTTAATTTAGTCTTTCTCTTTTTGTTTATATCATATAATTACGTATATATACCTTGGATCTGTTTACCATAATTACTTGGATAAACGTCCCTTCCTTACCTATACGTCTATATCTCTTGTCTGAACACCTGCATCATCCCCTTCCTCTTTTACCCTGTTTACCTCCTTCGTCGTAGCTGTATATATACGACGACGACGACGACGGCGGTTCAGCGAAGTCAGCACAGGCTGAGACACGCTGGGGTATCTGCCGTCGGGTGGTCCGAAGGGGCAGGGACCCTAGGAGGTCCGTTCTTGTGACCTCACCCAACGGTAAAGGAAGAGGTTACGTACTTTCAGTTTTCACTTTCGGTCTCGTAAGTCAGCACAGGCTGAGAAACGCTGGGGTACCTGACGTCGGATGGTCCGAGGAGACAGGTACCCTAAAAGGTCCGTTCTCATGACCTCACCCAACGGTAACGGAAGAGGCTGTATATATATGATGGTATACATTTTATTTATTAACCGCTCTTCGACGATATATTGCATCCCTCAGGTCGGACCGAGAGACACTGTCGGATCTGCCCACCCTACCGCCTTTAACTCTCTCCGAGTTCTCCCTTTCCTATGTATATCTTAATACTAACTAAACGTAAAGACATTCCGTCTTTGGTTGTGTTGTAACGTTTTGTTGAAAAGAGATTAATTTTTTATTTAAATTTTTTTAAAGTTTTTGCATCTTTGTAAAAGTTTTTTTCTTTTTACTATATCTACTTAGATAAACGTCCCTTCTTTACCTCTACGTCTATATCTCTTGTCTGAACACCTGTGTCGCCACCTTCCTTTCTCACCCTCCTTGTCCCGTTGTATATATGTGATGGTACACAGTTCATCTATCGACAACTCTTCAACGATATATTGTGCCCTCGGGTCGGATCACGAGACACTACTGGATCTCCCCACCCTACCCCTCGTCCTCCCTCCGAGTTCTGCATATACATAATAATACTGAGTAAACACAACAACACGTCGTCTTCGGTTCTGTTGTAACATTTCGTTAAAAGGAGGTTAATTTTTTTATTTAAAATTTTTAGTCTTATAACACCCCCCCCGCCTTCTCGACTTATCAAGTCACCAGTAACTGTATTCAAAAACCACCTCCAAGGATTATTTGAAGACAGAAGGACCCTTTCTTAAAAAACTTTATTATTCCGGCGCAACTCCTTCTATTACGTTATCATCTCAAGATAATGACTTTTGTTGATTTATCGTTTCGGTACAATTCATCAATGGGAAAAAGGGACGTGGGGAGGTGGGATATAAGAAAGATCCTTTATCCATCATATATTTATCTCTACGGTATATATATGATCAACCTGAAGGGACCACTGAGTCTTAGACGAATGTTACACCCATTGGACCCAAGTCAAGGACCCACCCCTTCTAGGGGACCTCCTCCCGTACCGTTGGACGAGGTCATAAGAACGGACCTCTTAGGTGTACCTGTCTCATCGGACCACCCGATGTCAGGTACCTGTGTGTCGTTTCTCAGTCTGTGTTGACTCGTTGATTCGTGTGTATATATGTTCGATTATTTTTTTATACACAAGTGTATGTATAATTATGAAAGGGGTGATATAAATTGTTATAGACGTTACTTGAGGTATCTCATGAATTTCTTAATAGACTTAAAAAAGTTACTATCCTATTGAAAACTGAAATATCTATACAGAAAAAACAATTGATTCAAATAACGACTACCTACAAAACCAGGAAAAAAGGGGGTCGACAACAGTAACGTTTGTTAAGACCTTATCTTCTGAGACATTTGTACGGTAAAGTGTGTATTTACTTGTGGTCGTTCACTTTTACGTTCCAATTTTTGATACACGTAGGATTTGGAATTATCTCATAAATTATCTGATAACAAGAAGAGATGTTTTAAACATAGTTTACCAGAGAGTGTTGGTTACATAGTTTTACGTCAAACGCCAGTAATAAAGATATCTCTTTTAACTGTCATTACTCTCTATCGTCCCGGACCACTAATTTTCGTATCTGAGATCTAAGTGCGACGGGTCCTGACTTAAGACAAAGGAGGTTAAGGATCCATTGGTGTCCATCCAATGAATTGAAGACACAGACAAAGGAATAGAAATTTTACCCGAATTAATATCGTAGAAGAAGTGTCTAAACATTCCTGATTGCAACTAAATACGTTTCACTAGTCATTTCACAGACCGTGGATAAATTTCTATATATTCATTTGAGATTCATATATATTACAAACTCCGAAGAGTAATCGTCTCTAGGAATTTGTACTTCATCAATTGGTCCCGAAGGGACCACCAAGTTTGTCATTTCTTAGACGGACGTTACGTCCTCTGGGTCCAAACGAGGGACCCTGTCCTTTTAGGGGACCTCTTCCTTTACCGTCGGGTGAGATCACAAGAACGGACCTCTTAAGGTACCTGTCTCCTCGGACCGTCCGGGGTCAGGTACCCCAGCGTTTCTCATCCTGTGTTGATACACTGATTGTGTATGTGTGTGAATTGGTCCTTCTGAAAGTTACTAGTCAAATTTCATCTATAATCTTCGATTTCGATTTCCCGTTATGAATATCTTTCGGACGTACTTACGTTAATCAAAATAAGTGACACCAATACGTTAATTGAGGATATAAAAAGATACTCTAATCGAATTTTTTAAGTTTTAACTAGAACTCCCCTTTTCTTGGGATTTCTTCTCATAACTAAATAAACAGGTAGTTTATAAAGACTAAGGGGATGATACACGATGCTAGATACCTAAGTTGCCGATGACGTATGAACAAAGAACTATTGATAAATAACTTACTTATTACTTAACTTTTCTTAGGGGCTACAATTTTTGAGTCTTGTAGTAATTTCTTCTTTCCATTCACCCTTACTCTCATGTCTCATTACTCTCGACACTACCTCTAATCATGTCCTGTCATATCTGCGTATTTCCTCCCCGTAGATTGAGTCGGAACTCCAGTCTTACATGATTGTTTCTCCATAATAGGTTCTGTGACTCCCTTTCCGCTTACTACGTACACAGTACCTCCCGTAAATCTCCCTGGTTGTGAAGATTTCTATGTCTGCTTCGTCGTTCTCTTAGTGACGTCAAGTTATCAATTCCTGTCTCCGAGACTGTAGTATCGAAGGATGTTGACTGAGAATAAAGTGGAACCCGTTCCACACTAGGGAAGACGTTGTGGGAAAGGTGTAGTTATGATCAGGAATTAAGTCTTCTTACACACTCCGAGCTTGTCCAACTACGTATTTTGTAATTCGTTTTACTGTCTGCGTTCATTCTAGAGAATTTTACAACCGGTACTAATAATAGTAATAATTTCTTTTAGTACAGTGAAAATCCCTGTTTTCACAGGAAGACTCCTCACATCCCGAGACACCAAGTCTTGTCGAAATTTCTCCGACTCAGGAACCCCGGAGGACATTCCTTCCTCTTGGGTCGACTCTTACTGGGACTTCAGCTTCTTACGGAACCACACACCCTAAAAGGCTTTATGTTTTCAACTTAAACTAACTTGATTTATACAGTAGTACAAGAAGGATCATAACACACTCGACTTACTCGGACATAATCGAGACAAGTGTGGTAAGTATTACATAACTTCATTTAATGTAGGGGAGAGACGAAGACGGTGACGTCTGAAGTCCCAGAGACAGAATAGTCCGATGAACGTGTACCCTCGGGAACGGTGAGAGAGCTCCCGTAAAGGGTCGAGAAGAGTCTTGGAAGAGTTCATCATACCTACTTCTCAGGGGACGTGACGTACTTCCCCTTGGTTCCTAAACACACTCCCAAGAACGAAAAAAAACATGACGAGGGATTAATTTAGGTAAAATTTTTGAATCCTTATTGAGTATCATTGAAGTTTACTATGAAAGAAAAATTAGTTGTTGAGACTCTTGAAACACGAAATTAGTATGAGATACGAGAGAAAAAGATTACGTAAGAAAAAGTAAAGGAGTGACTTTGAATGGACGGAGAAGAACTGTTGACGTTTCTTTAAGGACGGTAAATAAAAGTAAACTGAAGTATAAAAGTGTGGAAACTCCTCATACATGTAAAGATACTTCTATTTATTGGTAAATAGAACTGGAAATAATGGATGTACATAATATGAGTATTATCTATTTCGAAGAAGTAAAATTACCGAGTTTACAATGTCCCAGGAAGGTTTAAAACTTGATTTTCACATACTAAAGAGAATAAATGTGTCGTCTACAAAGTAGATCCGAGAATTTGTTGAATAAGTAGAATATTTTCGGTGTGACGAAAAGGAAGTATCCACTAGGAGTTACAAGATGCGATACAATATCTCCGGTTGCAATTGGGGGTGGGTGACGGTGTGTGTCGTGTAACAGGAAGGGAAAATCTAAAACGACATACATAAACTTGAGACTGTGAAGAGGAACCCATACAGAATACTCGTCTGTGTAACTGACGGAAACAAGGTCTAATAATAAAGTTCCCAAAAACAAAAAAAAAAAAGTTATCACTTGTCGGAACCTTCTATCTCGTATCCCGTCCAAATTACTTGTCATAGAGTCTAAGTCGAAGGAATTCGAGTCCCAAGACAAAAGGATTACATTGAATGATTCACAAGTCCATCAGGACCGAGAGAGACATAACATTCTTAACCCCGAGTCTCTCCACCACGTTTACAACTATAATAACGACACTCATTTTAGTAGAAAACAGAGTAAGGTTCCATAGAGCACCGAAAACGGACGTAAGTACCCTGATGTCGTCCGAGTGACCATTCGTACCTTCCTTCCGTTTAGAGTGTAGGAAGTCTTAAGAGTTGTTTCTGAAGTAAGGTTGAAAGAATTAAGAAATTTACACCGAGAAGGGTTTGTACGTCTCACCCCCAAGGAAGAGGTAAGACGTATCGTTCCAGTCACAGAGAGGGTGTAAGTCCATTTTATGTCCTCTAAATGTAAAAGACCTCTATAAACGTCTTGATTTCCTTTTACACCACATCTTTTGTCCCCTCCTTCTTTTTCGGGTGTATAGTTCGTCTCTCTAAAGAGGAGTTAGAGGAAGGAGAGAGAGTACGACGATGACGATTCAGTGAAGTCAGTACAAGCTGAGACACGCTGGGGTATCTGCCGTCGGGTGGTCCGAGGGGTAGGGACCCTAAGAGGTCCGTTCTTGTGACCTCACCCAACGGTAAAGGAGGAGGTTACGTACTTTCACTTTTCAATTTCACTTCGGCGAGTCAGTACAGGCTCGAGAAACGCTGGAGTACCTGACGTCGGATGGTCCGAGGAGGCAGGTACCCTAAAAGGTCGGTTCTCATGACCTCACCCCACGGTAACGGAAGAGAGACAGTACCGGAGGGTGTTAAGATCTTTGTTCTATATTTCAGCAGTCTTTCTTATAATCTCCTTAGGAGGTACTCCTTTACTCCTTGGGGGTCTCTTATGTAGATATCTATAAATGTACCCATGAAGAGTCACTTTTTACTAAACAGCGAAATAACGGAACATATGTATCTGTGTGTAGATCTTAAAGGATAACCGAGTAATCTCGAGGAGAAAATCTATATTTACTTTTTAGTTCCACCAAAGATTGTACTTTCTTGTGCTACCTTGTTTGTCTTTTTATATACTTGTAACCTCTTTCCTCTCTGTTACATGTCTCTCCTCTTTTATAAATTTATATCTGGGTACCCATTAACGGTTGTAGACGATCTAGTAACTTTTTCGTTCTCTCAAGGTCTTTTTGTAGATAAAGACGAAATAACTGATACGGTTTCGGAAACTGACACACCTAGTGTTATTTGACACCTCTTAAGACTTTCTCTACTATTGTAGTCTGGTGGACTGGACGGAGAACTCTTTGGATATGCGTCCAGTCCTTCGTTGTCAATCTTGACCCGTACCTTGTTGTTGACCAAGATTTATCCTTTTCCTTGCGTAGTTCCGAGATAAAACAGTGGGACGAATAAATTGAAGATACGTCTCATGTAGTACTCTTTGCGACCCGACCTTCTTCGTGTTCGACCTTAGTTCTAACGGTCCTCTTTATAGTTATTGGAGTCTATACGTCTACTGTGGTGGGAATACCGTCTTTTACTTCTCCTTGTTTTGTCGGAGAACTACTTTCACTTTCTCCTCTCACTTTTTCAACCGAATTTCGAGTTGTAAGTCTTTTGTTTCTAGTACTGTAGACCCGGGTAGTGAAGTACCCTTTATCTACCCCTTTGTCACCCTTATCACAGTCTGAAATAAAAAAACCCGAGGTTTTAGTGACGTCTACCACTAACGTCGGTACTTTAATTTTCTACGAATGAGGAACCTTCCTTTCAATACTGGTTTGATCTATCGTATAAGTTTTCGTCTCTGTAATGAAACGGTTGTTTCCAGACAGATCAGTTCCGATACCAAAAAGGTCACCAGTACATACCTACACTCTCAACCTGAGACTTCTTTCGACTCGCGGTTTCTTAATTGCGAAAACTTGACACCACGACCTCTTCTGAGAACGTTCAAAGAACCTGACGTTCTTTTAGGTTGGTCAGGTAGGATTTCCTCTAGTCAGGACCCACAAGTAACCTTCGTGACTACGACTCCGACTTTGAGGTTATGAAACCGGTGGAGTACGCTTCTCAACTGAGTACCTGAGTAACCTTTTCTAAGACTACGACCCTCCCTAACCCCCGTCCTCCTCTTCCCCTGCTGTCTCCTACTACCGACCTACCGTAGTGACTGTCATACCTGCACTCAAACTCACTTGAGGTCCTCAGTCACTACCTGTCCCTCCAGACCGCACGACGATAAGTACCCCAACGTTTCTCAACCTGTTCTGACTCGATGACTTGACTTGACTTGACTTATAAGAATTTTTCTACTCTTCATCTTCACTTTTAGTGAGTCGACACAGGTTGAGAAACACTGGGGTACCTGACATGTCAAGTACCTTAAGAGGTCCGGTCTTATTACCTCACCCATCGGAAAGGGTAGAAGTCCCCTAAAAGGCTTAGGTCCCTATCTTGGGTCCAGAGGGTGTAACACCCGTCTAAGAAATGGTCGACTCGGTGTTCCCTTCAGGTTCTCATGATCTCACCCATCGGATAGGGAAGAGGTCGTATAGAAAGGTTGGGCCCTTAGCTTGATCCCAGAGAACTAACGTCCACCTAAAAAATGGTTGACTCGATGTCCCTTCGGGTTTTTCTACTCTCTTGTCTCACATAAGTGTTTTAAATTTTTCCGAATAAATTGTTTTTAACAATATTTTCTATTAAATAAGGTAATTATTTAAGTTTTTAACCTTCTCTTACAACTTTTTTCAGAAGTTCTTTCACATAGTCTTTCTTCCTTTTTTCAATCTATTACTTTCTTTCTTATGTTTCACACTCCTAGTTATCTTCTCCAAATTTACAGGTTGTGGTCAAAGCCTCGTTATTTTCTTTGTTGTAGTCACTTTTCTTATAAAGTGTTATAATTTCTAGTAGTCCTGACTCACTATCGTATCACCCTTTTTTTATTGTCTTATATATAACCTTTCATAGTAGAATATTATGGTTTTAAGATCCCCAATTTTTTTTACGATTTTCAAATGTTTTTCTCTTTCCCTCCCCTTTTATAGTGTAATATTTCTAACTATTAAGTTTACTTTAATCTAAAAAATTATTAGTGTGATCTTTAATCTCTCGTTACCTCGTTACTGAAGTTATAATATTTCCCGTTAATGAAGATTCGATTTAATTATATGAGTCGTTTGATAAGTGTTGTATACACTTATATTATTTCTATAAAAGTGTTTTCATTATAAAGTTCCTTATATGTGGGGTATAAAACAAAAGTCATATAATAACTTTTCCATGTGGGAGTTTTAATCCCTAAGTCCTTTATCCCTTTAATTGTAACCGTTCTCAAGTCCTTTAGAGTCCTACGACCACCGGTCCATATACTTTTCCACGAGTTATGGGTTGGTGGTTCCTTTACATTAAATTTTGATGTTACTCTATAGTGAAGTGTACACAACCTCATCGGTAATAGTTTTTCTGTTCTTTATTGATTTCGACCGTTCCTACTTTCCCTTGGAAACAAGTGATGACCACCCTTGTATTTGATAAATGTCGGTGACACCTTTTGTCGTACCTCCAAGGAGTTTTTTAACTTTTATCCCTGAAGGGACCACCAGGTCCCAGAAGGGACCACCGAGTCGACCATTTCTTAAGTGGACGTCACACCTTCTAGGGACCCAAGCTAGGGAACCAACCCTTCTAGGGGACCTCTTCACTTGTCGATGGGTGAGGTCATAAGACCGGACCTCTTAAGATACCTGACATATCAGGTACCCTAGAGTTTCTCAGTCTGTGCTGACTCGATGAAAGTGAAAGACCATCAGGTCACCAATTCTTTGACGGAAGGTTACGTCCCCTATGTCCAAAATAGGAACCACCTCCTTGATTCTAGGGTGTAAGACACCTCATTGATTCAGGTACACGACGTTGATCTCTCGGATACGTAGTGTTGATAACTTGGATATGTGAAATATCGTACACGGGTCTTGACCTCTGTGGGGTAGTACGATGTTGATTTCTTTTTCGGTCGTGTGCTCGTAATAAGTGTTATCGGTTCTACACCTTTGTAAGATTCGTATATAGTTGTCTACTTACTTATTTCTTTTGCACCCTCTTAAATTTGAGTAGACATATGTGTGTAAGTACGTATGTATGTGTCACCTTATAATAATTCGGTATGTTTTCCTCCTTTAATACCATAAATGTTGTCCTACTTATTTGGACCTCCTATAATACGATTCGGATTCACTTTATTTGGATTATGTCTTCATATTTATGTTATACTAGAGTGAAAATACGTCATAGGTTTTTTACAACTTGAGTGATTTCGTCTCTCATCTTACCACCAACGGTCCCCGTCCCTCTTTTCCCCTTGTACAACCAGTTTCCCATGTTCAAAAGTAATATTCAGTCAACATATCAAACCACTGATATCAATTACGAAATAACTTATGAACTTTAAACGGTTCTTTTAACTAGAATTCACAAGAATCATGTATTCTTGTTTTTTTTTTTTCCATTAACATACTCCGATACCTACACACTTATTAGAACTGACACCATTAGTAAGTGTTACATTTATACATAGTTTAGTAGTGTAACATTGTAAGATTTATATATGGTAAAGACAGATAATATTAAATCATTCACACCCCCTACCCTCCTGAGGACCACTCCCTTTCGAGGTCCTAATGTCGTCGTCCGGATGTCTCGTTGGTTCTCAACCTAACCGTTTACACCCTTCTCTACTGGAATTATACTTTTCTTTGACTCTTAAAGGATCGTCGGGTCACCAATCCTGATCTAAGAGAGTGAAGGTCGGGGGACCAAGTTAGGTACCAGTCCCTTCATTCTAGGACGTTCGGTACGTTACACCGGTTTTTGTTCTAATTTTCTTTGATTGATCCTCAGGTTGATTGTTCTGTCTATCTATCTGTCTAATTACACTGAACCCTTATAATAGACTATACGAACTGATATAGATTGATACAACAACGAGTCATCGATCCAGTACAGACTGAGAAACTTTGGGGTACTTAACGTGTAGGTATAAGTACTTGACGTATACGTATAAGTATAGATTGATACCTTCTTCCAAAACAACAAGACCACCTTTTAGTCTCCGACGACCTAATTAATGTCGATGAACTTCTGATTTGTTTACTTGAACAGTTGACTTTTTCAATGTGTCGGATTTTCAACTCTTAATATAAACCACCTTTTTTTTGTTTCTGAATTTGGGTCCTGAGTCGGAGAGTCTATAGAGACTCTCTGATGAGGTTTCTCCATTCTCTCCTCGGTCCTATACATTCTTAAAAACGTTGTTTCTAGTCCACCATCCTCGAAACTTTGTAATAACAATTAATTTCTTTTGACTCGTAAAGTTCAATTCCTTAAATCACGAAAAGATACATACCCGGGTACCTTCTCAGACCTGAGTGAATTTAGTAGGAAAACTATATGTGGAATAGTAGGTCTCAGTACGCACACAAACACACACACACACACACACACACACACGTACGATTCAACGAAGTCAGTATAGGTTGAGAAACGTTGGGGTACCTGACATCAGATGGTCCGAGGAGACAGGTACCCTAAGAGGTCCGTTCTTTTGACCTTACCCAACGACACGGGAGGAGGTCCCCTAGAAGGACTGAGTCCCTAGTTCCCAGAGGACCTAACCGTCCGTCCAAGAACTGGTGATCACTGTGGACCCCTTGGGGTAGGTGCCGGTCATAAGTAAAAAAGGGACAATGGTCAGGGAAGTCTCTCGTACCAGCCCCACCCCCACCGACACCACCGACTGTGAACCGTCCTCCGCAAGACAAAGGTAGGGTTCAAGGGAGTCCCGAGTAGGGACCCCCACCGACATTACACTACCGAACCACCGTCGTTGTAGGAAAGAAGTGACTATACCGTCCGTAATAAAAAGAAGTGTCTGAGTTAATGATTTTAAATCGTTCTTGTGTTATTAACGTGACCTTCTCTACATGTGAATACTGAACGACGTACCGAGTCAACATTATAAACGTATAATATTATTACATGCGAGACTTTTATCTAATTAAAAGCGACCCTCATACAGTGCTCCTCTTCATAAACGTGTACAAACAGAAGTACACATTTTTACGACCACAACATTTACTCGATCCTTATCTATTACAGATTTTAAATCCTTAATTCTTTATGATAATGTACGTAAAATATATATAATATTGACTTCTTAACTACGAAAATTTGACACCACAACGTCTTCTGAGAACTCTCAGGGAACCTGACGTTCCTCTAGGTTGGTCAGGTAAGACTTCTTCTAGTCAGGACCCTAAAGGAACCTCCCTTACTACGATTTCGACTTCGAGGTCATGAAACCGGTGGAGTACGCTTCTCAACTGAGTAACCTCTTCTGAAACTACGACCCTTCCTAACCCCTGTCCTCTTATTCCCCTGCTGTCTCCTACTCTACCGACCTACCGTAGTGCCTGTGTTACCTACGCTCAGACTCACTTCAGACCCTCAACCACTACCTGTCCCTCCGGACCGCACGACGTTAAGTACCCCAGCGTTTCAAGCCTATGCTGACCCGTTGACTTGACTTGACTTGTCTTTATACCTCCAATTATTGTCTTTGTCCCTTCTCAACTTTTATCACGAAGATACTTCGTTCTTAATACCCACCTACGTGTTTCATAAAATTATTACATGATAAAACATGAAAATTAAGATGTGAACTTAATAAATGGTTTTTTATTTTAATTTAACGTTTTTAATTCTAATTGATAATCTATTTATCTTTCTTATATATATATATATATTGAAAGATTGGTCTTTTACCTTGTTTGATTAGTCAGTTTGTTTTTCTAAATAACTCTTTGTCTCTAATTCTTCAGAATCACGTACCTTTTATGTTTTATTCTACCGTCATTACAAATTATTGGAGATTATTATTTACACTGACTTAATTCGATTAGTTAACATTATGTCTCCGAGACTCTAACCCAAAATTATTAGATGTGATGTAATAATTTTATTATACAGTGTCCAACTTTTACTTCTTCAACTTCACAATAGGTCCTTTTATGACTGGTTTTCTTTTAACTATATTGTAATGCTAATAGTCTGTTTTGTAGAAAGAAAAAAAAAAATTGATAATACGAAAAAAAAAAAATGTCCAAAAAAAAAAAAATTAAAATTTTAGAAATTAAGAATGTACGCAAGGGTTTGTACTTGGGGGAAGGGTAGAGGGAGGGGTATTGTACAGAGACCCCAGTAGGGGTACGTGGTCGGGGTTCGTACGACATAGGACGCAGTCTGTATCTGACCGCTAAGCTAAGAATGTACTATCATATGTGTCTGTTTTGTAGAAAGATTCACTTTTGAAGTCGTGACTACGGTTTCTTCGACTTCAAGTTGTTAAGATACTTCTGGTTGTTCTGGAGAATCTTGATTATTGTTTTTTTCTACAGGAAAAGTAGTGTCCCCTGACCTTACGTTTTAATCCTTCAGTTCTCTATAGACCTTATTGTCCTTTAATACCGGAACCTCATGTTTTACTTCGTCCCGTTTCCGATTCTCAAAACGGTTCTCTTGTGTAACCAGTATCGTTTACGAGAGAAGGTTGTTGTGTTCTCTGTCAAGATATGTACCTGTAGTGGTTTACCAGTCATGGTTTTAGTCTAACTAATATAAAAAACGTCGGCTTTTACCTCTTCGAGATATGTCAGTCGTTTTTTTTTTTTTTTTTTTTTTTTTNCTTCGAGATATGTCAGTTTTTTTTTTTTTTTTTTTTTTTTTTCTGGACCTGGTCCGACACCGAGTTTAGTTGTCGAAGAATAACACCTTAAGTTCGAGTTTAACTTCTTTCATCCCTTTTGATGATCCGGTAAGTCCATACTGGATTTAGTTTAGAGAATACTAATATATCATCTCTACTACTTATCTAAGTTCCCTGATCTAGACCATCTGTCTCACGGACTTCTTGATACCCGTCTCCAAACATTGTGACATGTCGTCCATCACTGGTTTTGGTAAGGGTTCTTTTTCTTTACGTTCTTTCGTTTCACCAACAGACTCCTCCGGAATGTTTATCGACTCTTTTCTTTTCTTCATTTTCTGTTTCCTCTTCCTTTTCTATATGGGTAGACTTACGTCTCAAGGTCTCTTTTCCTTCCTCTCTATTCTTTCGGAAGAATTCGCTTGTTGTGTTTATTTGTGTCCTTTTGTCATCTTACCTTTTCTGATCTCTAGAGAAATTCTTTTAACCTCTACGGTTCCCTTACAATGTACGTTTCTATCCGTGTTATTTCCTGTTTCCGTCGTTCCTGGATTGTCTTCGTCTTTCCTAATTCTTTTCTACCGTTCTCGGTTGTCTTCTTGACATGTTTTTTCAAGAATTACTGGGTCTATTGGGGTTACTACACCGGTGAGTTGATCTCGGTCTGTAGAACCTCACACTCCAGTTCACCCGGAGTCTTTCGTAGTGATACTTGTTTCGATCACTTCCACTACCTTAAGGATGACTCCATAAAGTTTAAGATTTTCTGCTATGACAATTTCACAACACGAATAAAACTGTCGTTTAAACATAAGTAAAACTGTTGTTTAAACCTTTTGAGTCGTCACCGATGTCCTGACCTTTTCCAGTCAAAAGTAAGGTTAGAGTTTCTTACCGTGCCGGTTTTTTATAAGTTTAACGGTATATTAACGGGAGAAAAGTATACGATCGTTCTAATACGAGGTTTAGGAAGTTCGATACGAAGTCGTCATACACTTGACTCTTTAAGGTCTACATGTTCGACCTAAATCTTTTCCATTTCCTAGGTCTCTAGTTTAACGGTTGTATGAGATCTAGTATCTTTTTCGTTCCCTTAAGGTTGGTTTTTGTAGATGAAGACGAAGTGATCTGGTATCTTTTTCGTTGTTTTAAGGTTCTTCTTTGTAGATAAAGATGAAGTAACTGATACGATTTCGGAAACTGAGACACCTAGTGTTGTTTGACGCCTTATAAAAATTTCTCTACCCTTATGTTCTGGTGTAATGGACTGAGGACTCTTTGAACATACGTCTTGTTCTTCGTTGTCAATCTTGGTCTGTACCTTGTTACCTGACCAAGTTTTAACCCTTTCGTTCCTTATGTAGTTCCGACATATAACAGTGAGACGAACAAAGTGAATATACGTCTTATGTAGTACACTTTACGGTCCGACCTACTTCGTGTTCGACCTTAGTTCTAACACCCCTCTTTATATACATTGGAATCGATACATCTACTGTGGTAGAAATACCATCTTTCACACCTCCTTAATTTCTCGGAGAACTCCTTCCACTTTCTCCTCTCACTTTTTTGACCCAATTTTGAGTTGTAAAGTTTTTTACTTCTAGTACCCTAGACCAGGGTAGTGAAGTACGTTTATCTACCCCTTTACACCTTTGTCACAGTCTAAAGTAAAAGAATCCGAGTCTTTAGTTACGTCTCCCACTGACGTCGGTACTTTAAATTTCTACGAACGAGGATCCTTCCTTTCGATACTGTTTGAATCTGACACATAATTTTTCGTCTCTGTAGTGAAACGGTTGTTTTCAGATAGATCAGTTTCGATACCAAAAAGGTCATCAGTACCTACCTACACTCTCAACCTGGTATTTCTTCCAACTCACACCTCCTTAATTACCAAAACTTGACACCACGACCTCTTCTGAAAACTCTCAGGGAACCTGACGTTCCTCTAGCTTGGTCAGTTAGGATTTCCTTTAGTTGGGACCTATAAATAGCCTTCCTAACTACGATTTCGACTTCGAGGTTAAGAAACCGGTGGACAACGTTTCTCGGCTGACTGAGTGACCTTTTCGGGGACTACGACCCTTTCTAACTCCATTTCCCCTTATCCTCCTCTGTCTCCTACTCTACCAACCTACCGTAGTGACTGTTACCTGTACTGAAACTCGTTCGAGTCACTCTATCATTTCCTGTCCCGTCAAACCGTACGATGTCAAGTACCCCAGTGTTTATCAGTCTGTGCTGGGTCTCTGACTTTTACTGTTCTACTTTTAGTGATTCCCTGAATGTAACAACTATTTATATTGTTAAGTGGTCCTTCCATAAGGTAAGTACTTAAATATTCTAGGATCGTCGTATCGAAGTTTTACATATACGTTTTTTTTGTTATTTTGATGTCCCTATTTGACTGTTTGTGGGTATCATCTACTATGACGATGTGTAAACAAAACCTGATTATTTTATTAGTTACTCAATTATCCTAATGTTGTCAATACTGTTCATTGTTCGAATTGAATTATGAGATTGTAAATACGTATCTGACAAGTTAGAAAACTGGGATCACTTCACTTTCAAGCAATCAGCACAGACTGATAAACGGTGGCGTACACTATATGTAAGGTACCTTAAGAGGTCCGGTCTTATGACCTTACCCATCGGATAGGGAAGAGGTCCCCTAGAAGGGTTGGGTCCTTAACTTGATCCCAGAGAGTGTAACGTCCGTCTAAGAAATGGTTGACTCGATAGTCCCTTCGGACTATAAAACTGTATAAACGGAGTTGTTTAAGACTCTGTTCCCATAATATGTTTATCAAAAGTACCTTTGTTACGATATTTTATTCTTTAGTTATTTTCTTTCGTAGGTTTGAAAGGTAATGGGGAGGAATATCATAACTTCTAAATAAAATATTTGTGAACGTATCGTGAATGATATACGGTCGGTAATGAGATTCTTGAAAGTTTATAAATGAGTAAGTTAGAAGTGTTGTCAACAAACTCCAGTTATGATAACACGAAGTGTAAAAGGTTTATCCCTGTGACTCCGTGTCTCCCCTCCCGGTGTACGGGTTCCAGTGGAAATCGTTACCGTCTACCTAGTGTTTGGGTCCGTGGGACTGAGGTCCTAGACTCGAGAAACCATAATTCACGTAATAGGATTGTATTTGTATATTTTTTTGTCGATTAATTTCTATTTTATTTTTGTCTTTGAATTTTAATATATCATGTTAAGTTGTTATCGTGACATGTAGTTTTACTTATTCCATTTAAACTTAGTCAAGATTCTTTCTTTAAATATTGGAATATTATAAATGACATTTCGTTCTCCTTTTTTTATCAAATTAAGTTCTTCGAATTTTTTCTTTTTATTTGAGTTTCTTTCAACTTTTTTATTATTACTTTATTTCAATTTAATGATTTCGTTCATACTTTATTAACAACCATAAGTCAGCGACTCAGTGCCGACTAAGAAACATTAGGGGTACCTGACGTCATTATCATTTACACTAGGGGTACTTGACGTAAGATCATTTATAATATTCCGATATTTAAAGAAAGACTCTTGAAGAAGTCTAAATGGAACAAGTAAATTAACATTACGACCTCTCCTGAGAACTCTTAGGGAACCTGACGTTCCTCCAGTTTGGTCAATTAGGATTTCCTTTAGTTGGGACTTATAAGTAACCTTCCTGACTACGACTTCGACTTCGAGGTTATGTAACCGGTAGACTTTGTTTATTATTACTTTATTTGAATTAATTTTATGATTTCCTTTATATTTTATCTTTGTTTTTGAACTAGAAACCTTTCTAATTGACTTTTTATATCAGAGATTGTTGATACTATTTAACCTCTCTATATTAATTTTTTAGTTTACCATTTTTTCTATTCTCCCGTCTATGTTTACTCGTTTTATTAATATTTTCGTATGGTACTTGTTGAAAAATAATTAGATGAACTTTTTCTTACGTTTTACCCTTTTAAGTCTTCTTCTATATTTAATGGTATTGATATGTTACTTCATTACCTTTCAAATGAACTTATTATTAGGAATTTTTAACTTTGTTTCCTTTTAGATAAGAGAGTGTTTTGTTCGTTCGTTGTTGTTTTTTCTGTAGTCCGAGTCTCGTGTCTTTTCTTCATTTTAGAGGGGTCGTAAATTTGTCCAACGACTAACTTTTGAAAACCATGGTTTCAATTTCATCCTTTACTATTAATAGCTGGTTATTCCTTACTTATTTTTTTATCGTTGGACTTAAGTTGTCACATATTTTTCTTGTTCGTCTCAAAAGAAAATTTTACTTATTTAGTTGTAGTCTTGTCAGATAATGACATCTTTCTTTCGTATAATTTACCCCTCCCACCACCCTCCCTACAAGTCCCAACCTTTGAGTACATGTGGACACCACCTAAGTACAGTTACATACCGTTTTGGTTATGTCATAACATTTCATTTTTTTATTTTAATTTGTTTTTTCTTTTTTTATTTATTTTTTATTTTTCTTTCTTTCGTATGATTGGTTAATTTCTTTCTTTCGTGTAATTTCTTATTTTTCGTATTTTTAATATAGTCACCTATGTCTTTTACTTACTCCGGTAACTTGTTTGACAATCATTACCTGAACGCTTGTTTTGTCCTTCTCTTCTCTTGAAGGAATTACACTATTTCAAATAAACAGATTCTAAATGTTGTTCGCAGTGTAAATTACCAGTGACTTTGTACTCTTCGTAAACTTAATTTAAACATTTTTCTGTTTTTCCGGAGATATTGACGGAAATAAGTTAGGACATAATATCAAGTATTAATTACGTTATTTAGTTTTCTCCATTCTCTATAATTTTTTAGTCTTACCTTTTCTGTTTTGAAGGGTTTGTATGGTTACTACATGACTGAGGAAAAAGTCTATTTGTTGTTTGTCTGTTTTTTTGGGTGGTTTGAAGGTAGGTGAGGTCTAAAAAGTCAGAAAAAGTCTATACATGGTATTCTCAGTACATAAAAAATTTTCAGTAAAGAGTCAAGTATTAAAGTTATAGTCCCAAAGAAAAGGAAAGAGTACCCAGAGTTGAGGTAAAGATAAAGATTAAAGTCTTTATGTATAAATTTGTCTTGATGGTCTTTTTGACACTTCTTATCTGTAACTAAAATTATTCCAGGTTCTAAATTACTAATAAAATTTCAGAACGATTCTAAACGACGGTTCGCAATTCGGAAGGAAATCGACGAGGGATTTCCTAAAGTTTGTCAAGATTACTCCGATACGTGACCAGTAAGGGTTCAACATTATTTATACGATACATAGATAAAGAATCGAGATCCAGAGACCCGGAATTACCGAATACTCAGACTCATAAACGTCAAAGAGATCCTATTTACAAACTCCCGGAACTTTCTCTAAAAAACCTTGACTTGGTTTACGGATCGTTGATAGGGTACGACAGTCGGAGAGAGTCAAATGAACCGAATAGTTACTGTGGTGTTACTTGACGGAACGAAAACCCATAAGCAAAGAGTCAGATGACCACAAATCCTTTCCTTGGAAAGGATGAAAACCACAGAGATTCTCTTTCCGTATTCGTCCCATGGTCTTGATCCCTAATCTTCTTAGGTTCAAGGTCACCTTGGACCATCTTAACTATAGACTAAGAGGAAGTTGGGGACCTTTCCGGGTAGAATCCGAGTGTAATATTTTCCGTCTGTTCCGACCCGGATGGCAACGAGTCAGTATAGACTGAGAACGTTGGGGTACCTGACATCGGAAGGTCTTAGGAGACAGGTACCCTAAGAGGTCCGTTCTTATGAACTCACCCAACGGTAAAGGAAGAGGTCCCCTAGAAGGGTTGAGTCCCTAGTTTGGGTCCAGAGGACGTAACGTCCGTCTAAGAAATAGTTGACTCGGTGGTCCCTTCGGTTCGTTTACGAATTTACGACCCTTTCTCTTTCTCCCGTTTACGTCCTTCTTGAGGTTACCCCCGGAAGGTAAAGTAGAGTAAGTTCCTCTTTTGCGAGTCGAAAAGGACACATTACGTGTCTCTACGACTATCGAATGACACTTATTACAGTCTAAACACTAGAGGTTTCTTCTAAATCGAAGTCCTGGTCCCTGGTCCCAATTAGTGAGTTCTCCAAAACCCATCGTCAAAATAATTTCACTTTTTCCTTGTCTTTTGCGAAGACGGTATCTGTACCCCCCGCCCCCCCGCCCTGCCTCTCACGGGGGGGAGGGGGCGATCAAAATCGTTCCTTCGACAGATGAAAAAGTCAACCAATAATGTCATTTAGTTTTCTTACAGAGTTACAACGTTTCCAGAATGATCCGGGTGATGGTGTTAAATGTAAAATTCTATTGTCCTAATCGTGATTGTTACCCTTCTAGAATGGTCTGGGTGAATGGTAAGTTATAATGTCATTAGGTTCAGATACGGGACTAGTAATTACGACTTCTTCGACTTCGACTTACCAAGATACTTCTGGATGTTCTGGAAGATGAGGAAAAGTAATATCCCCTGGTCTTACGTTTTCATCCTCCAGTTCTTTGTCTTCATTGTCCGTTTAAACCGGAACCTTATGTCTTACTTCGTCCCCTTTCCGATTATCTCAAAACGGTTCTCTTGCGTGACCAGTATCGTTTGTGGGAGAATGTTGTTGTGTTCTCTTCTGAGATGTGTACTTGTAGTTGTCTACCAGTTGTGGTTTTAGTCTAACGAATATAAGAAACGTCAGTTTCTACCTCTTCGAGATATGTCAGTCACATTTTTTTTTTTTTTTTTCTGACCCTCGACTGACACCGAGTCTAGTACTTGAGGAATTACAGTTTAAATCTGAATTTAACTTCTTTAATCCCTTTTGATGATCTGGTAAGTCAAGTCAGTCAGTCAGCACAGGTTGAGGGACACTGGGGTACTTAACGTCGTGTGGTCCGGAGGGACAGGTAGTGGTTGAGGACCTTAAATGAGTTTGAGTACAGGTAGCTCAACCACTACGGTAGGTCGGTAGAGTAAGAGACAGTAGGGGAAAAGGAGGACGGGGGTTAGGGAGGGTCGTAGTCTTAGAAAAGGTTAGAAAAGGTTACTCAGTTGAGAATCGTACTCCACCGGTTTCATAACCTCAAAGTCGAAATCGTAGTATGGAAGGTTTCTTATAGGTTCGGACTAGAGAAAATCTGGTAAGTTCATACTGACTTTAGTTTAGGAATTGCTAATATGTCACCTTCACTCTTTATCTAAATTCCCTGATCTAGACTACTATCTCCCGAACTGTTTGATACCTACCTCCAAGTACTGTAACATGTTCTCTGTCCCTAGTTCTGACAGCCCCAGGTCGGGGTCACCTAGGTCCCATTAAGTTTCCCCTCTGCCTTAACCGCAGGATCCTTTTCCGATAAATTAATTTTTATATTTCTCTCTAATCTTTCCTAATCACATCATCCTTTTGATCACCTCTTTTTCTCCGACTTATTGAACCAAATGCACCCTATGGTTATTTCGAAACTCTGTTCTTCGAACGTGGTGGATGCATCCGGTGTCCGCAGAAAGGTAAGAGGGCTTCCTCGCCTCCGTGACTCCGGAGGGGCCAGGCTAGAATTTCGGGTCCGTTTTATTCGACCGAACCACTCATGGGTGTCAGGTCTACCCTTAAGTCGGTCTTTTTGCCTCTTGTTCTTTCTTTGTTACACCCCCTTAGTCAGAAAGGTTTTTGACTAGGCTAAAAAAAATAAAAGTCCAAACGAATATATGAAAAACAATATGTATCCCTACTTATGTCTCAGTGGGCCCCAGTCGTCTGGACTGGGAACAGTTTTAGTCCACGAAGTATATTTTAATATGTTTCCAAAATCCCCAAAATGTAGTAGAAGACCGGTACTCTGGACGACAGTAAAATACCGGGAAAGACTATTGTCAGTCAGTTGGTCTTTTGAATAAAAAGGGTCCCCACTAAAAAGAATTTGGTCCGTGGTGGGAGGTTTATTTAAACGTAAGGATATCCCACTCTCACATCACCCAATGTTAGTTCTTTTCCTTAAATGAATCGGATTCCAAATTGTATTAATTAGAATTTCCAATTATGAATAAAGAGGATATACGATCAATATAAGTAATGTTCCCGTCCCTTATATCTTTAAATCGTCGTTTATAACCGAGTTGTTTACTTTTTGAGAAGTGGTCATATTAAAGATTAGTTGGGTGATATGATATGATTATTAAAAGATTGAAGAGTTTTTTCAGACATAAATCTTTCAAAATTTCATAGAGTACGGAGAGTACCAACTCTCCGACATTTGTTAGTGTACACCGGTCTACTTGGACGAGTCCGTCCGATCTCTTGGAAGTCTCCTCAAACATTCAACTTTGTGAGAACAGTGCGGGCCCTTAAAAATAATTGACCTCGACGTTCAATTGAGGAAGAGGCTCTCTCCACCACCCCCTTCTCGGGGGACATTTAGTCTCCATATCCACTCTCGTATTTTGTCTGAGACCAAACCCCCCATCTACGAGCCCTTGTTCCCCAAAGGACTCCGAGCTAGGGCGGAAACGTATACGGTTTCGAAGGTTTCGAAGGAAGGAGTACTGGAAACGGTACCCGCCTCAAGGAGTGAGACCGAGGACCGTGTTCTGATAGAGGTTTTTGTTCTATACGTTTTGTCTTTTTACCGACAGACTCCTCCGGAATGTTTATCGACACTTTTCTTCTCTTCACTTTCCTTTTCCTGTTTTCCTTTCCATATTCGTAGACTTACGTCTCAAGGTTTCTTATCGTTCTTCTTCTATTCTTTCGGAAGAAGTCACTAGTTACGTTTCTTCATCTCCTTTTCTTGTCTTACCCTTTCTGATCTCTAGAGAAGTTCTTTTAATCTCGATGGTTCCCTTATAAAGTACGTTTCTACCCGAGTTATTTCCTGTCTTTACCATACCTGGATTGTCTTCGTCTTCCATAATTCTTCTCCACCGTTCTTATGTGTCTTCTTGACATGTTTTTTCTAGAAGTACTGGGTCTATTAGTGTCACCACACTAGTAAGTGGATCTCGGTCTGTAGGACCTTACACTTCAGTTCGCCCGGAATCCTTCGTAGTGATTCTTGTTTCAATCACCTCCACTACCTTAAGGTCACCTCGATAAAGTTTAGGATTTTCTACTACGACACTTTCACGACATGAGTTACACTGTCGTTTAAACCTTTTGAGTCGTCACCGGTGTCCTGACCTTTTCCAGTCAAAAGTAAGGTTAGGGATTCTTTCCGTTACGGTTTCTAACGAGTTTGATGACGTGTTAACGTGAATAGAGTGTGTGATTATTTCATTACGAGTTTTAAGAGGTTCGGTCCAAAGTAGTTATGTACTTGGAATTTGAAGGTCTACAAGTTCGACCAAAATCTTTTCCGTCTCCTTGGTCTCTAGTTTAACGGTGGTAGGAGACCTAGTAACTTTTTCGTTCTCTCAAGGTCTTTTTGTAGGTAAAGACGAAAAAACTGATACGGTTTCGGAAACTGAGACACCTAGTGTTATTTGACACCTTTTAAGACTTTCTCTACCCTTATAGTCTGGTGGATTGGACGGAGAACTCTGTGGACATACGTTCAGTCCTTTGTTGTCAATCTTGACCTGTACCTGGTTGTCTGACCAAGGTTTATCCTTTTCCTCATGTAGTTCCGACATATAACAGTGGGACGAATAAATTGAATGTACGTCTCATGTAGTACTCTTTGCGACCCGACCTTCTTCGTGTTCGACCTTAGTTCTAACGACCCTCTTTATAATCATTGGAGTCTATACGTCTACTGTGGTGGAAATACCGTCTTTCACTTCTCATTGATTTGTCGGAGAACTACTTTCACTTTCTCACTTTCTCCTCTCACTTTTGCAACCGAATTTCGAGTTGTAAGTCTTTTGTTTCTAGTACCGTAGAACAGAGTAGTGAAGAACCGTTTATCTACCTCTTTGTCACCTTTGTTGCCGACTGAAATAAAAAAACACGAGGTTTTAGTGACGTCTACCACTAACGTCGGTACTTTAATCTTCTGAGTGAGGAACCCTATTTTCAATAGTGGTTGGATCTGTTGTATAATTTTCCGTCTCTGCAATGAAACGGTTGTTTCCAGGCAAATCACTTCCGATACCGAAAAGATCATTAGTAGATACCTACACTCTCAACCTGAGATTTCTTTCGACTCGTGGTTTCTTAAATACGAAAACTTGATACCACGATCTCTTCTGAGAACTCTCAGGGAACCTGACGTTCCTCTAGGTTGGTGATGTAGGATTTCCTTTAGTCAGGACTTATAAGTAACCTTCCTGACTACGACTTCGACTTTGAGGTTATGAAACCGGTGGACTACACTTCTTGACTGAGGGACCTTTTCTGGGAGTAGGATCCTTTCTAACTTCCATCCTCCTCTTCCTCTGCTGTCTTCTACTCTACGAACCTACCGTAGTGACTGAGTTACATGTACTCAAACTCATTTGAGGTCCTCAACCACTACCTGTCTCTCCGGACCGTACGACGTCAGGTACTGCAGTGTTTCTCAACCTGTACTGACTGATTGACGTAACTTGACTTGACTTGGTCTGGGTCAGTGTGTTATATGTAAAATTCTACTGTCCTAATCAGTCTACCGAGAATTGTTCGTCTTTGTACAGGACCTCGTGTTATGTAACACCAATGTATTAGTAACCATGTCTCAAATTCCCTTTTGTATAGGAACTCGTTCTACTCAACAAAAGAACACGTTAGTAATCGAAACCCGAAATTTTTTTGTTTACAAAATACACGAATCCTGTTTCCTTACATCTTTTTTTCGTAAACAGGAAAGGAGGAGGATCTCTTGAGGAAGGACCAGGAGGAGTAGGAGAAGGACAGGGGGAAAGAGGAGAAGGAGGGGGAGGGGAAGGGGTTCCTGGAGACTGAAGAATAGTTGGATGGATTCTGAATTGATAGAGTTACAGAACGTCAGACTACCCGTTTTGGTCGTCCTAATCATACTTCCTGTCTACAGTACAGAAACAAGACGAGACAAGGTACATGGAACTACACTCTTAGTGTATTACTCATAAGCAACTTCCTTAGTGACTTACTTACTAAGTGTCAAAGGTCTTGAAAGTTTGACCTTCTCTGTAGTCTCAGTCTAGGAAACTGGGACTCCCATGTCTCTGGAATCGGACTCACCGGATAGATTATTTCGACGTGGGAATTTGTACCAACCCGAGGTGTTACAATATCTGGGAAAGATGTCACTACAAGTACCTCAGTTCTCGAGGAGAAGTAGGAGGTAGGTGACTCGTCTCGTTCTGGTACCAGATTACTCTGTTAAACAAGGATACCTTTGGGATCTAGTAGATACATCCCCTTGTTTTGTACGGTGGGGTTTTACAGAGAGACCGTACCTCTAATAAAACTCGACTTTTGTTAATTCGGAGTTTTCTGAGTCCTTCTTGTAAACTGGAAGGGGTTTGACGGAATTTCTTACATCTACCTCCTGTACAAGGTCCTTTCCTCGGTAGTGGTATCTATTGACATCATACTTAGTCCACCATCTGTCCCCCCTTGGATCCTTACAGACAAATAATTATAAAGAAAGACGTAAGGTGACAGAAACGTTCCGGGTCGTGTGTAACTAAATGATTTGAAAACGAAAAGATAGATACACCTAACGGAAAGACGAGAAGCTTCAGGGTTTAGTGATGGACGTTGTAAGAAAAAACAGAAACTTCAACCGTAGATTCCGTTCCAAAAACCTGTAAAACCGTTCAATGAGTCAAAAGGACCCAAAGAGGAGTATGTAACAACGGCAACAAATCGACGAGTCCGTACAGGATGAGACACCGTTGAGATACCTGACATCGTTTATCCGAGGAGACAGGTACCCTAAGGGTCCGTTCTTATGACCTTACCCAACGGTAAAGGAAGAAGTCCCTTAAAAGGGGTGGGTCCCTACTTTGGGTAGAGAAGACGTGAAGCCCGTCTAAGAAATGGTAACTCGGTGACCCCTTGGGTGAAGAAAATATATGTGTACAGTAATTTTGAACAAACTAAAAGAGTACAATGAGACAGAGTGTAGTGAAATTAAGAATCTGGTGATCTTCTTGGACTTTCCTGTCTCCTTTTAAAGAAGGAGGGATTGTGGATGTATGATAGATGTACTCGTCCAACTACTCGGGGTAACAATTGCTATAGGGGTCTGTAGTGTCACAAACCTAGAACGCTTACAATGGAACCCCTGTCAGTGACACTGAAACCCCTCTTCCTGGGGCCTCAGGACCCCGTGTCCTCTTAACAGGAGAGACTGTCTGACGTTAGATCTACTTTCCGTGTCCCGACATTCCTCCGTGTCCTCTCGACTATAACGAAGGGTAAACAATGAGGGTCTAGGCTGGTTAGTCTCTTTCCTTACTTGTTTGACTGGGACCACCTGAGACTTAAAAAGAAAATCGGGAGGGAAAGTCTTCTAAGAGACCCTCGGGAGAGACGGTGTGTGTCGTCCTCAGGACGGTCAGAAACAAGATATGAGTGTTCAGAACGGGAGGTTCTTCTGTCACGAAGTCGGGACGGACACTCTACATTCAATGTAAGGTACTGAGTCACTTCGTACCAAGAACAGACCGATCTACATCGAAATACTGGGAACGGAGTACCTGATAGTGGAAGAATAAAAGAAAGGATTCTTATAACAGTTCACCTTTTTACTTACATGTCGACACAGTGTTTTGAACCCTTTATTTCTGGTAATATTTATGATTTTTCAGTACGTCCTTCACAATAAACCCGTAATCAACATATTTTTAGAGTCTGCAAAGTTTCTTGAATCGACTTCGAGTTGTATATACTTACTTCGTACCATTGACCCCCGTAGGTCAGGATAGAAGAGGGGAGTTGGAAGATAGTGTAAGGACCGGACATCCCTGACTTCTTCCTTTTACCTTGTAGACTAAGACCAACTCGTTTGGACTAAAAGGGGGAGATAAGATCATTTTGTACATAAGGGACTTGTGTCTTCAGGGGTGGATCAGGACGGGGTCTATATGTCTCCGGTCCTTCCCTCTCAGTCACTTACCGACCGACCGACCGACTTTATAACCCAAGTACTCACATCCTCAAGTTTCGTCTCCAGGACCTGTGTCCGTGCGGACATCATAACGACGTAACCCTTACCGAAAAGGTAAGGGTGGGTTACGTCTAGGAGGAGACTAGGAACCCTAATAGAGGGGAGGAACTTATGACACAAAGGATGGGGTGATGGAGGAATAGGAGTGTAGAGGTTTCCTGTCTTTTTGTAGGAGATTAGACGTTCGACGTGGTGTTCATAATCGATCTACCTCTGGTTGATGGAAGAACTTCAGTCCGAACCCTCTCCTCTTTCCTTCTATTGTGTTATTGGACGTACTGAGAATAAAACTTTAGACACGAGTGGAAAAGGTTGTCAACGGTAAATAACTACCGTACTAGATGTGACCCCGGAGACTATTTACGGAATACCCGTAGAAGGGTACATTAGGAGATCGTCAGGAGACTCTATCAATAATCATGACACAAGTAGAATGTCCACTTGTTTGACTTCGGATTTCTCTACTCCTTTACAAACAATTCAGTGTACACTTCATTCTCCTCGACCGGAATGAAGACTTTTATCTGGTCGGGATACGGGTTGGGGTAAACGCTTAGATCTCAACCTCTCCTTCCCTTTCACTCCTAACCTGAAAAGTTAATTATCTCGAAATTCTTTAAGCACTGTTTTTAGTAGGGGTTTGTGTTCTCTTTCTCTCACTCTCTCTTACTCTCTCCCTTTACCCCCTCCCTCCTTCTCTCCCTCTTATTTATATACACACAAATCCACCCAGAGTGTGCGTTCATCTTGGGTCTTAGTCCGTCTCACCCCAACCCCTCTTGTCTACTTCTCTCCCTTTATCTTTACATTACATAACAAACGGATAATGCATAGTTCCTGACACGAACCGATAAATATATGTCATTAAGTACATTAGAGGTATCATTGTGATACTCATCTATGATAGGAGAGTTAAAATATCTACTCGGTTATCTCTGTTTACTTTACTCGTGTGTGTTTTTAATTCGTAGGGAACTGAATGTGACCCGAATTTCGACCTCTAAAGATATTTCAAATTGTAAAACAACAAAAGTAGACAAATGTCAATGACCATGAAGTTTGAGAGTTATTCAAAGTCAGAGAAGGAACACAAATGTCTGATCTGTTACCTTCGTCTTTGATCCTATGTAAGGTGTTTCTTTCCTCTGAACCCATAATCTCGTTTACCATAAACCTCTTGTATTTTTCTTTCGTCCCGACTTTTCTTTTCTCAATCGCGACCTAGTGTCTTATCGGACCCAGGTGTGTGATCTTAGAGTTTATCTTTTTCATTATTAATTAAACTTTTTCTTTTTCATCAGAGAAAAGAGTACCGGAATAAGGTCTGTAATCGATACCATCAAATAAATCTGCGATTCAGTACAGACTAAGAACGTTGGGACACTTGATATCGGACGGTCAGAGGAGACAGGTACCCTAAGAGGTCCGTTTTTATGACCTTACCCAACGATAAAGGAAGAGGTCTTATAGAAGGGGTGGGTTCCTAACTTGGACCCAGAGGAAGTAACGCCCTTCTAAGAAATGACCGAATCGATGTTCCCTTCAGAATATCTGTAATCGATAAAACTTAAATTAAACTTGGTACTTTCGTTCATCATCATACATAGAAATATACGGTTCGGGAAGACTGGTCTCAACCCCGACCGGAGAATGGAGAGTCTTCACACTGAATTCATCTAAAGACAGGGACCGAACCTAAGAGAGAAATACGTATACGGAAATGTGACAGAGATTGTACACGACCCGGTAACGACCAGGTTTGTCTACTGAGACCTACCTCAAGGTCCCGACACAGACGAGACCAGATAGTAAGTTAGATAAAAAGACCAGGTAGATGGATGGAGAGGTGGAAAGTTGAAGATCGGTTCGAAAAATCCACAAAAGTGATGAGGTAAATGTATGGATGAGAGAAGGGCAGGGATGCTATAGACGGAGGTTACGGTCCGGGGGGTTCATAGGATTCTCCAGAAGTGTGTGAACCGGTCACAGACTTACGACTCTCGAAGACATTGGGTCTCGATGGGGGTGACACTTAGGGACGAGTACCGACTACTACCGGGACCTGGTCATAAGACAAAGGTCGGACCTACAAGTTGGTAGAGTGAAGTAGAGAAAGTCTGGGTCTAAGAGTTACGGTTCTGGATTAAAGTGTCGACACCGTCTCAAATGGAAACTTCCGAAAAGGTAAAAACCCACCGTCGGGTCTGAGTAGGAGAAACACCAGAAAAACCAGAACATGGACAACTGGGAACGGTCGTTACGATAGTAGAACTGTCAGTAGACGGTGTTGGTAGTCGAAGTGTGTGGCTACATGAAGAAGGACTCACACGACAGGTAAAGACTCTGGACAATGTGTCACCGGTAGTAGGGGGCTTACGACAGGTCAGAGGAGTCGGGGGTTGTACGATAGAGATAAGGTCTGACACGGTGAGTCGAGAAGAAGATAGAGTGAAAACCACAGTTGTTGACGAAGGACGAGTGTCGGTACCCCATACTGGCGATACACCGGTAGACGTTGGGGGATGCTATAAGTCAGTAGTACCCGTTCTTCTGAACATATGTTGACCGTCCCCCTAGGACCTCGTAGCCGAACTCGTGTCGGTGGTAAGTTCATAGGAGACACAAGTCGAACGGAAAGACACTACGGTCACAGTAAAGGGTGAAGAAAACACTGTAGGCCGGGGAGTACTTCGAACGGACACGACTATAGTGGTAGTTTCTTGACTAGTGAAACGAGTAGTCAGACACGCAGGAACAAGACGGGTACCAGAACTAGAAATAGAGGATACAGGACTAACAGACGTGGTAGGAGTTCTACCGTAGACGACTCCCAGCCTTTTTCCGAAAACGGTGCACACGGAGTGTGGAGTGTCATCAGTAACAGGTGATACCGACATGGAGGAAGTAGATGGATTTTGGGTTTAGTGTTTTGAGGGACGTCCTGTCTGACTAGAGACATTGGATGTGACAGTAATGGGGCGAGGATTTGGGGCAACATATGTCGGAGTCCTTGTTTCTCCAGTTCCTACGGAACGAGTCTCGAAACCCGTCTTTCAGGTAGAGAATCCACGATCAGTAAGAGTTATTGTAGTTTTAAAATTTACAAACTACTCCACATCGTCACTCCCTCGATTAGTTTATTCTCTATCATACTCCCGAGGTCCATGGATTAGGCCCTTCGTGGACCCTTTAGTCTCCTTATCTCACTTTGTTCTTCCGTTTCTAATTTTACTTCCTTCACTACCTACCTAAAAGGTTCTGACTATCTACTCACATGGTACGAACTATCTTTAATCTATTCTATTTCGTATAAGTCCACGACATGATATTACAATCCGTAACGAAAACAATGGGAACCGTATTCCTAACATTTGGTCGTCACACCCACCCTTCTTTTATGCCATAGTATTGTCTCCTTAGATATATTAGATTTGGACCGGAGTCGTACTTTTAGTCCCTGTACTTTATTGTTCAAGAGGTAATAAATGTACCTTGTGAGGGATACGCTATAAAATGTGATATTAAAGAATGTTTTAGTGAGGTAATTACTAGATGGGACACGCACAATGATGTATATATTTGGGATCTTTCGATACAGTCTGTGTCCGAGACTGACGTTTGAGTGTTTGACCAACTCTTCACATTTAAAACTCGTCGATTTCGTTATTGGTATTTTTACCGAAGGGTATATAGACTTTTAACGTTTTCTTCTCGGGAGTAGAAGTATAGGTAGGGGAACAGAGGTTTCTCGGACCCAGGATACTGTTTGGAATAGTTACGAGACGGGTCCAGAGGAGACGACCCGACCGGGTGGGTATAGGTCGGAACCCTTACGACCTCCCGACTGTGGAGTATCGACGGGAGGAGAGACTTCTAAACGGTAACCGACTTTCCCTTAAAAGAATCTACACTGCATATAGGGTGGGGGTGGGAAATGTTCCCTAGCAGATGTCGGTTCCGGATCGATTTTGTCTTCCATGTTTCTGGTGAGTGTATCAGAGTTCTACCCTGGTTGAAATCTCACATTGACATCTCGGGAGGTGACTTAGTCCGACTTTAATCTGAGTTCACTCGGGCTTCGGAACGAGTCGAGAGGGGAGTAAGGTGGGACGCCGGGAGTGGGGGAAAGGAGCCTCTTATGAGGTATTGGCTAAGGGACATGGACCCGGGAACAAAGTCGGAGACGAAGTTTCTTGGAGTTGGGCTTGGTCCACTGTGGATATAGGTTGTGAGCCCACAGTGAAAAACTCACAGAAGAGACGTAGACAACGTTAATTTTGTCGCGGGTCATTGATGAGTCATTGATAATTTTCTTACTTCTTTCCCCCTGAAGGGACCACCAGGTCACTAACTCTGAGACAGGAAGGTTCCGTTCTCGTGTTCAAGTTAGGGACCAACCCCTTGATTCTAGGGTGTACGGTGTGTCGTACCGGTTTTTTTTTTTTCCTTGTTCTTTCTTCTTTCCTTCCTTCGTTCCTTCTGTAGACACCTGTCGATTTTATGTTAATCGTAGTCGTCTGTCACGAAGAAGGAGAAAAGAAAAAAATAAAGTAATGAGGGTCCAACAAGGTGGGGGTGTGGGGGGTTAGTGTATGTGGAACCACTATAGGGGAAAACCACGTACATAACTTATAGAGGATTTCTCGTCCGTATTCAAATGAGTGAACTGAGTAAATTAGGAGTGACATTTAAATATTCCACAAAATAATTTGAATAAAATGTCTGTTCTTTTGACTCTGGACTTTTCTAATTCATTTAAGGAATTCCAGTATGACAATCATACACCGTCTTAGTTCTAAATTTTAGTTCGTTAAGTGGGGTCTTAAATATCGACGTAATACTAGAGTACTACTAATAGACTTGACCGAAAGAGGAAATATCAACAATTTCTGATCGTCTTCTTCCTCGAGGTATGTAACACCTAAATATGTGTAGAGTTTAGAATAAACTTACAGGAACCTAGAACCTTTTAGTCAGACCTTCAAGTCTCTAGTACATAACATCGTATGAAAGGGGAGTCTATAGAACCAATAGGAAAGAGGAGAATCGTGTCGAGGTTTTTACTTTCCTGTTTCCTTTAGAGTCCATCCAGTTTCAGGTGTCCTCTTTGTGTCCATAGACCTGGTAATCTAGTAGTTGGAGACAAGTCAAGTCAAGTCAGTGAGTCAGTACAGGCTGAGAAACACTGGGGTACTTAGCGTCGTGCGGTCCGGAGGGACAGGTAATGGTAGAGGGCCTCAAGTGAGTTTGAGTGCAGGTAGCTCAGTCACTACGGTAGGTCGGTAGAGTAGGAGCCAGCAAGGGAAGAGGAGGACGTGGGTTGTGGACATGAGTAGTAGTATGGGTGTAAATACAAACAGGACAAGGGGGGAAAGTTTTACGACTGTCGGACTTCATCTTCTACGACTCTTTCACGCTCTAATATCTACCTCATGTCGGAAACCCCGGTCTCGTCATACGTAGGGTTAGGACCCAGGTTATAATATTCGTACACAGAATCCCTATCAGTGAAGTTGAGGGACCGAAAACACAGGATAGATGTGTCGCCCCGACTGTTATAGTTGGTAGGTTCCAGTAGCAGTCCTCAGTTTTGCCAATGTCTGTTTATTACAGAGGTCCATCGACCTTCGTCCTGCCGACAATCGAGATGTTGGGGCGTGGGGTTGTGACAAAAAATAGAGTGAGACTTCCCTGTCACAATCGTCGTCAAAATGTCTCAGAGTAAGTATCTCACTCAAGGGAGAAGGGTCCTCCAGGACTCAAACATTTCTCCGAAGGGGATATCAGAAACTAGGGTACAACGTCATTTTCCGTGATTGATAGGAGGTCCCAGAAGGTTCCCAATGAATGACCTATGTGGACGGTACAGAATTATTTGGTGAGTCGACGAAAAGACACAGGGATGGGTCTAAAGGAACTGGACACGGGTTGGGCGACTGACCAGATTGGTTTATAAGTCTCATAGTCGGTAAGAGTGAAGAGAGGAACCACGGAGTCTCTGTAACGTTCTTCAGACTGTAAAGTACATACGTTAGTTGGAAGTATCCGTCCTACGTATTTATGAATGTATCTGTACACACTGATAAAAATTTACATGGTATTTAGTAAACTTTCGTGTTTAATGATTTAAGCATCAAGAGAAAAGTCCTTGAAAAAAAGATAGTTAACAATATTCATCATGTTGATAATAATAGGTTGGTAGTAGTTCGACCTCTATACTTGACAACCTCGAAAGTGCAGTTTTTTTTTTTTTTTCCCCCTCTGTCCCTATCAGACTTTCATCTATATTCAAGTCACGATACCTAACTTGACACAGGGGGATGGTGGTCGGGGTATAACATCTTTAATTCGAGAATACACCACCCTAAACCTTTGTCTCGGACGGTCTTCATCCAAATCTACTCCAGTCCTCCCTCCCACCCCAGGAGGACTACCCTAAGTCGAGTCAAGTCAGTGAATCAGAACAGACTGAGAAACATTGGGGTACCCGACGTTGTACGGTCCGAAGAGACAGGTAGTGGTTGAGGATCTCGAAATAGTTTGAGTACAGGTAGCTTATCCAGTACGGTAGGTTGATAGAGTAAGAGACAACAGGGGAAGAGGAGGACGGAAGTTAGAAAGGGTCGTAGGCCCAGAAAAGGTTACTCGGTCAAGAAGCGTAGTTCACCAGTTTCATAATCTCGAAGTCGAAGTCGTAGTCAGGAAGGTTACTTATAAGTCCTTACTAAAAAGGGAATCCTAACTGACCAAACTGGAGGAAAGACAGGTTGTTTGAGAGTTCTCAGAAGAGGTCGTGGTATCAAGTTTTGGTAGTTAAGAAGTCACGAGTCGAAAGAAATACCAGGTTGACAGTGTAGGTATGTACTGATAACCTTTTTGGTATCAAAAGTGATGTGTCTGGAAACAGTAATTACAGAGACGAAAAATTATACGACAGAGCCAAACAGTATCAAAACGAAGGTTCCTCGTTCACAGAAAATTAAAGTACCGACGTCAGTGGTAGACGTCACTAAAACATCGTGTTCTTTTATTTCAGACAGTGACAAAGGTAACAAAGGGGTAGATGAACAGTACTTCACTTCACTACCCTAATCCCAGGAAATTCTTCTCTATTTCCCGAGAGAAATGGTGAGAAAGAGGTGGTATACTCCCGTGTCTCTTTTCCGTCGGTAGACGTTAGGTCTCTCTTTTAAGAATGGTTCCTTAGTTTAGAAGATCGTGAAACTAGAATCTAAGGGTCGGAGGTCTTTACTCTTCATTTACGGACAGTAAATTCGGTATGTCAGACACTATAGACAATATCGTCGGGTTCGATTCTGTCAGTCCGTGTTACGACTGGAGTCAATAGGAACAACACTCAAGATAAGTACAGAGACTTTCTAAGGGTAACTGTTAGGATTTTGTAGTAATTCTCCCCGATCTGGACCCTAGGATTTGACGACACTTACCGTACTTATTTGATCTTGATGAACTTATACCAGGGGTTTATTTCGTCAAATATCGTCTAGAAGAACCGACAAAGGGGTCAAAACAAAGATATCAGTGGCACGTGAGTAAAGGTAAATCGTAGTTTATCCCTTCGGACCGCATGACGTCAGGTACCCCAGTGTTTCTTAGTCTGTGCTGACTCACCTACTTGACTTAACTTGACTTGGTTATCTGAATGACAACTACCTCATTATCTAAGGAGTATTAAAGAGGAGACATTTTACTTTATCATGGTTACTGAAATATCCCAGTAAACCTCCTAATTCACTCTGTTTTTTCACACTTTCATAAGTTATTTATAATCAACTGAGTCTTCGACTTTTGGAGAAAAAGGGACCGTGGTGTAAAAATATGGTAGATGGGTCACGGGGTAAAGGGTTTAGAAGGACTAAACAGGGTTTCGTTACCGTAGTATTTCGTGACTCGATAAAACGGGTCAAGATAAGAACGACGAATCTAGGATATCGGTGGTTAGTATGGATTACTATCTTATAATTACATTTCTAGTAAATAAACTAAATAGTCAATAATGTTTTTCGATACGTATAATACTTATTAGTCCCTTGACTACACTTACTTGGACTACCCTCAGCAAATATATTACTAAACAAGAAAGAAGAGGGAACTAGGTGTGTAACTAAGTCAGTATTCGGGAGAACCAAATGGAGTATACAGACGGGATGGAGAGGAAGAGTATACCCGGTAACAGTCCGGTATGTCTAGTTAGGGTTAATGGAGACTGGACTGACAACACAGTCGTTGGTACGACGAAGAAAAGTGGTTGGAGTTTAGATAGAAACATGGCGACGGTCTAGTTAGATAGTCTAAGGTCACGATAGAAAAAAAAATGGTCGTACCTTCGTTTTAGTGGTCTCTTTGTTTTTCTCCCCCGTCCCATCGACTACTCCCGACCACCAGGAAATCTCCGTTCAACGATTCCTGTCACTTCGGGTACTTGTCCTCCCTATTCACTTCATTAAACTTTCCGGGAAATTTCACTACTTCAAAGACACACACAAACAAGTCGACATGGATGAGAAACGCTGAGGTACCTGATATCAGGTGGTCCGAGGAGGTAGGTACCTTAAAAGGTTCGTTCTGATGACTTCACCCAACGGTAAAGGATGAGACCCCCTAAAAAGGTTGTGTCCCTAACTTGCGTGTCGAGGACACAGAGGACGAACCGCCCACCGAGGAAATGGTGACGTGGTGGACCCTTCGGTAAGATTTTAGAAAACATTTGACCAGAATGAAATGGATGTCGTATAAAAAAACATTAGTCGGACTCAGATTAGTTCTCGACAGAAGAAGAACAGGGTGAACGAACACCGTAATAACGTCAGATGAACAGATAGTGGACATTGACATGTTAGTACTCCCTAAACTAAATCCAGTATGGACTTATCGGATCACCAAAAGGGATGAAAGAAGTTAAATTCGGACTTAAAACGTTATTCTTCAAGTACTAGACTCGGTGTCAGTCGAAGTCCAGACCAAAAACAACTGACATATCTCGAAGAGGTAGAGACCAAAGTTTCTTATATTCGTTAGACTTAAACTATAACTGGTAGACTAGTACAGGTACACATCTCAGTAGGGAACACAACAACCTTTTCCCAAAAACGATATCGGTCACACGAGAGAACCGTTTTGAGTCAATCGGAAACGGGACGAAGTAAAACATGAGTTTGATCGGCCGACGAGGTCCGTAGAGAACTGAAGGATCAAAACGTAAGGTAACGGGATTTTACATTTCCTGTAGAAAAGAACCACAATCAAGATCTTCCAAAACGTCCAGACATCTTGAAGAGTCGAAGTCGAGGAAACCACAATCACTGACCCTGTATCTAATGACACTACAACTTACCAAACGAAACAATTGGTTGGTTCTAATAAGACAGTAAAAACTCTGACATGGGTTCATGACATAAAACCTGAGAAAAACAACTGATACTTCCGATGAGGTAAAGAAAATTCCCTAAGAACTGGTGTCACCATCTACATTACCAATAGACTTAATTTAAGTGGAAAGGGAGAGGTAAAATCGAGTGACTAAGGATTTGACAACTACAAGCGAGAACGGTAGAGGATGAACTGGTGTAGGTTAAATGGAACTAAGTATCTGGATTGTAAGGTCTAAGGATACGTTATAACAAGAAATATCGTGACTTCAAATGAAAATGGTGGTCTATATAGGTGTTCACTCGTAGTTAAGATAAAACTGGACCGGAGAATTAAGAAAGACTTCGATAAAGAGGTGAGAAATTGTTCGACCCCCCGAGTAGAAGACCACAGTATAGAACAACGAAAAAGTATGACAAGTACCCCAAGAACTTTCCTCATGTAGTTGTGACAGATGACAGTGAGACTAATAAATCGAATGTACGTCTCATGTAGTACCCTTTATGGTCCAACCTACTTCGTGTTCGACCTTATTTCTAATGGTCCTCTTTATAGTTGTCAGAGTCTATACGTCTACTATGGTGAGATTACCGTCTTTCACTTCTCCTTGATTTCTCGGAGAGGTACTTCCACTTTCTCTTCTCACTTTTTCGACCGAATTTTGAGTTGTAAGTTTTTTGTTTCTAGTACCGTAGGCTAGGGTAGTGAAGTACCTTTTATCTACCCCTTCGGTACCTTTGTCACCGTCTAAAATAGAAGAACCCGAGGTTTTGGTGACACTTACGACTGTCGTCGGTACTTTAATTTTCTATGAACGAGAAACCTTCTTTTCGATACTGTCTAGATCTGTTACATAATTTTTTGTCTCCGTAGTTAAACGGTTATTTCCAAGTAGATCAGTTTCGATGCCAAAAAGGTCATCAGTACATACCTACACTCTCAACCTGGTATTTCTTCCGACTTATCACTTCTTAACTACGAAAACTTAACACCACGACCTCTTCTCAGAACTCTCAGGGAACCTGTCTTTCCTCTAGTTTGGTCAATTAGGATTTCCTTTAATAGGGACTTATAAGTAACCTTCCTGACTACGACTTCGAAGTTAGGAAACCGGTGGACAACGTTTATCGGCTGAGTAACCTTTTCTGGGACTACAACCGTTTCTAACTCTCGTCTTCCTTTTTACCCGTTGTCTCCAACTCTACCAACCTGTCGTAGTGGTTTAGTTACCTGTACTCAAACTCGTTTGAGACCCTCTATCACTTCCCGTCCCTTCGGACCGTACGACGCCAGGTACCCTAACGTTTCTCAGTCGGTACTGTCCACTGACTTGTTGTCGGTAGTGGACATTGATTTGTCACTCGGGAAGTTTTGAAATATTTCATAGAGTAAGTGACGACAAACGGGTCGTTACTCGTGTTCCGGATCGTATACGAATCACGAGGTTCTTACTTACCCGTATCTATTCATGAAGCACAATTTCCTTCTTTACAATGTCTTCGTTATTTGATTGAGTACCTTTCAGAAGTCACTTTTCATTTAAGACTCCGACTCTGAACTGTTAGATCATCTTCAAACGGTTTACCTCTTCTACTCCATTAGACTTATTACTCTTGTTACAAGTCTCCGAGTAGAGACAAAGGATTGGGGGTTCTCTCCTAGGGACCTAGATTTCTGTTTACAGAAGGTTAAGACTTACAGTGTCCCCGTCTTTCTGTCCGTCGCACTTGACAAGAGACGTCTTGGTACCGGTGTAAACTGATGAAAGTAAAGTTTCTCTCTTGGGACCTATCTTTAGGACGGATATTTTTTCCCCCCCTCCCAATTCTAAGTACTCTAGGTTTCATTATACCGAGGTTCAAACTCGACCGATCTAAACATTCGCTACCTAAAGGTTCCGTGTATACATTTTTTTCGTGTTACATGAATAAGTAATAAAATAATAATTGTGGTGTGATTGGTTCACTCGATTGACCGGTCATTATTACACGAATAAACTTGTTCAATGTCACTTGATTTATTTGGTCGAAGGAGATTAAGACAACGAGGAACTTCGTTTTTGAGAGGGGTCTGAGGGGTTTTCGGTCGGGATCATGACCCATTTACTCGGGATGTGTATTACTCGGGGGGTCCTTGGATGACAGACATAGGAGGGTCGGGGTCACACCGAGACTCCTACAGATGTCCCTCAGTGGAGGTCCTCGGGGTGACCGACAAGGACCCCCTTGAGGAGGAAACCGAAACTTCTGAAGACGTGTGTCCCCAACAGTTCCTACGGACGTCGAGAGTTCGGGCTGGTGCAAGGACGGTCAAACATAAACGGACGATGGACGAGTTGGACAGTACCAAGAAAAACCAATGGAACGGGAAGGGACTGGACGTGTGACCCGGGTTCCCCCAGTCTGTGAATGTAGAAGTGAGGAGTCGGAGGAACTCGACTCGAGAGAACAACACGGAGTCGAGATCCGTCAATGTCCGTTCACAAGAAATCTTTTCCTTGACTGAACCCACAATAACGAGTACCTGCCTGAAATTAAATACCGTGTATTGTCAAGAACAGTATCGACCCCAACCAAGAGTAATCCAATAAAAACGAGAAGAACGGGAACTAAAAGAACCTTCTGAATATCCGAGACATCCCACCACCTATGAGTGGTCTAATATCGTCGGTAAGTAGATGGAGTTCTGTCAATCTGAAGTCCGTCTTAGTCTACTGTGAGATCGGGACCCAAAGAGTCCTCTTCGGAATAACCATAAACCTTGTCCTGTCAAGAGGGAACCCACCCTGGTAGTGTCCATGACGTCCTGTAAGTCGTGGTGATTAACGATCGTCGTAGGCACTGGTAGTGATCTTGTTAGCTTTCGAGATTGTGTGTAAAAAATAAAGTATCATCTCCACGGTATGGCGGCGTATTGACCTGGTTACGGATCAAATACGGACCTCCGGAGAGTCTTCTATTTACAGAAATCGGTACATAAAATCTCAGCTTGCTAAAAGGATAACCCTTTATAAAGGAGAACGTTGAAATGAGAGAAAATCGTAAGAATTACATTCACTAATTGTCGACCAGAAGTTAAAGAGAATTTATTAAAAAATACTTGATCTTCCTCCAGAGATACAGATGATTCAAAGGAGTGACTATACTAAATGAAATACGTTTTTCAGAAAAAGACTTATACGTATTCCTTTAGTCTTATATTAAATTTATCGGATGTCCTCGAATGGCAGATTTCCCTGGATTCACACTTTATAATGTATTTAACCTGACTCGGAGTAGAAAGTTGTTTTACTACATACAAATCACATTGAGACAAGAAATATAAGTCTCGGATGAAAATGAAATCTACTTCCTGTGGACTTAAACGACGTAGAAGGGATCATGCTGACAAGTGGAGACGTCTCATCCACATAAGGTTGAGTGTTTCAACATAATCGACATTTAAACGGACGATCAAATCCCTTTTACTTCTACATGGTACCAAATGTTATATGCACTCAGTCACGACACTTCACAGTCGGTTGAAGGTAGTAAGTCTGTCGTCACACCTACCACCGACCAATTCTAAGTGGAAAAGTAAGAACTTTTGTTCTACTTGTAAAGACTTAGACGAAACGAAAATAAAGGATTTCCTACACGTTCCCCTACTAAGTTTCGGAACTTTATTTTCTTGAAAGGTCAGTTAGGGATTTGTTCAACAAAAGTTCGTAGTTTAAGTACGTATTAGGACTCAGTCACTCTATACGTCTACATTTTCCATATTTCGGTGTCTCACGTGTCTCCTCCCTACTGTTATTAGGTTTGTACTTTTAAAGTCTCCTGTTATACGTAATTACCTCCTCTTCTGTACGTAATCAAAACTCTTGTTAAATAAATTCTCCTCCTTCTATCCTTCTCGTAAGGTCTACTGTTCCTACTTCTCATGCCACTTCACCCTTACATGTACCAATATGTCACGTCCCTTTTTTTGAATCTACTAAGATCGTACGTAGCCTCTTCCGTTACCGTTGGGTGGGGTCATAAGAACGGACCTCTTAGGGTCCCTACCTCCTCGGACCATCCGACGTCAGGTACCCCATCGATTCTCAGCCCGTACTGACTCACTGAAGTCAAAGTGAAAAGTGAAAGTACGTAACCTCTTCCTTTACCGTTGGGTGAGGTCATAAGAACGGACCTCTTAGGGTCCCTGTCTCCTCGGATCACCCGACGGTAGATACCCCAACGTGTCTCAGTCTGTGCTGACTTCGCTGAATCGTCGTCGTCGTCGTCGTACGTACGTACGTATTCTTTAACATAATATTATCTCCCCGTGTCTTGTTTTTATAAAATTTACTTCTAGTCATTTGGATTCTAATTGACATAAGGTGACGGTGACCTTTTACATAGGGATCCAAATATTTCCTCTTGTTTGAAGTTAGTCAAAGTCTTTACCTAATTTGGCGAAAAGACTCTAATACATTGAAAATAAGAAGATGCGAAGGTTAGATCACCGGTGAGTTACTTCTCGCTCTTGGTGTGAGAGTGGTGACTCAAACACAATGTTCCAAAGAGGTCGAAGGTGCTCGTGGTCGAGTGAGAAAAACACTACGAAGAACGTGGCATGTAGAATTGGGATCGTCCATTATATTAATAACACTAGTAATAGGCTTAGCTAGTAGTAGAGGTGTGGGGGTACATGAAGAAGGAGTCGTACGACAGGTGAAGTCTCTGATATATATGTGATCAATAAGAAGGTTCTTACGACAGGTCGGAACACCCAGACTCGGTCAGGTAAAGTAACCGTCCAACACGGTGAGTCTACAAGAAAAAACATTGGAAACCCTAGTGATTGACGAAGGACGAGTGTCGCTACCCGATGCTGGCGATACACCGGTAAACGGTAGGGAACTCCATGTGTCAGTAGTACTTGTCCTCCCACACGTAGGTCGACCACACCCCCCGGACGTCGTAGCCCGACTAACACCGGTGCTGTGTCCACTACAGACATAAGTCCAATGGAAAGACACGGTGTTTCCACCGGGTGAAGAAGACACTGTAGGCCGGGCACTACTTCGAGAGGACGTAACTGTGCTGACAGTTACTCTAGGACTGAAACTAGTAGTCACAAAAGCACGAACAACACGGATACCCAGACCAGAAGTAGAGAATACAGGAGTAGTAGAGGTGGTAGGAGTTCTAGTGCAGATGGCTCCCGGCCTTCTTCCGGAAACGGTGGACGCGGAGGGTAGAGTGACACCAGTAACAGGTGATACCGACACGGAGGTAACGGATGGAGTTNTCACAAAAGCACGAACAACACGGATACCCAGACCAGAAGTAGAGAATACAGGAGTAGTAGAGGTGGTAGGAGTTCTAGTGCAGATGGCTCCCGGCCTTCTTCCGGAAACGGTGGACGCGGAGGGTAGAGTGACACCAGTAACAGGTGATACCGACAAGGAGGTAACGGATGGAGTTCGGGTTCAGTCTCTTGTCGTTCCCACTCCTAGTCGACTAGAGTCACTGGATGTGACAGTAGTGGGGTGATGACTTGGGACACCACATGTGGGACTCCTTGTTTCTCCGGTTCCTTCGAGACGAGGCCCGGTAACCGTCCTTCGAAAGGACTGTCACACCCCTGACCAAAAGGCTCCGAGAATCGCGAGATTCGTCCTGACACTCCTCGACTCGGGTAAAGGAACCGAGGGTCTCTGGACGGGGAACACCTCCTCCTTTTCTCTCCTTGTCTTCGTCGTAGGTTGGTCCTCAGACCTTCGAAATTTATTTCAGGGATCCACTTCACGACCGGGACAAAAATACTTATTAATTTGTTTGTTCCTACCCTATACGGACTTCTTCTCCAACTTCTCATCACACCCGGTTCCTCAAAAGGGACTGGAGAACCAAAGGAACACCGAGAGACGAATCACTTCTCCCAGGAAATCTTTTCTTTTCCTTTTTTTTTTTGTATTAGTTCCTGTAAGAAGGGATATTAGGGAAGGAAGGAAGAATTCTCGTACTCTTAAAGAGTTGGACCTCACAGACAACCTTAGACAAACATGTACTGCATGGTTCAGTATTTAGTGACACACTTGTCCTTTTCATCGGAGTCTTACTCTATCGGGTCCCCTTTTGTCTAAAGGAGAGGGTCGACGAAATTAAATAGGGTCAAAGATCGTTTTGACAAATAATTTCTACCACTGGTGACTGTCAAATTAATCTCTAGGATTGTTAAGGTTTAGAGCAGTCGGTACAATTGTCAGTAAACTCCCGTGTAGGATTCTAGGAGGGTCCAGTTAAGGCGACGGCAATTAAGTCTTTCGTTCATTACCCGTTACTCCTACTTAGTCCGGCACCTGACCCAGACCCCTTTGTTTTTACTTTTCTTTGGAATAACGGACCGAAGTTTTTTGAGTTTGAGATCACCGTTTCTGTTTGTAAATTTCTATATCTAAACCTTGAAGGGATCAAATTGGTGAAGGTCACCGATTGTGAAGTGAAAGGTTACGTCCCCCATGCCCAAATCGGGACCAGTCCATCGATTCTAGGGTGCACGACCCGTTGGTTTTTTGGTTTTGTATTTTGTTCATTATAACATTGTTTAAGTTATTTCTGAAATTTTTGTCAGGTGTGGTTTTTCTTTAGAAATTTTTTACATATCAAAGTTAAGATGTACAGTTCACTATATAACTGTTAACTTCCCTTTAACCTCTCTCTCTTTCTTTTTCAACTAACCTCTACAGTTTAGAAGTCTCTCCTCTACTAGACATTAGACCTGACCAGAATTTTGTGAATGTTCTTCTCTAATAGGTTACCCGTTCAAAAATATCCTTTTCTTAAAGTTTCTCTTCATTATTATATAAGTGTACAAACTTTCATTCTCCTTACAAGTCCTTTAATTTTCACTAACACACGACTGGGGTCCCATGTTCTTTCCTTTACCTCTCTCTATTCTGGTCTTCCCATTTTACCTCAGTCTAACACTTCCTGAACGACTTCCTTAAGATCGAAATTGAAAATTTGTCACTCTTAGTGGATTCTGAGTCCTTTTGATCATAAGGCAAATACTCCGTAGATACACTGAAAGACCGTAGGAACAACAGGAATGAATCGAGGTGGTTTTGTAGATTCTTCAACATTCTTTAGATATCTGAGATTCGGTTCTTTTATTACCCCGTTTTCCTTTATTCCGATATTATAAACCTCCAGTGTGTATCTTTATTAATACGGGAACACTACTTCAACTTAGTCTGTCAGTATCTCTCGTCCCCTCGTCTCCGACGGGTTCCTTGAAGTACACCTAAACCCCGAACACTAAGTTTACTCATGGACCACTCCTCTTCCCTGAGCGACAGTTCAGTCACAGATCCGATCTGAAGTCTGTCCCCCCGTACTACCGGAGACTTGTGTTGAACGTGATCTTAATTTCCCGTCTGAGTAATGAGTCTTCTCGGAAGTTTTCTTCCATGTCTCTGGGTTTGTTGTGTACACAGACGAAAGGTCTGGTATTGTCTTTATGGTCCGGGTGAGAATCCTAGTTATCTCCGTTACTGCTGTTAGTTTGATATGGATTTCAAGAGACTCATATATTTTACCGATTTTCTTTAATTCTCTTTAACAATTGACCTTTTATTTTTTTGACTTATTACTTTTTGTTTCATAACGTCCGTTTTCGAAACTGTCAGTAAGTTATTTGTAAGTACCTTAGAAATGATATACGGTCTACGACCCGATCTGTGCCTTTTATAGTTTTATTTGACGTGATAAGGAACTTGTTTCCTCAAGGATCAGAACTTCCCCTCTATCCGAGTGTGTCTTGAGTGGTATTACGTTACACTATCTCTTTACCCCTTTCGTACAAATTATAAATTATTGTTTCTGTATTCGGAACCCTATGAAAAAACACTAGATACATTTCGATTAGAGTAGTTTGGTTCTTTCTCAGGACGTACGACTCGAAGTCACTTTATTTACAAACAATGGACCCGTTATTCCGACAGAACTAGATACATACCCTGGTAGAGGATCCCGATACGTCGACGACTGCCCGTAGTAAGTCTTATGGAATAGTGACACCTGAAGATCTTATAAACAGTGGGTCCAAAAGGTCTTTGGAACAAACTTGTGTTATCGAAGTGTCAGTGTGTGATATCTTAGTCTACAAAAGTTGTCGGAAACGGTATCGGGTAAATCCTGGATCGGTGTCTTTAAGACTGGACGATTTGTTAACGTCGGAGTGTGACTTATAAACCGATCTAATTTGTTGTGTTCTTCTTGGAAAGGACAAGGAATCCTAATAAAACCAATGATGAGTACGTGTCTTAGTAAAATACCTTTCATTGAGAAGGTATTACACCGGGAATTGTGTTTTACGAAAGGGCCTTTAATAGAGTGATCCAGAAGTCTTGTCAGGTACCTCCTTCCGTCCCTATTCCGAGGGTTGGTATGTCTAGTATTCCGATTCTGTCTTTTTCCCATTTCCGTCTTAACTTAAACGTGGTGGACCGACCGTAAAAGACAAATGGATTTCATATACCATTTCTTCTACGGTCACTAAGTCCTCTGTGTCCTAACTAGGGACCTAGTCCTTCTAGGGGACCTCTTCCTTTGCCGTCGGGTGAGGTCGTAAGAACGGACCCATTAGGGTATCTGTCTCCTCGGACCGTCCAATATCAGGTACCCCAGTGTTACTCCTGTCTTGACTCGTTGATTGTCAGTGTGTCTCATATAGTAGTAAGTTCCCGTTGAGTGTCATACCTATCACTACCTGTTCTCTTTAGTTCGATTCGTTTCAAGTTTATGGGATCCTGGAATCTGAAGGGTTTATTTCGTTTTGGAGTAGGGACTTGGAAAAAGTTTTCTCTTCTTGGGAGACACTTTATCGGTGGACCCTAGGAGTAAGATCGGTTACGTCTAGGAGTTTCCTTCTCGTAAAGGTCGTCGTCAAGTTTAGCCATGTCAGAATAAGTATATCTTAGTCAATTCTAAAATCCCTTGTACTCATAGATGAAAGAGGGTATAATTTAGTTTAGGTTCTTTTCGTAAATCTCGAAGTGTTCGTTTGGACCGGCAATGAATTTCCCCAATCTAGGTCACGATTCACGACCCTGTCACCATTTAATACGATTAACGTTATATACATTATATATTTTATGTATCACATTGTATATTATATGTTTTCGTAATATATTTTATTTTATGTATTGTATATAAACCGTCTTACTACTTACGATTTACTTTTGAAATTTGTCCATTACTCTCGTGTCTTCATTCTTTGAAAATCAAGATCATTTATAAAAACTCAGTCTTTATTCCCTTCTGTTTAAGTCCAAGAACCGGTCAGTCAAGTGAAGAGGAATTAGTGTATAGTGAGGGATAGTGACCATCTCTCACTCCGATGCATAAATTATCTCTCTAAAAATTCAGTGATGACACCAGATATCACGAGAGCAAACAATCTCTTGGAGGTTGTCGAGTTCGACATTCAGACCATTCTTCGAGGTTATTTTTATTTATAAGAAGTACAGAAATGAAAGGGTTGGGATGACTCGTTTAGGAATCTAAACGAATCTGTTTAGATGAAACAGATTTCTCCTCTCAAGAGAAAAAAATTTGTGACCCCGTACTGAATAAGTAACACATTGACCTTCAAATATGGAGAATTAGGTGAGGTGAATAAACCAGGTAAGAGTGTGGGGGTTGGAGAAACCGTTGTTGGTTTCGAAAAAAAGAAAAAAAAGGGTATTCAGACAAAGACAAACAAAAAAAAAAAAATCTAATGTATATATTTACTTTAATATTTCCTAAACAGAATAAAAACCGACAAGACCAAGAGACGACTACGCACCCGAAAGGAGATCGACACCGGTCGACCCCGATGAGAAGTGACGCGACACGTCCGAAGAATAACGTCTCCGAAGAGAACAACGTCTCGTGCCCGACGTCCCGTGTACCCGAGGTCATCAACGCCGTACACCCGAGTAATCAACACCGAGGACTCAATATCTCGCGTCCGAGTCATCAACCCCATGTGGCCGAATTAACGAGGGGTCGTACCCCCTAGAAGAGTCTAGTTCCTGACTTGGGGATAGAGGACGTAATCGTGCACTTAAGAAATGGGTACTCGGTGGTTCCTTTGGGTGTAAAAAGAAAGAACCGAACTGAATAAAGTGAATTGTATTATTGGAGATACAGGTAAATGTAACAAGGTCTACCGTTCTAAAGTAAGAAAAATTACTTACTGATTATGAAGTCACACACACACACACACACACACACACACATACACACACATACGCACACACACACGCGCGCGCGCGTGTAGTGGAGAAGAGCATATGAGTAGATAGTCACCCATGAATCCAACGAAAGTATAGAACTAATAACATTTTAATACGACGTTATTTTTATTCCCACGTATATAGAGGATTTTAATCAGAATAAAAGAAACGTATCTATGGGTCCTCACCTTAACATAATATATTATTTACACAAAAATTAAAAAGACTCCTTAGAGGTATGGTAAAAGGTATCATATCCGTAGTTAAATGTATAGGTGGTTCATATTTCCCGAAGAAAGAGAGTCGAAGTGGTTGTAAAGGATAAACGATAGAAAAAAAAAAAATTATCGGTAAGACTGTCCAAGTTCCACTATAGAGTAACACCAAAACTAAACGTAAAGGACTATCGATCACAAGCCTCTTCCGTCACCGTGGGGTGAGGTCATGAGAACGGACCTTTTAGGGTACCTACCTCCTCAGACTTTCCGACGTCAGGTACCCCAGCGACTCTAAACCTGTGTTGACTCGCTGAAGTGAAGGTGAAAAGTGAAAGTACGTGACCTCTTCCTTTACCGTTGAGTGAGGTCACAAGAACGGACCTCTTAGGGTCTCTACCCCCTCGGACCACCCGACGGTAGACACCCCAGCGTGTCTCAGCCTGTACTAACTTCACTGAATCGTCATAGTCATCACAATAACTACACCAGACAACCGATAGGATACACAGGACAAACCTTTTTACAGATAAGTCCGGGAGATGAGTAAAAAATTAGTCTGAAAAAAATAACTCAACTTACTCAAGAAATATGTCAAATCTATAATTGGGGAATTGTCTATGTATAGTAAACGTTTAGAGAAAAGGGCAAGTCAGTCAACGGAAACAAAACAACCACCGAAGGTAGTGACACGTTTTCGAAAAATCAAACTATAAATAAATAAATAAGTGAAAATTGAAACAACAGGAACGGATCCCTCTGTCTAGGTTTTTTACGTAACGAATCTGGTTACCTTTTACCAAATGACGAATACAAAAGAAGATCCTCAAAATATTAAAGACTAGATTACAAATTTAGACAATAGGTAAAACTCAAATGTAAACATATACCACATTCTTTCACTAGGTTAAATTAAAACTGTCGTACATCGACGGTTCAAAAGGGTTGTAGTAATAACTTCTCTTAAAAAAGAGTGAAATATAAAAACGGAGTAAACAGTATCTGGTTGTCTTGAGGCCCTCAACCACTACCTGTCCCTCCGGACCGCACGACGTTAAGTACCCCAGTGTTTCTCTACCTGTGCTGACTCGTTGACTTGACTTGACTTGACTTGACTTAACTGGTATACCCGAAGGATCTACCGTATCACTATTTCTTAGTCGGACAGTTACGTCCTCTATACTCAAACTAGGGACTCAGTCCTTTTAGGGGACCTCATTCTTTACCGTTGAGTGAGATCATAAGAACGGACCTCTTAAGGTATCCGTCTACTCGGACCGTCCGATGTCAGACACCCCAACGTTTCTCAGTCTGTGTTGACTCACTGACTCTCGTTAACTGGAATATTCGTGACCAAATAAAGACCCGAAAGATCAGACAAGCTAACCGGATACACAGACAAAAACACGGTCATGGTGTGATAAAACCAATGATATCGAAGTATCACATCAAACTTTGATCTTTCGTACTATAGAGGTCGAAACAAGAAAAAGTTCTAAAGAAAACTGACAAACGTTAGAAAACACGAAGGTATGTTTAAAATCTTAATAAACAATATGAAGACACTTTTCAAGATAACCATAAAACTATCCTTAAGGTAACTTAGATCTCTGACGAAACCCATTATATCGTTAAACCTGTTTTAATAAGAACATGAGGCATTCGATATGGAAAGGTGAATAAACATGGTAGAAGTTAAAGAAAGTAGTTACAGGATATCAAAAGTCTTATGTCTATAAACTGGAGGAACCAATTTAAATAAGAATAAAATAAGAAAAACTACGTTAACATTTAACCAAAAGAATTAAAACGAAGGACTATCAAGATCACTGTCAAAATGAAAGAGAAAAGGTTAAGTCCAAGGAAAATAAAGAAAAAGAAAAGACTAACAACACCGATCCTGAAGGTTATGACATAGTCTATTTTCACCACTCTCTCCCGTAGGAACAAAACAAAGACTATAAGCTCCTTAACGAAAGTCGAAAAGTGGTATTTTACGCTACAACCGATATCTAAACAGTATATACTGAAAAAATACAATTTCATACAAGAGAGATATGGATGAAACAAACCTCAATAATAGTATTTACTTACAAACTGAAAAAGTTTACGAAAAAGAAGTAGAGGAAACAAAACAATTACACCACATAGTGTAACCAACTAAATACCTACGATTCGGTACGAATTTAAGGACCTTTCTTAGGGTGAACTTGTACCACATACTACGAAAATCACACACAACTCTTAAAAACTTAGATTCAAATGGACCCTGTAACCGGACATTAAAAGGAAAAACACTACGGAGACAGATCAAACCTTTTATCCTATTACAACCAAATTATTTTACTCAAACTCACATACCGAAGGAGAATTTAAAAGATCTTACTAAACTTTTTCTATCCATAATTTAGAAGAATTTTACAAACCATCCTAAGTGAACACTCCAGTAGTCTTGGACCTGAAAACAAAAACCCCTTAAAAACTAATCACTAAATTAAAATAATGAGAATTAATGATTAAAGTAATTAGATAATTCTAAAAGATAAAGAAGTACTAAGTCAGAACTATTTATGAAGATCCATAAATAAAAAAGATCCAACAGATTAAACAAATGTAGAATCACAAGTATTATAAGAGTACTACGAAACACAAAGACAGTACAGTTGACATTAAAGAGGAGAAAGTAAGACTAAAATAAATAAACCTGAGAGAAAAGAAGAACTACTTAGACTGATTTCCAAGTAACTAAAATAAATAGAAAAGTTGTCTCGTTGAGAATAGAAGTAACTGAAAAAAGTTAACAGAAAAAATCAGACATAATATAAATAAAGATGAGACGAGAAATAATAAAGGAAGGAAAATAATTGAAACCTGAAATGAACAAGAAGAAACAGAACAAGGAAATACACAGTAAAAAGAGTAGAGAATTACTTTCGGACGTAGTAAAATTTGAAGGGATAATCTTCAAACGACTCGAACGACACAGGGTACCTAAAACCTTTCAATACGAAGGCAAAAGTAAACAGAGTCTATAAAAAGTAAACATACCTATTCCTTCCCTTCTCGCTAATGACACTTTACATAAGTCTAGGAAGAGGTATTGTTTCTGAATGTGCGGTTCCTTTTGTTGACACGACATATCGGAATAGTATGCAACCCCTTTCTGCAGTAGAGGTCGGAAGAAGATAGTTAGTTCAGAAAACCCAGTCCTTGTATCAATTGTCTCCAGTCCTGAAGTTCCTTTATCTATCCCTTAAGACATTCCTTCATTTCTGGACCTCTTTCATAGATGTGATGACCTCTTTGTGTTTACTTCCAGTACTAGGACGCTGTGACCGGGTGAATTTCTGACTTTAAACTATCCTTCTATGATCTTATTGGAAGAGGGGTGTGGGACGACGATTCAGTGAAGTCAACACAGGTTGAGATACGTTGGGGTATCTACCGTCGGGTGGTCCGAGGGGGCAGGAACCCTAAGAGGTCCGTTCTTATGACCTCACTCAACGGTAAAGGAAGAGGTTACGTACTTTCACTTTTCACTTTCCCTTCAGTGAGTCAGCACAGGTTGAGAAGTGTTCAGGTACCTGCCGTCGGGTGGTCCGAGGAGGCAGGTACCCTAAAAGGTTCGTTCTTATGACCTCACCCCACGGTGACGGGGTGTGGAATGGTGGTGTGTTTGTCCCCCGGTTACATTATTGTAACTTAATGTTGACTCCCCATGTTATGTGTTTGAGATATTTCTCTCTCTCTCTTTTTTTTATTTTTCTGTGATCTTCTTAAACTTCGGAGACCAGGCTAATTATATTTAGTAGTGAAATTTTGTAATTTCAGGACAAATATAGGGAAGGCTAATGAGTCATGTTGTACTGATCGAAAATTGGTTTTTTAATGGTTCAGTTCGACTTTCTTTTCTTTTTGTCAGACTTTGCTACTTGGTTCGTAGTCTTGTTCTGAATTTATATAGTGTCTACAACTTTAATAGTCTTTTAAATTTATTGATATCCTTAAAATTTATATGTAATTCGTGAGATTTCTTTTTTACCTGAAAGGACACCGAGTCTACGATTTCTTAGGTGGACGTCGACCCCTCTGGCCCCAATCCAGGGACGTAACCCTTCTAAGGGACCTATTCCCTTACTGTTGGATGAGGTCATAAGAACGGACCTCTTAAGGTACTTGTCTCCTCGGACTACCCGATGTCAAATATCCTAGTGTTTCTCAACCTGTGAAAGGGAAAGTGAAATATTCCCTTTTTCATCTGGCATACGTTTTTGTCTATTACACTTATCTTCCAGATTCTTTCTTACTTTTATTTAAGGCATTTAGTTTTTGTTTCATTATCTTTTCTTCTTATAGAAGGTACACCAATACTAATCTGACGTATGGTTCTTTCCTTAATGACTCGAACCTTTAAACAGTGATCTTTGAAGGGTTTGACTTTACATTTGTCTTTTGTATACACATTAACTTTATGGTTCTCCTCTTTCTTCTTTCCTATATTGTCTACTACAAGCACTTGATTACAACGGACTCTTGAAAGGTTTTAAATACACACGACACGAATCAGTGAATCAGTACAGACTGAGAAACGCTGGAGTACCTGACATCGGGTGGTCCGAGGAAACAGGTACCCCTAAGAGGTCCGTCCTTATGACTTCGTACTTAGGTACCCGAGGAGGATTATCCACAGTCTAGTGTTTAGGTCCTTAGAATTTCTTGTGGTTCGTCCTATTTATGGTACGGAAGGTGGTTTATTTGTGTTTGTTTGTTTTTTGTGAATCCCTATAATATCAGGTTGACGTCTTTTGGTTCCTGTTTCTCTTTTTAGAACTTTCTTTCAGTCTCCTTTTTTGTGGAATAGATGTCTTCTTGTTCCTATTCGTAATTATGTCTAAAGAACAGTCTTTAGTATGTTCGTTCTTCTTTCATCATACTTTATAAGTTTCAAGTTTCTTTTTTAAAGTAGGTGAATTTATAGTTTTATCTCGTTTTAATAGGAAATTTTGACTTTCTCTTTATTTATGAAAAAGTCTGTTTGTTTTTGACTCTTAAGTAACGGTAGCCTAGACGGATAATTCTTTACAATCTTCTTCAAGAAGTACTTTTTCCTTTTACTATATCCAGTCTTATTTCCTAGTTGTATTCCCTTCTCTTCCCTCTTATTTATTTTCACATATTTTATATTATAAAGTAAAAGAATAAGAGTCAACTAGATTTTCTATCGATGAATGAATTTCGTTTTTGTCATTGTTAATCACCTTCCTTATTAACCTCATAGTATTCACTGTCTTCCCTCCTTGACCTTTATGAGATTCCGTCCCCAGGGACCGGGGACACGGTACCTGACCACAACCAGGTACCGGTCAATCCTGGACCCGACGTGTTATCCTCCACTCTCCATCCGTTCGATCACTTGTTTCGAAGTAGCCATAAATGTTAGAGAGGGACAAGTGGACAGTCTAGTCTCCGTAATATAAAAGTATCCTTAAGTTTGGACTGACACTTGAGAGGTGCGTTCTAGGTCCAACACGTGAGGAACATTCTTAGATTACGGACTACTAGACTCTACCTCGACTCCTTCATCACGACTGTGACCCTTCATCGATGTTTATGTCTAATGGTAATCGTCTCTGCACTGACGTGTCTCTGGTATTATTTAGTTAACAAACGTGTGTCGAATGGTTTTAGGATAGTCACTCACCGTTGACTTCTTTCGATCACCTCCACTACTTTAAGGTCGACTCGATAAAGTTTAGGATTTCCTACTACGACACTTTTACCACGTAAGTTATACGGTCGTTTGAACCTTTTGAGTCGTCACTGGTGTCCTGACCTTTTCCAGTCAAACGTAAGGTTAGGGTTTCTTTCCATTACGGTTTCTTACAAGTTTGAAGGTGTACTAACGTGAGTAGAGTGTGTGATCGTTTCATTACGAGTTTTAAGAGATTCGGTCCGAAGTTGACAAACACTTGGTACTTGAAGTCTATAAGTTCGACCTAAATCTTTTCCGTCTCCTTGGTCTCTAGTTTAACGGTTGTAGTCAACCTAGTAACTTTTTGGTTCTCTTAAGGTCTTTTTGTAGATAAAGACGAAATGACTGATGTGGTTTCGGAAACTGACATACCTAGTGTTGTTTGACATCTTTTAAGAATGGTCTGGTGGACTGGATGACTCTTTAGACACACGGTCAGTTCTTCGTTGTCAATCTTGACCTGTACCTTGTTGTCTGACCAAGGTTTGTCCCTTTCCTCATGTAGTTTCGACATATAACAGTGAGACGAATAAATTGAATATGCGTCTCATGTAGTCCGTTTTACGCCCGACCCACTTCGTGTTCGACCTTAGTTCTAACGGTCCTCTTTATAGTCATTAGAGTCTATACGTCTACTGTGGTGGGAATACTGTCTTTCATTTCTTCTAGATTTCTCGGAGAACTACTGTCACTTTCTTCTCTCACTTTTTCAACCGAATTTTGAGTTGTAAGTCCTTTGATTCTAGTGCCGTAGGTCAGGGTAGTGAAGTACCGTTTATCTGCCCTTTTGTTACCTTTGTCACTGTCTGAAATAGAGCCCTCCAAGGTTTTAGTGACGTCTACCACTGTCGTGGGTACTTTAACTTTCTACGAACGAGGAACCTTCTTTACAATTCTGATTGGATCTATCGTATAATTTTTCGTCTCTGTAATGAAACAGTTGTTTCCAGGTAGACCAGTTTAGCTACCGAAAACGTTATCAGTACATACCTATAGTCTCCACCTGATATTTCTTTCGACTCGTGACTTCTTAACTACGAAAACTTGACATCACAACCTCTTCTGAGAACTCTCAGGGAACCTGACGTTCCTCTAGGTTGGTCAGATAGGATTTCCTTTAGATTTTACGATTTTTACGATTTCGACTTTGAGGTTATAAAACCGGTGGACTACGCTTCTTGACTGAGTAAACTTTTCTGGGACTACGACCCTTTCTAACTTCCACCCTCCTCTTCCCCTACTGTCTCCTACTCTACTACCCTACGGTAGTGGTTGAGTTACCTGTACTTAAACTCATTCGAGACCCTCAACTACTATCTGTTCTTTCGGACCACACGACGTCAGCTACCCCAGTGTTTCTCAACCCGTGTTGACTCGTTGACTTAACTTGACTCGATCACTGTCGGAAATTCAGTCTTAGACTATGAGTAGAAAAAGACGTGTACTGGGAGGGTACTAAAATAAGTGGTGATGACAGGACAAAGGGTGTGACACATGAACCAGAGTCTGTCAAAACCATTCAGGTGTTCGATTGGTATCGGTTTTACTTAGTCTTTTGTTTGTAGTGACCTTTCGAAGAAACTTTTCCCCCTTTCTGGGTTACTACTCTGTCTTCTGAGAAGACGACGAAGATTCAGTGAAGTCAGCACGGGCTGAGACACACTGGGGTATCTGCCGTCGGGTGGTCCGAGGTGGTTGGGACCCTAAGAGGTCTGTTCTTGTAACCTCACCCAACGGTAAAGGAAGAGGTCACGTACTTTCACTTTTCACTTTCCCTTCAGTGAGTCAGCAGAGGCTGAGAAGTGTTGAGGTACCTGACGTCGGGTGGTCCGAGGAGACAGGTACCCTGAAAGGTCCTTTCTCATGACCTCACCCAACGGTAACGGAAGAGGTCTTCTTCTGATCTGATTCGTTAATAACTTCTGGTGTTAAAGTATTTTACACGGACGTGACTCTTGTAGTAAGAATCACCGATTGACGTAACGATTTCGTTCTCGGGAAACGATAACCACTTCTCAACTAGGACGGACGGTAATTCCTGCAAATAACTCTTGAAAATCCTCTCCGACGTCAAGTTTTCCACCGTGTACAAGGAGAAAGTCGATCGTGGTATTGATCTGTTTCACTACTTGATCGTCTCCTATAACTCTGTTTTAACAGTCTCTCCTAATTACTCAGTAGCACCATGTCTTAGGTCCATCTGTTGTTCCACTGCTAACAAAAACACGTTCTGTAAAAACTCTTCCTACACGTACTCCAATACAATACACGTGAAAACAACGATTGGTTGTACCGTTGATATCTTGATAAGTTCAGAAACTTACTAATGTATAGTCCTTTTAACCTTAGCCAGTAGAACACAACCATATACGTGCCTGCCTCGTCGACGGTACTGACCTACCGTAAGACCAAAGTGATAAACCCAGTTTGTCCAGTGAAGACTTACACTCAGATACGTGACACAGTAGGTGTCTCTTTACGACCGATCGGTTCTTTACTGTGTACTTGAATTGTTACAAACCGTCCTACACTAATTTTACTAGTTGGCGTAATTTCATACACAGAAATTGAGTGTAGACAAGTGTGTCGAGACACTTCTCTACCGACGTCTCGTGTGTACGGGAGAGAATATGTGTCTTCACTCCACCGAAAGATTTCCATCTAGTGACCGGTCTCAAAAACTCATACTCTCAGTGAGGTCTCTAAAGAAAATCTGTTCGTCAGTGGTGACCGTCGCGTAAAGTATCATACCCAACGTTTTGAGCGAATGAACATACTGTATAGCTCGGAGGAGTAGTTTGAGTTAGACAGTGAAGTCCCTTTTTGTTGTTGACACAAGTTCAGTCGTCTAATTCACAGACGTGAGTTTCGGTTTCACCTTAGTACCCCCACTACTCACTTGTGACCCTAAAGACTGTACAAAGTTTGTAATCGTCTCTAAAACTTTCTCTGATTTAATCCCGTAAGAAAGAGGGTCAACCACGTAATAGTGGATAGAGTCGAAAGTTTCTCAAACTTGTAATGAAGGGTTGGTGTTTGTGAAGTCTTGACCCTTTCGTGTCTAGGTACTGGATAAACAATTATTCGGTCCACTTTAGTGTTTACTGTCGCCGGAATTCATACGAACTCTGTTGAAGTTTCGAGGTATGTAAGACCGAATTTCAGTTCCGTCGTATAGTACTCTAACAGTGTTTTCGTGACTTTTTTTGGACGAAGATAAAGGTTGTAGGATAGGAACACTTCGTCCCAAAAGACGTCCCGTCGTTGGTATCGTTCTAATACCTGATCTGACCTGTATTCGTTGTGTGAACTCCACAGTCACAGAGAAGATAGTCGGGGTTCTACCTTGGTAGACCAACGTTCTTTTCGAGTCCCAAGGGTGACTCAGACGTAATATTACTCAACCTATTAATAAAGTAATATACTGTGTTACATTATGATTATCTTTGTTTCACGTGTTATTTACATTACGTGAACTTAGTAGGGTTTGGTAGGGGTGGGGGACCAGACCCCTTTTTCAAAGAAGGTATTTTGGATCACGGTTTGTCGATCCCTTGTGACGAAATTACAAACTTTACGTAATTTATTTTCTATCTAGTCCCATCTAAAAAATTTTATCCTGTTTAAATACCCAATAAATGTTCCTTTGGTAAGTATATCGAAATTCTCTACTTTTTTTATACTGTCCGATTATGATTAGTTTTCTTTCCAAATCATTGATAATTAAAGCCTGTCTTATCCGTTTCATCTTAAGTCTTGACCCTTCTAACAGATCTTATTTCCCATAATGTATTATTATTTCCCTATATAAGATACTCTTCTATATCATTAGGATTGTACATACGTGGATTGTCGTAGTTTTATGTACTCCTTTTTAGGTATTGTCTTTTCTCTATCTCTGTTTAAATAACAATATCAACTTGCGAAATGGAAAGACAGTTGTCTGATGTGTCCGCTTTATTATCACATTTCCTATGTGCCAGACTAAACCCTTTTCTCATACAGTTCCGACACACGACAGTGGGACTAATAGATTGAATGTACGTCTCATATATACGTCTTACGGTCTGACTCACCTCGTGTTCGACCTTAGTTCTGACGGTCTTCTTTGCCATTGTTGGAGTCCATACGTCTACCACGGTGAAATTACCGTCTTTCACTTCTCCTTCATTCTCAGAGTACTACTCCCACTGTCCTCTCGTTTTTCGACCGTATTTTGAGTTGTAAGTTTTGTGATTCTAGTACCATAGGTCAGGGTATTGAAGTACCGTTTATCTACCCTTATTTCACCTTTGTCTGAAATAAATAAATAAATAAATAAATAAATAAATAAATAAATAAAAACCAGAGGCTTTAGTGACACCTACCACCGGCCTCGGTACTTTAATTTTCTGTAAATGACGAACTTTCCTTTCGATACTGTTTGGATCTGTCACATAATTTTTCGTCTCTGTGGTGCAACGGTTATTTCCAGGTATATTAGTTTCAATTCCAAAAAGGTCATCAATACATGTCTACACTCTCATCCTGGTACTTCTTCCGACTCGTAATTTCTTAACTACGAAAACTTGACACCACGACCTCTTCTGAATTCTCAGGGAATTTGTCGTGTCTCTAGTTAGGATTTCCTTTAGTTGTAACTTATAAGTAACCTTCCTGACTACGACTTCGACTTCGAGGTTATGAAACTGGTGGACTACGTTTCTCGACTGAGTGACCTTTTTTGGGACTACGACCCTTTCTAACGCCCGTCCTCTACCCCCGGTGTCTCCTACTCTGTCAACCTACCGTAGTGACTGAGTTACCTGTACTTAAACTCGTTTGAGGTCCTCTATCACTTCCTGGTCCCTTCGAACCACACGACGTCAGGTACCCCAGTGTTTCTCAGTCTGTCCCGACTTGTTGTTATTTCCTATGTCTCCTTGACTTGTCTTGATAATCAAAATAGAATTATCAACTGCGAATATCTTAGCTGTGAATATCTTAGGAGTTAGACTCTTTTGACTTTATGTTTTAGAAAAATCCAAACGTACGTTGTAAGTAGTTCTGTCCGGTGTAAGACCCGGTATTTTGTGTTACATTGTTCAAACTTTTCTGTCTTTAGTGTGATTCATATAAGAGTCTGGTGTTACCTTAATTTGGTCTTTAGTTATTTTCTTTTATTTAACTTTTAAGATTTTATTGGACTTTAAATTTTTAAGATTTATCGAGTAATCAGTTTTTTCAAATTTAACATTGAAATTTTTATATGAAACTTTTATTAATTTTCAATAGTTCCAAACACCCAACGTCTCTTTCATCACGAATCTCCCTTTAATATCGTAATTTACGTATAAAATCTTTTATCCTTTTTAAGTCGTAGTTATTGAATTCGGAACGGAATCATTCGAGATCTTTCTTTTCATTTAATTCGGATTGTGTTCGTCTTTTTTAATACTTACACTCTCGTCTTTAGCTATTTTGACTTTTGTCTTTTCATTTCCTCTTTTAGTTGTTTCAGTTTCGACCAATAAACTTTCCAGTCATTTTAACTATTTGGATATCTGTTCAGTTGGTTCTTTTGTCTTTTCTGTGCATAATTGTGATAGTTTACTTTCTCCCTAGTATTCGAGACTGGGTGACTGTAATTTCCCTAATATTTCCTTGTACTTTTCGGTACAAGTTTTTAAGCTATTGAACTTACTTTATCCAGTTAAGGATCTTTTTGTGTTTCCTGATGTTGATACGTTCTTCTTTCTTTATCGGAGTACATCCAATTTCTTTAATTAATTATTAATTATTAGAAGGTTTTTAATTTGACGATTCGGGTCTACTAAAGTGTCTATTTAAGATGATTTATTAATTCATTAACTTCTTGGTTATTATAGTTAAGTGGTGTTATAGAATATCTTTCATTTCCGTCTCTCTTGTTAAGAATTCATTAAGATACTCCGATCATAATGGAATTATGGTTTTGGTCTATCTATAGTTTTTTGTTTGTTTTTGTATTCATCGTATGTTTATGAACAGTAGTTATAATTACTTTTTTTCAAGTCGTTTATGTTCGTTCAACTTAAGTTGTTACATACTCTATTTCATATGTAGTACAAGTTGAAACTAAATTATGTCCATAAGTTCCGGTCAAATTCTAGACTTTTAGTTAGTTACATTAGGTGGTTTAATCCTTCGATTCTTTGTTTAATATACTATTATAGTTAACCATGTCTTTTTCGTAAAATGTTTTAAGTTATAGGTAAGGACTAAAAATCCTTCCTTTTGAGTCGTTTTATCCTTAACTCTCTCCTTGAAAAAGGTTAAACTATTTTTGTAAAAATTATTGAATATCAAATTGAAGTGTAAATTACTACTCTATGACCTACGACGGGAGGATCCAGTTCTTGTTCGGTTCCTACAGGGAAAAACAACGAGTATAAGTTATAGTATGATCTTCAGGACGAACACGTTATTCTGTACTTTTTCTTTACTTTCCATATATCTACCTGTCTTTCTTTATCATGACAAAAATGAGTGTTGACTGTACTAGTAAATCAATCTTTTGGGGTTTCTTAGATGTGTAAGAAGGTTTTGATTACTCATACCGTTATAGTGTCTTATTTTTCAGTTATATATTTTCGGTCAACAAAGAATACATGGTCGTTACTTTTTAGTTTTAACCTTTATTTTTTTAAGTGTTTTTACAGGTTTCTTATTTTATACTATTTAGATTGTTTTTACATATACTAGAAATGCACTTCTGATAAATTACGACGATTCTCTTTAATTTTACTAGATTCGTCTCTGTCTGATACAAGAACCTAAAATTTTCAGAATAATTCTACAGTCAAGAAAGGTTGAACCAGATAACAAAGTGTGTTAGGGTTAGTTTAATAGTCATTTGGTAAAATATTTATTGTATGACTAAGATTTCAAACTTACCTTTCCATTTTTTTATATCTGTTTCGTTATGACTTCTTGTTTGTGTCTCTTGATTTTTGAATTAAAGTTCTGAAATGATATTTCAATGTTATAAGTTCTGATTCACCATGACCATTTTCTTTTGTATCTAGTTGACTTGTCTTATCTTTAAAGTCTTTACTGAGTGACACCAAAAAAAGACGTTTACGTTAAATCACCGTTTTCCTATTAGAAAAGTTGTTTACCGTGACCTTACCAATTTATGGGTGCATAATTTTTGTCGTTGTTTTAATGGCTCAGTATCTACAATGTGTAATGTTTTTTTAATTGAGTTGCACCTAGTCTCTGAAATTTACGTCTCACTTTTTTGATAATGTTCTTTTATATCCTCTTTTAGAGAGATTGGAACCCAAACCACTACTAAAAAATCTGGGATTTTTAATGAAAGGTACTTTTTTAGTACCATTCAACCTGAAATAATTTTAACTTTTACAGAACACCTTCTGTGACAATTCTCTGCTTTTTTGTTCAGTGTCTGATCCTCTTTATAAAGGTTTTGTAAATAGGTTATTTTCTGAACATAGGTTTTGTATGTTTCTTGAGAATTTTGAGTCGTAATTCGTTTGTTCACTAGGTTAAATTTTTACCCGTTTTCTCGACTGTCGAGTATTTTCTTCTAGATGTCTACCATTTATTCGTATACTTTTCTACGAGTCGTATTAAAAAGTAATCCCTTTACGTTTAATTTCGTCGTTACTCTATAGTAATGTTTGGATAATCTTATTGATTTTAGGTTTTCTCACTATTGTTGTTAAGGACCACTCCTACGTCACGTTGTCTTTAAGAGTAAGAAACTCACGACCTTACATTTTACCACGTCGGTGAAACCTTCTCTCAAACTGTCAAAGTATGTTTTCATTTACATAATAGTGATATAGTAGGTCGTTGGTGTAAAGATCAATAGACGGTTCACTTAATTTTGAATACAGGTCTGTTTTTGGACGTGTGTTTCAAATATCGGTCAAAGAAGTATTAACGGGTTTGGTTTCCGTTGGTTCCACAGGAAGTTATCTACTTACTCACCTGTCCACATGTAGATAAGTCGCTTTATAAAAATTCTTTAAAATTTTTAAATTACTCGTTAGTTTGGTAACCTTCTGTATACGTATAGAATTTGCAAGTAACAATTTACTTTCTTGGGTCAGACTTTATGGATATGTGACATACCACGATAAAGATACTGTAACGACTTTTCTGTTTTGACGTCTCTGATGTTTGTCCAGTCACCAACGGTCCACAAATTCTTCCTTCCTTCCAACTTGTCCTCGTGTCCCTTTAGAAAAAACGGTCACTTTGATAAGACATACGATGACAGTAACCCCTACGTACTGTGATGTATAAACAGTTCGGGTATTTTGAAATGTCATGTCACTTGGAGTGACACACTTTTACGTTCTTCTTAGAAATCCACAAACCCTAGGGTCTTACGTTACGTCCGACTACTTTTTATTGGGTGACATAATGTTTACATGTTTTCTTGGAGTGGTCTTCCCCATCCCCGTTCCACGATTGGTTTCATTGAAACCTTCTACTCACTTCAGACATCCTGATTTCCGTATTCATGACAGAAGATTACAAATTTCCGTATTCATGACAGAAGATTACGAATTTCCGTATTCATGACAGAAGATTAGGGTGTCCCTAAGTCCGATTATTGAGAATTTCACGATATTTACATACGACCTTAACTTGTTAATTTTTTACCTGTCGTGGACCATCTTCGGTCTAAAAAGTGACAATTCTACACTTCAATGTCTGTTCGTTCTCTTCTGATTTTACTAGATGTACCATTACCTAGGGTCTTCAGATCTAAAACCGAAGATTGTGTTAAGAGATTCTTCTCCTTAATAGGAATCTATTCACCGACTAAGATTTTGATCCCGTCATTTCTCCGTGGTACTAGGGCCTTGTAGAATATCACGGACTTTCATTCTTTCAAGAGTGTGTTGAGTTACTAAACCTATACAGTTTCCCTTTCTTCTCGGTTGACTTTCTCGGTTTAGACCCTGTTAGATTTTGTATATTTCATCATAGTCTAATATTTGGTTTTCTATTTTATTTATAGGTGTACAATTATAACTATCCTGTATTTATTTAATGACTTATTTATTTATCTCCTCTCTCTGTTTAGAGGACCCGTCTTAAGGTTTATTAAAAATGTGTGTGAGATGAGAGTTCCTCGATCTCGTATTGAAAGGAGAGTACATGTACCATCGAAAGAAGGTTTCTCGGGTTAATTTATCACTCTATTTTTCTCGTGGAATCAAGTCTTTAGACATATTGTGATGGAGTAGGTCCATTTCTAATTGTAATTACCACCATTCGGTATAACTATCGTACAAGGGATTTATACTACACTACTCTTACCATGAAACCGGAAAGAGAGTTTTAGATTTTGGGGATCATCAAAAGAAAAAGGACTTCAGATAAAATAGACCATGATTGTAAATGTGAGGATACAAGAAAACTAACTAAAGACGTACTAACAATAGAAGGTAGGAAAATAAAAGATATAAATTTCAATCGAAGAAGATCTGTCACATATCAATCCAGTACGATAATTTAGGTGGGATTATTAGACAAAATTGTACCATATAAATCTTCTATAAATCTGGTAAATGTAAATTACAATAATAACTATACAATCCCGAATTCAGGTGATAAAATATAAAACAAGATGTAAAATGGAGACAAAAAAAAAAAGAAAGAGTACGATAGGACACTCAATGAAATCGTATGAAATCTTAACGTAAAACTAAAATTAGTTTTACGTTAAGATTTCATACGATTTCACTCACATAGAGAAACTTTTCGAGAAAATCCCCAACGAGTAAACCCATTTATTACTTCTTATCTCAAAGATCTAATATACCATTAATGTATAAATTAAAATATTCTTTAACAGTTTGACAAAAGTTTTCATTGATACGGTTAAACGAAAGGGTTATACTTAATGTCAACGAGAGATAAGGACATTCGACAACCATATCAGTGACAAAAAATCAAATCACTATGACTATCCATATTTCAATATGATATCACGAAAATGAAATATAAAGACATTACCAATCATTGTAACTTGTTGAAAACATATAAATAAACGGTAGGAAAATAGACAAACCGTGTCACAGACAATTTTATGAAACGGTGAAAATTAACTTAACCAACAGAAGGATGAGAATTTAAAACTCTCAAGAAATATATCAACCGGGAACTTACACCCCCTAATCCCCGTGGGTAGGGGATGGTCAGTTTTTAAGTACAAATTGTAATGTCCGACGGGAGACATAGACACAAAGGTGTGGATACCTAAGTTGATTGGTACCTAGTATATCAAGGTAACATGTCTAAATAACTTTTTGTAGGTGTATATTCATCTGGAGTGTTAAGTTTGGTTACACAAGACCCAGTTGTCGTATAAGACCTGTGTTCAGATGACACTCTATTGAATAAACGTTTATAAAATAAGGTCAAACAACGAACAAACAAAAAAAAATTAAGAGTAATCAATGAAAGTGTTTCGTAAAAAATTTTAAGTCTATTTCAAGACAAATTATTAAAACAGAAATTACTAACAAAAACCATAACACATATTTTTGAACAACGGATTGAGGTCAAGTACTTTTGAAAGATTATTTTTGAAGTATAAAAGTCCAAAATGTATATTAAGATCCTATTAAACTTAGTTAAAAATATATTATATACTCCAAATCCAGTTCTAAGTGAAAAGATGTATACCTATAGATTAACAAAGTCGTAGGAAACAACTTTTAAAAATAGAAAGGTACCTCTCGTTATACCTCCAAGACATTTTTTGACTTTTATCTCGATGGTATATACTAGTTCGTTAGGGTGAGGACTCGTGCATAGGTCTCTTTTGTGTTAAGTTTTTCTATATACTTGGGGGTTACAAGTGACGTCGTGATAAATTTTATAGGTTCTGTACCTTCGTTGGATCTACAAGTAACTGACTACTTACCTATTTATACATCATGTATATACATGTTACCTTATAAAGATCCGGTAGTTTTTCTTATTTTATTACGGTAAACCTCGTTGTACCTACTTGGATTTTAAATAGTATGATTCACTTCATTCAGTTTCTATTTATAGTCTACGATAGTGATTGTGCCCTTTAGATTTTTTTTATTTATTTATGTTTATTTAAATTAGATGTTTTCTCTTTATCTGGGTATCTGTATCTTTTCTTTGCATACCAATGGTTAGTCCTTTCCCCCCTAATTGTATAGGTACGATGACATATATTTTATCTATTGGTTGTTCCTAGACACACAAACACACACACACACGTACACACACACACACACATTGACTTAGTGAACCGACATGTGGACTTAACATTTAGTTGATGTAAAGTTAATTTTTTTAAATTCAAATAGGTAATAAATGACTTAACGAACATGTGGAGATAGATTTTTTGTTAAGATGTATAAACATATTATAACTGATAAGATTATGTCCTTATTCACTATATAGAGAAGATTCTAGATGGGGGGGTGGTGGTGTGTATGTATACGTTGTAGAAAACACATAACGAAGTAAAACACAAGTAAATCAGGTTAATAAATCCTTGCAATCGTTGGTTGTCCGGGATGTAACTGAAGATGACACAGAAACGTCAGAAAAGTTTTCTCACCTCTTCCAAGGGGTTGGACGTAATGAAGAATAATAACTTTCGTCTCTGTCTGAACGAATGCGTACGGGAAGTGTTTTAGTCGTCGGGGAGAAAGGTTGTAGTGTGCTTTATGTCTTTTGTGTAGTAGGGAGAGGTTAGAGAAGGAAGTGGAAGAGATAGGGTATATTTAGGGAAGTGTCTTCAAGAAAGTGAATGTTCAATGAAACATATTTACCTAAGGACATCCGGACTGGGACTGTACAGACTCAGGGTCACCTTTGTGTTGAATCGGAGTTTTACTCTGGGAGTATGATGTAAGTCCTATAAAAAGGTACAAAAGTCTACAGTTATTACTTTACTGACCTTGAACTTGGTTTCATTACTCTTGTCCTATTTAATCCGAGATCAGGTTCTAAAATCCGAAGGGATCACCGAGTCACTATTTCTTGGGCGGACGGTTACGTCCCCTGCGACCGAGCTAGGGACCCAACCCTTCTAGGAGGTTTCCTCCTTTACCGTTGAGTGAGGTGATAAGAACGGACCCTTTAAGGTACCTGTCTCCTCTGACCGTCCGATTTCGGGTACCCCATCTTTCTCAGTCTTTACTGACTCATTGACTCGTCCTCCTTCTCAGATTCTAAATTAATCTTGTTTCGTACTCCTTTTTCCACCTTACGTTCTAATGAGTAGTAAGAGTCGCCTCTTCGTACTCTACTAAGTAATTTTTTTACTCAAGTCAAGGTGAAATTCACCTTTATGTGTCGTCCTTCAACCTTTATATCCACTCTTGGAGACTCTTATATGTTACCCCTCGATAGTTATATTCCACTTTTTCAATTCGACACTCTTACTTACTAAAGAGACTCTCTCTTTAGTCTATCTTTTTGTTTTCTGGTTCCTAACTCGGAACTTTAATTACTCATCCTAAGTTCACCGACTGACATTTCTTGTCCACCATTTTATATAGTTAAATTCGTCTTTTCCCGATTAACTTTTCCCCGTTTACTGAAAGGAGACTACGTCTGTAGTTTAATTAAAACCAAAACTACATAAAAAAACAAACAAAACGAAACATACGTCAACGAGAACACAAAAAAGACCATAACTACGAGTCATCGTAGTGATAGGGAACTGGATCGGAACGAAATAGGAGAACTTCTCATTCCTTTATAAGTCCATTCTGACTTTAAAATGTGATTATGGTTGTTATACTATGTGACATTATTAGTAAAAGGTTGACATAGGAAAGTTTTTTCTCTAGTGGGGACGAAGTCAATATACCGATGGTCTATAAAAGACTAATAAACGTAGTTGTGTACTGATAAGGAACGTTTTGTTAGGATTCTCTGAGGGATATATAGGTCCTTAAGGTGTCTAATATATGTTCCAAAAGTTTTATGCACAAATCAAAAGGTTAATATTTCATTGTATACGGGTAAGACCTTTTTAATTCTAAGATATTTTTATGTATTTCTTCATTTATACTTACTAAGTTTTTAGGTTGATTGTCCTGTAATGTCATTCGTGTAACAGATATCAAACAAATTTTATAATAACTCTATTATAAAACATATTTTTCAGTGTAAAACAAAAAAGTGAATGATATCATTTTCGAAAACAGATATGTTAATGTCTAAGAAGTATTCGTATTATAAATTTCCGAAGTTTTACAAGGTATCATATTGACGAATTACAAAAGTCAGTAATTAATGAAAAGTCGTAAACCTGAGGTTAGAGCAAAAAGGAGTCATGTTTTTTTTAACATTCTTTGACACCCGAGATTAAAAATTTTCTTAGGTAAAACTCAGTAAGAGTTTACTTTGTCTAAATTATACTTATAGTTAAAGGCAATTTACGTTTTCCCACTACAAAGTGACCCAAGATTATACAAGTCCAGGGGAGACATATGCTTTAATGGTGTCAAGTGTTTTTACCAGGTTACTAAAAAAAAAGGATTCATTACTTATGTTTGGATCTCAATTAGGAAGGGAAGTCACATAATTGGGGGTTTAGAGAGAACATTATTGAGAATTAAAGAAAGGAAATTTTTTTTAGTTGGTTTAATGAAAGTTAGTAATAGACGGTGTTTCAAGTAACCGAAAACCAATAAATGTCTGTAAGACATGTTATTACTCTCTTCTCGTAGATAGAATTAATATAAGTTCATGTGTCTAGTCACATGGACATCGAAATTCTTTAATAGAATTCCGAAAGGACTACAAACGAAGACCCTGAACTGAGATTACTATTACACGTGTGACCTCAACCCCATACACTTTAGGTTCCGTCTACCAATACTAACACCCAATTTTTAACTGGTTGTCAAACCTTTTATAAAAAGTTGACTTCACTAAAAATGTTGTACGTTAGACTCATTCATATCGAAGTTTTGTCGGTATCTCTCAAAAGAGGTATTGGAGAAGAAGAAAATATGAAATAAGAAAAAAAAAGAACAGAGGAATAGGGAGAAATGGATGTTTCGATATCACTTCTAGAAGTCAAACCGGGAATACACCGGAGTGGTCTGATCTTTTCTGTACCTCACTAGACCATGTCAGAAGTAAAATACGTACTACATGGACTCAGGACTTTTTGAATACCCTGGACAGGCTGTTACATGTCGAGGATCAGTACCGACTAAACTTTCGCCGTATAAAAATTTTTATGATATGATGTAGTTTTTCTACCTTTTAATTTTCAATCTATTTGTACATAAAGGGGACCTTACCCTTTACTAAGTCACCTTTTTAGACTCTACTGGAAGTCAAGTCAAGTCAGCGAGTAAGCACAGACTGAGAAACGTGGGGGTACTTAGTGTCACGAGGTCCGGAGGGACAGGTAGTGGTTGAGGACCTCAAGTGAGTATGAGTACAGGTAGCTCAGTCACTACGGTAGGTCGGTAGAGTAGGAGACAGTAGGGGAAGAGGAGGACGGGGGTTAGGGAGGGTCGTAGTCTCAGAAAAGGTCACTCAGTTGAAAGCGTACTCCACCGGTTTCATGACCTCAAAGTCGAAATCGTAGTAAGGAACGTTTCTTTACGGTCCCGACTAGAGGAAGTCTTACCTGACCAACCTAGAGGAACGTCAAGTTCCCTGAGAGTTCTCAGAAGAGGTTGTGGTGTGAAGTTTTCGTAGTTAAGAAACCGCGAGTCGGAAGAAGTGTCAGGTTGAGAGTGTAGGTATGTACTGATGACCTTTTTGGTATCGGAACTGATCTACCTGGAAACGACTGTTTCATTACAGAGACGAAAACTTATACGATAGATCCAACCAGTATTACAAAGAAGGTTCCTCATTCGCAGAAAAGTAAAGTACCGACGTCAGTGGTAGACGTCACTAAAACCTCGGGGGGTTTTTATTTTAGACTGTGACAAAGGGGACAAAGGGGTAGATAAAGGGTACTTTACTACCCTGGCCTACGGTACTAGAAGCAAAAGACTTACAACTCGAAATTCGGTTGAAAAAGTGAGAGGAGAAAGTGAAAGTAGTTCTCCGAAAAATCAAGGAGAAGTGAAAGACGGTATTCCCACCACAGTAGACGTATAGACTCCAATAACTATAAAGAGGACCGTTAGAACTAAGGTCGAACACAAAGAAATTAAATTTTTTTTTTTTTTCAGAAACTTTGATGTTTACGCTTACGTTTCCGCACTTATTCAGTTACTTCTTGATCCTGTGTTCAGACTAAGTGCCAAGGAGACGAGGTGGGGTCGGTGGCACTTCCCTTTCTGCCTCCAGACCTTTGAACAGGAAGGGTCATTAGAACATGACTTATGAACGTTCCGAATACCCAATTCCGTAAAAACGGTCCAACGTTTTTAGAACGTGTATAAGAGTGAATAGGATCCTAGTTTGAAGGTTATATAAAAGAAGAGTTCTGTTTGTTCTAGAAGGGGTTTCACTGAAAAGGAGGTGAAATAAATGTATTTACCAACCTTGAAAATTTACTGACAAACAGAATGACTTCTTTCTCTTTTTGTTCTCCCTTTTATAATCCAAGACGAAACGCCCCGTGGGTTACTGAGCTCAGTTACTTTCGAACTTTTGTTCTATAGAGACAGAGAGGGTCACACTGATTCGTGGATCTTAATACAAAACATGTTGGGTCAAGTGGTAATTCATAGATGCCCTCCTTTCTTTATAGATTCCTTTCCTCATTCTTCCTCTTTCTTCTCTTCTTTCTTAGTAACACCTACTTTTGATTGGTACACAACCTGTAAACTGAATGTCAGGATAAAATACGATTGTTTCTAAAATAGAGACAAATCGATAACTTCCCTTATTTCAAGTTTCAAGTATGGATCAATTCCCCGGTACCTCTCTCTCTCTAAATTTGAGAATGGTGAAGTCAAAAGGGACAGAAGTACTGGTATGAAAGGAACCTAATAACAATTGTCGAAGGATTGTCTAAAGGACCGAAGGTAAGGACGACGTGAGTTTTGGCAGTCATGAGTTGTTGGTCTCAGAAATATTTTACATTCAGTCTAACGTCACTAGAGACGAAATTAATAAGACTACCGAAAGGAAACATGGATCTTACTTTACGTTACTGAAAAGATACAGACGTTTCTGGATGGACTGGAATAGAGATTGGAGTGTTGGAGTAAGAGTAAACGATGGGAGGTCACTGTGATGGTTCGGATTTAGGTCGAAACCCATGAAGTTAAACGAGAAGGGGAATGGAAGTCACGAGAAAGGGTATATAGACGCCTACCGTTAAGTACCGGATGTCCGGTTTAAGTTGAGGGTCTGAGGACAGACAAAGATATTTATTTTAAACTAACCATGTGTCGGTGTGGGAAAGTTGCTAAAATAGTCACTTACGAAAACGTCCTGTTACCGTCTGAACATATCAGTCCTGTCTCTGGTGAACTCGACGTTTCGGATATTATAAATGATAGACCAGAAAAAGTCCCTTTTTTTTTTTTCTAACGATTAGGGTCAGGATCTAATACCAGACCAACCAAGATAGACAGTGGGTCTTCTCCACAGGTAAAGTTTACAAGTTTCTCTCCAGAACGGACTGATAGGTGAGATCTTATCGAGGAACGGTATTTGGTACGGTAGAACATAATGCCAGGAATATTGTAAATACCCAAAGGACCACCGAGTCGACATTTCGTAGATGGACGTTACGCCTTCGGTGTCCTCTGTACCCAAGTTAGGGACTCAGACCTTCTATGTGACCTCCTACCGTACCGTTGGGTGAGATCATAAGACCGGACCTCTTAGAGTACGTATCTCTGACCGCCCGATGTCAGGTGTCCTAGAGTTTCTTAGTCTGTGATCTCACTGAATCGTGTGTACGTGTGTGTCACCGAGTCTTCATTTCCTAGGTAGACGTTACGCTCTGTGTCTGAGTTAGGGACCCAGTCCTTTTGGAGGACCTCTTCCTTTACCGTTGAGTGGTAGTATACGAACAGACCCTTTAAGATACCTGTCTCCTCGGACCACCCGATATCAAGTACCCCAGTGTTTTCTCAACTTGTGTTGAATCGTTGATTTATTGTTATAAATGAAATGAGTAAATAAAGAAATGAACAAATGATAGATTACGGGGAAAATCTTATACATGAGGTCCTCTCAATACTCTGTAAGATTTAAAATAAATGTTGTAAACAGCCAATAATTGTATCTTATCGTTACGGTTTCTTACGAGTTTGATGGCGTGTTAACGTGAGTAGAGTGTACGATCACTTCATTACGAGTTTTAAGGGGTTCAGTCCGAAGTCGTTATGCACTTGGCACTTGAAGGTCTACAAGTTCGACCAAAATCTTTTCCGTCTCCTTGGTCTCTAGTTTAACGGTTGTAGGTGACCTAGTAACTTTTTCGTTCTCTCAAGGTCTTTTTGTAGATAAAGACGAAATAACTGATACGGTTTCGGAAACTGACACACGTAGTGTTATTGACACCTTTTAAGACTTTCTCTACCCTTATGGTCTGGTGGACTGGACGGAGAACTCTGTCATACGTTCAGTCCTTTGTTGTCAATCTTGACCTGTACCTTGTTGTCTGACCAAGGTTTGACCCTTTCATCATGTAGTTCCGACATATAACAGTGGGACGAATAAATTGAATATACGTCTCATGTAGTACTCTTTGTGACCCGACTCCCTTCGTGTTCGACCTTAGTTCTAACGACCCTCTTTATAGTTATTGGATTCTATACGTCTACTATAGTGGGAATACCGTCTTTCACTTCTCTTGATTTCTCGGAGAACTACTTTGTCTTTCTTCTCTCACTTTTTCAACCGAATTTTGAGTTGTAAGTTTTCTGATTCTAGTACCGTAGACCAGGGTAGTGAAGTACCGTTTATCTACCCCTTTGTCACCTTTGTCACAGTCTGAAATAAAAAAACCCGAGGTTTTAGTGACGTCTACCACTGACGTCGGTACTTTGATTTTCTGCGAATGAGGAACCTTCCTTTCAATACTGGTTGGACGACGACGATTCAGTGAAGTCAGCACAGGTTGAGACACACTGGGGTATCTGCCGTCGGGTGGTCCGAGGGGGCAGGGACCCTAAGAGGTCCGTTCTTGTGACCTCACCCAACGGTAAAGGAAGAGGTTACGTACTGGTTGGATCTGTCGTATAATTTTTTGTTTCTGTAATGAAACAGTTGCTTACAGGCAGATCAGTTCCGATACCAAAAAAGTCACCAGTACATACCGACACTCTCAACCTGATGTTTTCTTCGACTCACGACTTCTTAACTACGAAAACTTGACACCACAACCTCTTCTGAGAACTCTCAGGGAACCTGACGTTCCTCTAGGTTGGTCAGGTAGGATTTCCTCTAGTCAGGACTCACAAGTAATAATTCTGATTGCGACCTCAACTTTGAGGTTATGAAACCGGTGGACTACGCTTCTCGACTGAGTAAACTTTTCTGGGATTACCACCCTTCTTCCCCCGTCCTCCTCTTCCCCTGCTGTCTCCTAATCTACCAACTTACCGTAGTGACTGAGTTACCTGTACCCAAACCCACCTGAGGCCCTAAACCACTACCTATCCCTCCGGACCACACGACGTCAAGTAGCCCAGTGTTTCTCAGCCTGTGCTGACTCACTGACTTGACTTAGAGAACTATTTATAAAAATTATTCACTTATATACTACCTTTACGAATCCAAAATAATAAGGTTTTGAGTTATAAAAGGTGAGATAAAAGATTGTTGTTTTCTTACAAGACCGGTTTTCTTTCTTGTTACATATTAATTAATTCGTTTAAAACAAGTTAGGACGTCTAGATAAAACCTAAGTCATTTCTATCTGTAGTATGGTGGGAGTCCTTTTGGTATTTCAGATACTTTACGTCTCATGTGTAAACATCCCACGTGACGTTGAATTAACCGTCCCGGTATAGTGTCTAGATAGACATTGGTGGTCTGTTTTCGTAGACCTTCCAAAGGTACCCCTCTCTTTAAACAAGACCTACTGAGGATCTTTTGTGAAGTTTCATTCGTCAAACAGAAAACATGAGTCGTTGAAACAAAAAGAGGAATGTCGTTAGGGGAAGAAGGCAATTACGTTAACGACTGGAGGACGACTGATTAGGACCACATAAATTCTGTGGGTCAAGTTTCAGGTGTTCGTTCTGTCGGTGGGTACGAGGACTGTGAGAAAAGGAAAATAAGAACTATAAGTCAGGATTTCTGGAAGTAATCGATGACTTTCAACTATCATTATTGTGATCAGTCCATTTATTTCTCGACTACCGTTCAGTCGAGTACCTAACGGGGAGACACTCACCCGGGAACAGGATCTTTCAAGTGACGGAAATGAATTTACCAGTAATTCTTTATTCAATAAAGGTTAGGAAACCATTTGCTTCAATGGTCATGATTGAAATGAAAGTCCTATAGTGACTTACACATTATGTGATGGTTTGTTAAGAACAAACCTCAGTCTTACTGGAATTGTTTAACCTCGTAGACTTAGTGAATTGTTCAGACATTTCACTTCCAGATCCTAACCTACTAGAGATTCAGGAAGGTCACTGATCTTGGATGCAAAGATTCTACTCGTGGTCTCTGAACTCCCGTCTCGTTTTCACACTCCTAATACCTGTAACTCCAGTGTAACCACCCTCAATATCACGACACACGAAACACCTTTTAAGGAATTAGAAAGTCTCGGGACCAATATGATAACTTCATTATCATTACGGACCAATATGATACCTTATCATTACGGACCAATATGATACCTTCATTATTACGGGTCGAAAAGACGCCAATACTCTAATATTACACGATTAACGTATATTTCGTGAATCTTGACATGGAACGATTGTTTATCTTCGATAAAAGTAATCATAAAACTATTATACGAGATTAAAGTTATTTAAATACCATCATATTATAACTTATAACGTAATCAATATAAAAATACTTTGATAGTAGAAGTCAAGTCAAGTCAACGAGTCAGCACAGACTGAGAAACGTTGGGGTACTTAGCGTCGTACGGTCCGGAGGGACAGGTAGTGGTTAAGTGCCTCAAGTGAGTCTGAGTGCAGGTAGCTCAGTCACTACGGTAGGTCGGTAGAGTAGGAGACAGCAGGGGAAGAGGAGGATGGGGTTTAGGGAGGGTCGTAGTCTCAGAAAAGGTTACTCAGTCGAGAAACGTACTCCACCGGTTTCATGATCTCAAAGTCGAAGTCGTAGTAAGGAAGGTTTCTTTAGGGTCCCGACTAGAGCAAATCTTACCTGACCAACCTAGAGGAACGTCAGGTTCCCTGAGTGTTCTCAGAAGAGGTTGTGGTGTCAAGTTTTCGTAGTTAAGAAACCGTGAGTCGAAAGAAGTGTCAGGTCGAGAGTGTAGGTATGTACTGGCGACCTTTTTGGTATCGGAACTGATCTACCTGGAAACAACTGTTTCATCACAGAAACGAAAAATTTTGTGACAGATCAAACCAGTGCCTCTTCCGTTACCGTGGGGTGAGGTCATGAGAACGGACCTTTTAAGGTACCTACCTCCTCGGACCACCCGACGTCAGGTACCCCAGTGACTCTCAACCTGTACTGAGTCACTGAAGTGAAAGTGTAAAGTGAAAGTACGTAACCTCTTCCTTTACCTTTGGGTGAGGTCACAAGAACGGACCTCTTAGGGTCCTGCCCCCTCGGACCACCCGACGGCAGATACCCCAGTGTGTCTCAACCTGTGTTGACTTCGTTGCGTCGTCGTCGTCGTCGTCGTCGTCGTCGTCGATCCAACCAGTATTAAAAGGAAGGTACCTCATTCTCAGAAAATTAAAGTACCGACGTCAGTCGTAGAGGTCAATAACCTCGGGTCTTTATATTTCAGACTATGACAAAGGTGACAAAGGGGTAGATAAAGGGTACTTCACTACCCTGGCCTACGGTACTAGAAGTAACAGACTTACAACTCGAAATTCGGTTGAAAAAGTGAGACTACGACCCTCCCTAACCCCCGTCCTCCTTTTCCCCTGTTGGCTCCTACTCTACCGACCTATCGTAGTACCTGAGTTACCTACACTCAGACTCACTTGAGGTCCTCTACCACTACCTGTCCCTCCGGACCGTACGACACTAAGTACCCGAGTGTTTCTCAGCATGTATTGACTCACTGACTTGACTTGACTTGACTTGAAAGGTGAAAGTGGAAGTAGTTATCCGAGAAATCAAGAAGAAGTGAAAGACGGTATTCCCACCACAGTAGACGTATAGACTCCAATAACTATAAAGAGGGTCGTTAGAACTAAGGTCGAACACGAAGAAAGTCGGATCCCAAAGAGTACTACATGAGACGTATCTTCAATTTATTCGTCCCACTGTTATATGCCGGACTACATGAGGAAAAGGATAAACCTTGGTCAGACAACAAGGTACAGGTCAAGATTGACAACGAAGGACTGGACGTACATTCAAAGAGTTCTCCGTCCAGTCCACCAGACCATAAGGGTAGAGAAAGTCTTAAAAGGTGTCAATAACACTACGTGTGTCAGTTTCTGAAACAGTATCAGTTATTTCGTCTTTATCTAAAAAAAGACCTTGAGAAAACGAAAAAGGTACTAGGTCGCCTACAACCGTTAAACTAGAGACCAAGGAGACGGAAAAGATTTTGGTCGAACTTATAGACCTTCAAGTGCCAAGTGCATAACGACTTCGGACCGAACCTCTTAAAACTCGTAATGAAATGATCGCACACTCAACTCACGTTAACACGCCATCAAACTCGTAAGAAACCGTAGCGAGTAGAATCTCTTCTCCGTTTTGTATGATCGTATTTAAAGTCTTTTGACCTTTTCGACTCTTCTTCACTATTATACTTGGTTGTATCTAATCCAGTGTATAGTCTTAAGTCCACCAATTAATCGTGTCAAGGTGTTTCCTTGAGACTGGATAACAACTGAAATTTAGTTTTGAAGACAACAGTTTCCTTCTATAATTCCTGACTTCCTCTCTACCTGAACTCAACTGGAAACGGGAACTTGACTACCCGACGAGGACTATTACATTTTGTTTATCTTGGACAGAATAAAATTGGTTCCAAATTTTTCCTTCCATGTTCAACATTCATCAAAAAAAAATCAGATTTACACCAATCTGTCACCGAGAGGATACTATTCCTCTGAACTCTGAACCATTTTGAGGAATAATGTAAATGGTTTAAAAAATCGTAACTTTTGGAGATGAAAGGTTTGAATAGGTTAAATAAGACACATTACTTTACTTCTTTTAGTATAAAGGGTTTTAAGGAGAATCCCTCTGAAACATAAATAAGTTTTCTTTAATGAAAGAAACCTCATACTCTGGGATTCCTTTACGAGTTCATTGTGTTATGTCGTTAATTTAACAAGGCGGATAATTTTCCTACTCTTTAAAATTGTTCTCTCCTAAGATTTCTCTTTCTTTACCTGGTCATTCCGTCTTTCTGTTATACTCCTTACCCACTTTCCGAATCTCGCCCCTCTCTTGGGGATAACCAACTCACCGTCTCTTCTCTTACACCTTTTCTAGTCTTCACAGATTAAACCTCCCCCACAATCCGACAAACGAAACTCACATGTTGTATTTGGGGAAGAAGACAAAGGGTATTCTCTAGAAGTTCTTACGGTAGAAATAACGAATGAACACTAAAATACCCAATAAAACATCTGGACCTCTTCCCGACTCGAGACACAAGTTCAATCATGTCCCTCTTTTGTTACAAGGACCCTTAGGATTGAATCTTTTGTCACTCCTACCCCCTACCTCTCGATTAAAGATTCGGTCTGTATTAGTATAAAGAAATACCACAGAGTATTATAAAAAATTACTTCAAAAATTTTTGACTGAGTAGACAAGATCATATACCTTTTAATTCTGGTCTCTCTGTCCTCTTGAGTTTTAGTACTATCCTTATGGGAGGGGTTTCCCTCTGTCTTTTAATCTTCCACCTCAAGTCCCTTGACAAGGCATTTGAGGGTAGTCTGATAGGTGGGAAGGGGATGGTCTGCGGAAAGGTCGAATAGGGAACCTCTTAAAATGGGAATGAAATAGATACTGTCACGACAGGTCTTCTTTATAATACGTCCGGTGTATCATTAAAATTAAAAAGATCGTCTGTTTGAAATTTTTTACATTTTGATTTCTTCATTTAAATGTATTATATAAATAAATTGAATTATAAAGATTTTATAATGATAAAACGGTATATTATTAGTCGTATTTTAATAATTACTCCATCAAAATGTAAAAAATGTGTTTCAGAAACTTTAAGTTACGTATAAAATATAAACATCGTGTCGAGTTAACTCTGACTGGTGTAAAGTACACGAGTTACCGATGTACACTGAGCACCGATGGTAAGACTTGTCGTCAATTAACTTCCACACTTAGGATATGTGTTAATATTAGAGTCTGTTCATCTCCAGTAAAGGTCGACATAGGTACCTGTTTACCTGTCACTTAAGTACAACCGTCATAATTAACATATCGTAAATCTGTACCTTTTAAATAAGAATTTAATACTTATTCACCAAATTCGTTCACTTGGGTCGTTAATAACGTATAATGATGTACACCGATAACTTTATTCGTGAAGGTATATAATGGTGTAAATTAGGAGAGTTTCTTTGTGGACTACTTCCTACTAATAACTCTAACTTTGTCATCTGGACACAGGTTATAGATAAAGTGGGAAGAAGAGTAAACGGAAAGACTTCCCGTCTCTCACTTTACGATTTACGACACAAAGGGTCTGAGGGACCTTTGATCCCAAGAGTTACACTAAATCTCAGTTAGTCTATGTGAATACACTCTGAGCTTCCGACCTTAACTCCGTCTCTGACGTAAACCACCCCCCGTGTCCTTGACTCAAAAGTCGTTGTCTTAATTTCTCTGTACGGCAACAGGTCAGAGACGAACACTTATAATTCGTCTCAGGATCCCTAGGTAGGATCGTTTCAGGATCCCTAACGACCCTGTCTAATCTCGTTTATGTCGTCTATGTCGTACCCCTCCGTCACCGTTATCACCGTCACAGAAAGATTAATTCATCTGAAAACTTATATCACTAAAGGGTTACTATCGGTGTTTAACCCATCCAAGATTTTCTTAGACGTAGGATTGAGACTTTTGTTTTGGTTATTTTTTGTTTGTTTGTCCTCAAAGGACCTACTGAGTCAAGACGTAACATTTACGTCTTCAATAAGGAGTCACGAGAACCGATCTAAGATAGTGAGAGAGGGTTACCAAGGTATTCGGTAAAGGTGTCTCGTGGTGTGAGTGGGTAGTGTAGTTACTATACGATTAATCCGCCCCACTCAAGTTCTACCTATTGTGTGACTTCCCAAACCATTCTGTACGTATGATGTCTACACACACACACACGAGTCAGCATAGGCTGAGAAACGGTGGTATACTTGACATCAGGTGGTCCAAGGAAACAGGTACCTTAAAAGGTCCGTTTCTATGACCTCACCTAACGGTAAAGGATGAGGTCCCCTAGAAGGGTTGGGTCCCTAGTTTGTGCACAGAGGACCTAGAGGACGTGGAGGACGTGTCCGTCCGTCTAAGAAACGGTAATACGGTGGACCCTTCGGGAGTCATGATACCTCTCTCTCTTTATTTAGGACTTGTAACTCTTTAAACGGCAAAGTTTAAATCTCCAGGTAACTAGTCTCAATACCGCACTGTAGGGGAGGTTTCGGTTGTCGTTTACCGATATGGAATGGTGTAAAACGTTCGTGGTTACGGACGATACCATTCGTAACCATTCGTGGTTACGGACGATACGGGGAAACTTAAGACCTCCGGAATAACAGGGGTACACCGATATTACAAGACCGGGAATATAATGTACTCTTCGAAGGTTGAACTTCGGACTGGATGTTATACTTTTCCGACACAACGTCTAGGTCCAACTCCATGTTAGTCGATAGTGAACCCGACATACTCCACCGTGTTAAATAACACGACCTTCACAGTTACTATCCTTTCTAACATCACCTCTTAAATACTGTTTGAGGTCCTTTTACTAGTGTCGTGTCTAGAGACTCCAAAACATCTTTGGAGTTTGGTAGGTTTGGTCTTTTAATGTATGTGTGTAAACCTTTTGGATGAACCCGGGACCATCTTTGTCTTACAAACGATTGTCCTGTGGTTCACTGGTACGTAGATCTTTACAGGAAATCCTCGACCTAGGATACACTGGACGTTTCAGTCTTTCAGTCATTGTTAGGTAATATTCTCGGTTATCATGTATACTCTAAACCATGTTCATCCTGGGCTTCCGTGTTCGTTCGAGGTTTTTGTACATTAGATCTAGGGTTACAGTCGATGGTACCAACGTAGTCGTTACAGGAGAGAGTTGAGTGACACTACCAACAACCCCACCCCCAAAACATATCGGTCGATGTTTCTCCACTCCCCTCGACGACGAACCGAATGTTTACACAATCTAGTTATACACCCACGTTCATTTATTATGTACCACTGACATGTCGGGGCCACGACTTATTGTTGGATACTGACGGTGGACCTGAAAAAGGAAGGTTTCTGATCGTCCATTCTTTTTCTCTGTAATAGGACCAGTCCAAATAGTCACGACTAGTCGTACTTCTCCATCCTTGGAAAAACGTGTTACCCCTGTCCCACCTTATATACACCTTGAACTACTATGTGAGCCTGTGAAGAAACATGAGGGAACAGGTCACCATTAACATTTACCTACCCACTCGTTGGAGACGGACGTTTCCTATACTAATGGTCCTTCAGTCTTTAGAGTCCATACCTCCAAACCACTGTGGTGTTCACTAGGTGGTTTTGGAACTCACCACTATCGACTCCTACTTCCTATGAATCTTTACTATTAATTCCTTCCTTTACTAATCATAGTCAACACCGAGGGTCTGGTTGACGTTACTACTTCCGACATTAAAAGAAATGAGAGGAGGTAGAAGATCCAAGAGGAAGTTCTTTTCTCTGACTTACCTTGTCAACTATTCGATGGAGAACTTAGGTGAAACCTATACCTATACACGTTGCATTCCATACCTGATACCGTCTGTGCCTAGATTTTCTGAGAAGTCTAAGGGGAAAGTTCTTTCCTAAGCAGTGGACATACACTCCTCATACCTATCGACTTTAAGAGTTTGAAGAAGTCTAGACGGACCTGAAGACTCAGTTCCACTGTTGTGAACACCCTTAGGGAGGTCGGTTTAGACTCCATTTTACCGGATTCGTAAAGGTGGTCACACCGTAGACATTATCCGTCATTAAAACGGTCACAAGGGATGACCCGATCGTCTCTGACAGTCTATATATGGTACTAGACTACTGAGTGGGACGGATTAGAACGAAGAAGGGAAAAGGAAAGTAGTCAAGTCAAGTCGGTGAGTCATCATAGGCTGAGAAACGCTGGAGTACTTAGCGTCGTACGGTCCGGAGGGACAGATAGTGGTAGAGAGCCTCAAGTGAGTTTGAGTGTAGGTAGCTCAGCCACTACGGTAGGTCGGTAGAGTAGGAGACAGTAGGGGATAAGGAGGACGGGAGTTAGGGAGGGTCGTAGTCTCAGAAAAGGTTACTCAGTTGAGAAGAGTACTCCACCGGTTTCATGACCTCAAAGTCGAAGTCGTAGTAAGGAAGGTTTCTTGTGGGTCCCGACTAGAGGAAGTCTTACCTGACCAACCTTGAGGAACGTCAGGTTCCCTGAGAGTTCTCAGAAGAGGTTATGGTGTCGAGTTTTCGTGGTTAAGAAGCCGCGAGTCGAAAGAAGTGTCAGGTCGAGAGTGTAGGCATGTACCGGTGACCTTTTTGGTATCGGAACTGATTCGTCTGTAAACAACCGTTTCATTACAGAGACGAAAACTTATACGATAGATCCAATCATAATTGAAAAGAAAGTTCCTCATTCGCAGAAAATTAAAGTACCGACGTCAGTGGTAGACGTCACTAAAACCTCGGGGGTTTTTATTTCAGATTGTGACAAAGGTGACAAAGGGGTAGATAAAGGGTACTTCACTACCCTGGTCTACGGTACTAGAAGCAAAAAACTTACTACTCGAAATCCGGTTGAAAAAGTGAGAGGAGAAAGTGAAAGTAGTTCTCCGAAAAATCAAGGAGAAGTGAAAGACGGTCTTCTGACCACAGTAGACGTATAGACTCCAATAACTATAAAGAGGGCCGTTAGAACTAAGGTCGAACAAAGAAGGTCGGGTCGTAAAGAGTACTACATGAGACGTATCTTCAATTTATTCGTCCTACTGTTATATGTCGGAAGTGCATGAGGAAAAGGATAAACCTTGGTCAGACAACAAGGTACAGGTCAAGATTGACAACGAAGGACTGGACGTATGTCCAAAGAGTTCTCCGTCCAGTCCACCAGACCATAAGGGGAGAAAGTCTTAAAAGGTGTCAAATAACACTAGGTGTGTCAGTTTCCTGAACCGTATCAGTTATTTCGTCTTTATCTACAAAAAGACATGAGAGAACGAAAAAGGTACTAGGTCGCCTACAACCGTTAAACTAGAGAACAAGGAGAGGGAAAAGATTTTGGTCGAACTTGTAGACCTTCAAATGCCAAGTACACAACGACTTCGGACCGAACCTCGTAAAACTCGTAATGAAATGATCGTACACTCTACTCACGTTAACACGCCATCAAACTCGTAAGAAACCGTAACGGAAAGAAACCGTAACGGAAAGAAACCCTAACCTTACTTTTGACTGGAAAAAGTCAGGACAACCGGTGACGACGTAAAAGGTTTAAACGACCTTATACCTCACGTCGTGAAAGTGTCGTAGTAGAAAGTCCTAAACTTTCTCGAGGTGACCTTAAGCTAGTGGAGGTGATCGAAACAAACATCACTAGAAAGATTCCGGGTAAACTGAAGTCTAAGGTCCTACAGACCGAGATCTATTCACTAGTGTGGTAGCACTAATAGAACCAGAACTTCTAGAAAAAACATGACAAGAAGACACATAAGAAACGTGGAGAAGAATTATAGAAGACGAAGACAATCCAGGTATGGTAAAGACAGGAAATAACTCGGGTAGAAAAGTACTTTATAAGGGAACCATAGAGATTAAAAGAACTCCTCTAGAGATCAGAAAGGGTAAGACAAGAAAAGGAGATGAAGAAACGTAACTAGCGACTTCTTCCGAAAGAATAGAGAAGAACGATAAGAAACCTTGAGACGTAAGTGTACAAATATAGAAAGGAAAACAGGAAACGAAAAGTGCAGAGAAGAAAAGTGTCAATAAACATTCCGGAGGGGTCTGTCGGTAAACGAAAGAACGTAAATAAAAGGTGCTACTACCAAAACTAGGGACAGAGGACGTGTTGCAGTTCTTGGAGTAAGGTATCAAGTAGTCCGTGAGACAGATAGTCTAGATCCGGGAATTCAGATAAAGAGTGAAGGTGACATATTAGTATTCCCTAAACTAAATCCAGTATGGGTTTACCAGATCACCAAAAGGGATGAAAGAAGTTAAATTCAGACTTAAACCGTTATTCCGCGAGTACTAGACTCGGTGTCAGTCGAAGGTCAGAACAAAAGTGACTGACATATCTCGAAGAGGTAGAAACCGACGTTTCTTATATTAGTTAGACTAAAGCCACAAGTGGTAGACTACTACAGGTACATATCTCAGAAGAGAACACAACAACCTTCTCCCACAAACGATACTGGTCACGTAAGAGAACCATTTTAAAATAATCAGAAACGGGACGAAGTAAGACGTAAGGTTCCGGTTTAAACGGACAATGAGGTCCACAAAGAACTGAAGGATGAAAACGTAAGGTCAGGGGATATTACTTTTCCTGTAGAAAAAAACCAAATCAAGATTTTCCAGAACATCCAGAAGTATCTTGGTAAGTTGAAGTCAAAGAAGTCGCAATGATCAAGCCCGTATCTGAACCTAAAGACACTATAACTTACTAAACGGAACCTTTACTTGTCTCTAGTAAGATAGCAAAAACTCTAACGAAGGTTCATGGCGCAAAGTCTGAGAAAACAACTGGTACTACCGATGAGATAAAGAAGATTCCCTAAGGACGGGCGTCATCATCTATATTACCAGTAGATTAAATTTAAGTGGGTAAGGTCAGGTAAAATCAAGCGACTATTGATCTTACAACTACAAGTGAAAACGGTAGAGGACAAACTGGTGAAGGTTAAACGGAACTAAGTACCTGGACTGTAAGGTCCAAGGATACGTTATAACGAGAAATGTCGTAGTCTGGAACGAAGATAGTGGTCAGTGTAGGTGTCGACCCATAACAAAAACGAAACCGAGGTAGGGAAGCAAGAAAGACCTCAATAAAAAGGAGACTAGAGGTCATCGTATAACCCGTGGATTACTGGACCCCTCAAGGAGAAAGCCATCGGATAGTAAAACGGAAAAGTATGACAAGTACCCCAAGAGTTCCGTTCTTATGACTTCACCAAACGGTAAGGGAAGAGATCACCTGGTGTAAGACAGTCTGGAGAGGTGGTACTGGTCGGGTAGAACCCACCGGGGTGTCCCGTACCGAATCAAAGTAACTCGATCTGTTCCGACACCAGGATCACACTAATCTAACTGATCAAAAGACACTCATACCAAAGTCACACAGACGGGAGACTACGGGAGAACGTTGTGGATGACAGAGTGAACCCAAACAGAATGGAACCCGCACCCCATAGAGAAGTGCCGACGAGGTCGTTTCACGTCGACGACGAGGAATGGAACCTACTCCCCATAGAGAAGTGGTGGCGGGGAGGACTGGAACTTGCACCTCATCGAGGAGAGCCGGGAGGAAATGTTATTAGAAAACAGGAGGAGGAAGGTTAAGTCTAAGGTGAATGGTCATCTAGGTTGGTTTCGTTTCCCAGAAGAGAAAACCATCTCTCTTTCTGATATTTATTCATATACGTATTTTTATATTACAATTTTATACTAAAGATTCCTTTATTATCTTTTGTTCCCCTGAACACTCATTATCTTTATGATAATTATTACCCATCCCGAAGGGTCCACCGCGTCACCATTTGTTAGGCGGATGGTTACGTCCTCTGTGCCCAAGTTAGGGTCCTAATCCTTCTGGGGGACCTCATCTTTTACCGAAGGGCGAGGTCATAAGAACGGACCTTTTTAGGTTCCTGTCGTCTCGGACCACCCGATATCAGGTCCCCCAACGTCTCTCAGTCTGTGTTGACTCGTTGACTAGTGTGTACTTAATAATCGCCCGTCCGAAAATTTCGAATAGACTCTCCTATGTACACTCATCTCTGGGTTTATTTCACGTTTATATATTCTGTATGTTTATTTATAAACTTCTTTCTTACTCACACGAAAACAGAAAAGGGTGTATGTGGTGTGACTTAAAAGGGTCAGTTGAAATCGGGACAAGTAGGGTAAAAATCGATTGCTAAACTATAAGACGTAGTGGTTCTGATAGTTCTATAAAACTGTACATAAGAAAGTTCATAGTAGAGAATTTGGGTTATAGAGGGACATAGAAATAAAAAGAAAAGAAACGGATACTGGGAGAGAGACCCCTTCTTCTCAGACGAGACTACTGGTTGTGATTAGAGAAGTAAACATTGACTTCTGTTCGTTGTATCACCACAAGAGTTGACGGTTCTTTTTTTAATACGTAAAGAAGGAGGTCCCTTGTGACGGTAAAAGTGTCTCTCCCTTAGTCTTTGACGACTACAAAGTATTTTATTCTGTCTACTCAGAGTCTTGGTGTAACGTTTCCTGTGCAAGTCATTTCACAAGCAATTAAGTAGTGAATCACTCGTGGACAAATACACGAATCAAAATCGTCACTATTATCTCTCTATCGGTCTCGGGGTTTAGAAGTTGGTCGACAGAGGACGATATCTAAGAATTATCCTATATAATTCTTAAGAATTCTCCCGTGTAAGAATATCGAGGAATTATCTCGTATAAAACGTGTCTACTGTGGGATCCCTTTACGTATGTTCACAGAATAAAACTACTGGACCCGACCAAGTGTGTACGACGGACGTTACAGGAAGTCGGTTTGATTGAATTTCAGATTGAATTTCGAAATCTTGCTACAAAACCCAAAAAAAAAGGATAGTCCAGATGAGATCCTTAAAAGGACCTACAATAAAAAATTACCTTATCACGTTACTCCCTGTCTTTCTACTAAAATTCTCATTCTTGGACAGAAACATTCCGGGTCTCTTTTTACTACGTTCCTCGAGTGAGACACAAAAGGAGAAACAGGCCATGATAACCGGAAAGGACCACGTGTCTACGATGTTTCGTTCCCCTTCATCTACATAACGACGAGGTCGGGACAACCTTTGTTCTATCTTTCTTCGTCATTAATTAGGGTTGAGTGTTAGAAGACCTGTTTTGTATAGATTGGAGAAGCTAGGTAGACAACATTCTATTTGGGTGAGAATAGAGAGATTGTAGTTGGTTTAGTATCTAGGGGTTCTTTACATTATTGAAGTAAATAAAATACTGACTATCAATACGGACAACAGTTCCTAAATGGGACGGAAAATATTTGAAAGTCTTTTATTTATAGGTATACTATTTGTTTATTCTTTCGTTATAATATACTTCAGGTCGTAAAAGACAGATTTATCAAGTCTTAAATTTAAGTCAATCAAGAGAACGGTAACAACAGACCTAAAGAGACTTCCCACCGGAGGTGAATGTTTATAGTGGGTGAATTTTGAACGTCGAGGTCGAAGAAGGAGAGAGTGTTGTTGAAATAGGGATAAAGACTTTAACACTAAAGGACGGTAAACCTTTTTTACTCTTGAAATCATCGGTACCACTACTTGAGAATCTTTTGGAAATGGGTGACCTACTAAGTAAGTGAAAGAGATCAAATTTTTTTTAGTTCAGACGATGAACAAGTCTTGGGTTTATATCGTGGTATTTGAAATTTTGTTAAAGAAGGACACAAATTATATGTTAAATGTTACAAAAGAACACGTATTATGTATTGACTAGGATTTTTTCAGAACTTCACTCGTTTCATCCTTGATAATCGAGGTAAAATAACTTCCTTTTATACCATGTGTAAAAACACTTAAACGGTTTGAGGTGAAAGGAGTTCCATTGATGGGATTAGGGCTTAGAGATACAGAAGGAGGAGTTTTGGGTAGAAGCATACTATACTGGGATAGAGACCAGTTTTGACTAACTTAGTCCTTTCTTGGGTTGCCCTAGTAAGAGTAAGGAAGGAATCATTAGACTTTGAGCCTGTCTTTATCTCTACCCCTCTCTTTAAAATTCTCTTCACCCCTGTTCGTTTTTCTCTGTTCTTCACCATCCCTTTCTACTCTTCTTCGACAGGTCCATCCACCTTGACATTGTAATCTCTCGAAAACAGTCTTTTTCACTGTTCTCATCTATTCTTAATGTATCTAACGTCTCCTTTTATCTCTGGTTTTTTACTCTTTCTTACAATTTTGAAGTTGAAGGAACCGGATACTAGAAGGATTTTTCAGACTGATATAAGAAAAGGTACTCGAAGTACTCTACAACAGTATTGAGTGTCACTTGAAAAAAGGAATTCACTCCGGACTAAAGATATAACCGTTGGTTGTACTTTTTATACTAAGTTTTACTAATTTAAATAGGTTCTAATGTAACAGTCCATCACCAATGTTTTAGGTTTTAGTTTCAGATCAAGGGTCTGAAGATCAGTTAATTAATACTTCTCAATAAGATGTGATCTCTATAGATGAATCTAGTTCTCTATGACTTTCCAAACACGTAATTTAAGTCTTCCTCTTTCGTGTCTTTACCTTTTTCAGTACTACTAATATCATCCAACTGATCACAAAAGGGTTTCTATACAGGTGGACCATGGATATTTACACTGAAATAAACCATTTACAAAACGTCTACATTAATTCTTAGAACTCTACTCTAGTAGGGCCTAATACTACCCGGAAGTTAGGTAACCGTTCACTGGAATATTCTCCTCCTCTTGCACCTTCTTCTGTAAGTCCTCTTCAGTCACATTTGTCTTTCCGTCTCTAATACCACTACATCGGCGTTCGGTTTTTGGTGGCTCCTAACTGTCGTCGGTGGTTCGCGAGTTTCGGTCTTTTCTCCGTACTTTACCTGGTAGGGAACCTAAAGTGTGAAGATCGGAGGTCTTGACACTTTCTTATGTAAAGACAACTAATTCAATGGTTCAAACAATATCGTCGGTGTCACTTGATTATGTTACTAATTTTCATATTTATTTATCTTACTGTTCTTTAATCTCTTACTCTTCAATTCTTATTTAATACTCTCGGACCCTATAAGTTTGATGTTACAGGTGTACTCTTCCGTTCCCCGATTGTCAGTGAACCGGAACAAACCCCGTAGATGGAAATAAATTGTCGCTACTTCACGGTCCACCCTTCACGGACACCTCCTATGTCTGACCCTCTGCTGTGACCTGGAATTCCTCGAGGGTTAAACACTCGGACACCACCTCAACCTGATAATTCTCAGTCGGATGGTTCATAATAATTTCATAACAAGATTTCAACAAAAAAGAAAAGATTAAAAACATTTCCTAATAACTCCTAAAAAAAAGACGATACCGAAATAGTCCTAATTTATTTTGTAGAAAAAAAGGGGAAAAAACAATTACGGATGTATACATAATAAACGAGAAGATGGTGGGGGTAGTGGAGGTTTTTCTTTCACTCTACAAAGAGTCCGATCTTCGAAGAACTATACTCTCTCTGCATTTATCGTGAGAGACAAATTCAGATTCCTGATCTTTAGAAACACAAAGTCTTTACCTCGGGTAGTTCCACTAATCTCACCGATCAAGTGTACACCTTTACTACCTTCGACACCGAAATTCTCCTCTTCATCCACCGTGTTGAGGTTCCTTCAAATCAAGGGATCTTTGCCCTCTCCTAGACCGTCTAACTTTCCCGAACTACATACCTTTAGACGTCCGAGGAGTATGTGTCGTGGGGTATTTATCTAGAGTCTCCCTTTTGTCAACATACTTATGGGTACCTCTGATTTGAGATAATTTTTTTTTTTCAAAGTACAATACAACTTTAGTCTTATAGATTCCTGTCGGAAATAGACAACGACGACTTTCCTCTTTTTCATCTAGTACCCTGTACTTATCAAAGGAAGGGGAGAAGAAAGAGGAAGTGTTTTTTCTTATTGGATGTACTAAATGTCTCATTACTCAGTGTAATTGTGTACCGACTAATCAAGTAAACGTTAAAATCACTTTTTAAGTAAGAAGATATTACACATTACACATTCTAAAAATATGTGTTTTACTTGTTACGTACATAATATACGAGGGGTCCATTACCAATGTAGAATCCGCTTGAATATGTTGAACGTATCTCCAATCCATAAATTACTTTCTTATAAGACCCTCCTTAAACACTGTTTATCGAGGTTTTCTTGAACACTTATACAGTCTTTCGAAGAGCGAAGAAGAATTATCTTGTCTTGAAGATATGTAAATCTTCGTCCCCGAGAAATATGAGTCACAAATATCTCAGTGACCTAATATTTCAGGAGTTGGAGAAGAGTAAATGGAATGATTCCTTTCTTTACTTGTAAGACACCACTGGTTTTACCATTCCTTTAGATTTTTCTCTCACTTATATACATATAGTATACTGACTAAGTGAAACGACATATCGTTCTTTGATTGTGTTGTAACATTTTGTCGATATAAGGTTATTTTTAATTAAATCTTTCTTTACTGGTTGACATATGATTTTTTTATTTATTTATGTATTGTGTTGTCTTTAGAAAGAAGAAACCCAATAGGTAATATTTAGTATGAAATTTTTTTTAAAAAAACTGGTACCGATTTACTTTCTAATATTAAAGAAGGGTATTGTGATTAATTACAACCACGTCCGTATTGACATCAAATCCTGACACTTAAAATTTAGTAATATTGATCCGAGTCTGTGTGGAAATAATTAGTTTTACCCTTGGTAATGTTAGTTGTGTAAAAACGTAACTCTTTATTCAAATAAAAAAGGATACCGTATTTTTATGTACGAAACCCTAAGTTACTTGAGGACCTTTCGTAAAAGACTTAGGATGACCAACACCATAAAAGGGACGATTTTCAACAGATCGAGGTACTTCTTTACATCATCCAACCATTCTCCACCCCTCTTATACCATCTACCTCGTTTTAAAGTATCGGGTTACGGAAGTTGAAAACTTCGTAACCAACACATTGGACGTCATACCACAACAGTACCTCTGTTTGACCTGGGTAAGATAACTGGTTACGAGAGACGTCCGAAACGTCAAAAACAACGTAGAGTAACTAAACGACTCGTACGAAGAGTCTACATCACCAAAGTGACCCTAAGACTTTCAACATCACCTAGTCTGTCCGTCGTCTGATGGTTCGTTACTGGAAAAAACCGTCTTCAAACGGAAATCCTTCACGAAACCTCGAAGAAGAGTCAGATTGGTGACTTGACAAGTAGCAGTTAACAGTATGTTTTAGTTGAAAAGTAGTGTGTAGTGTTAGACTAACTCTTTACCAACAACTTATCTTATTCTCTTCTACTGTGAAGTTTTGTTACTAAGAAATTTAAACGTCAGTCGGATACTCCGTGGGTGAATAGTTCGAAAAAGTGAAAAGATTAAACGAAGTTTACGGTTTGCTGACATCCCACCAATTGTAACTCAAGAAACCGTTGAAGAGTACACCAACATTGTCCTAGTCGAAGGTACTAGGAGAGTCAACCAGTAACAGTTGAAGACTACCGGTCGGTGATACGAGGAATAGAAGTTCGGAGAGTAGAGGAAACATTTCGAAGAACTTGGTAGTGACGGGACATGTGAGTAATCGTCAAGAACCCGGTTTACACGACAACTATAACACTCAACAGAGGTGACGAAATACTAAGTAAAACGTCAACTTATTCTTTTGGTGAGTTTAAACGAAAAAAAGATTGTAGTAAAGGTATCAGATTTTATTTATATTTTGTCGTTTATTACAGTGATCGTTTTTTTTTTTCGTTCTTTACATGTAATTTTGTTAAATATTGTATCGGGGTAAATGAACTCTTGTATAAGGTTATAGTTTACCGTTTAAAGTTGTTGTGTTTTGAGTGTTAATGAAAACGTGGTTGGAGGGAATCGGTTCGACCGTGTCTTTTGGTCGTTGAAGTTTAACTGAAGGTCCATAGTCGTACTTTGTAGATGTAGTGACGGGGTTCAAGTCGGACGGGTGTAAAAGACTTGACGTATTCTGGAGTCAGACCATGTTAGGTCATCTCCCTTCCCTTACTTGTGACGTTGAAGAGAACCCGAAACTACTCACTCTTAAACCACTGTTGATTTAAACTAAGTCTTTTTATTTATTTTCACTGTAAATAACGGGTATCTATAAATACTTAAATAAGTTCGGATAATGATAATATACACCTCTAAGATACGAATTCTTCCCAATTCTTCATCCTATTAATGTTGTTTCTACTTGTTACAACTGATTTCTGAGTAGAAAACTGGAGTACATTAATGGACACTTTTCTTCTCTTCTCTTTTCGTTTCCTCTTTTCCTTTCTATATTCGTAGACTTACGTCTCAAGGTTTCTTATCGTTCTTCTCTATTCTTTCGGAGGAAGTCGCTAGTTACCTTTCTTTATCTCCTTTTGTTGTCTTACCCTTTCTGATCTCTAGAGAAGTTCTTTTACTCTCTATGGTTCCCTTGTAAAGTACGTTTCTACCCGAGCTTTTTTCCTGTCTTTGCCATACCTGGATTGTCTTCGTCTTCTATAATTCTTCTCCACCGTTCTTATGTGCCTTCTTAATATGTTTTTTCTAGTAGTACTGGGTCTATTAGTACTACCACACTAGTGAGTAGATCTCGGTCTGTAGGACCTTACACTTCAGCTCACCCGGAATCTTTTGTAGTGATACTTGTTTCGATCACCTCCACTACCTTAAGGTCGCCTCGAGAAAGTTTAGGACTTTCTACTACGACACTTTCACGATGTGAGTTATACGGTCGTTTAAACCTTTTGAGTCGTCGCCGGTGTCCTGACCTTTTCCAGTCAAAAGTAAGGTTAGGGATTCTTTCCGTTACGGTTTCTTACGAGTTTGATGGCGTGTTAACGTGAGTAGAGTGTACGATCATTTCATTACGAGTTTTAAGAGGTTCGGTCCGAAGTCGTTATGTACTTGGCACTTGAAGGTCTACAAGTTCGACCAAAATCTTTTCCGTCTCCTTGGTCTCTAGTTTAACGGTTGTAGGTGACCTAGTACCTTTTTCGTTCTCTCAAGGTCTTTTTGTAGATAAAGACGAAATAACTGCTACGGTTTCGGAAACTGACACACCTAGTGTTATTTGACACCTTTTAAGACTTTCTCTACCCTTATGGTCTGGTGGACTGGACGGAGAACTCTTTAGACATACGTCCAGTCCTTCGTTGTTATTCTTGACCTGTACCTTGGTTGTCTGATCAAGGTTTATCCTTTTCCTCATGAAGTTCCGACATATAACAGTGGGACGAATAAATTGACGATACGTCTCATGTAGTACTCTTTGTGACCTAACCTTCTTTGTGTTCGACTTTAGTTCTAACGACCCTCTTTATAGTTATTGGAGTCTATACGTCTACTGTGGTGGGAATACCGTCTTTCACTTCTCCTCGATTTTTCGGAGAACTACTTTCACTTTCACCTCTCACTTTTTCGACCGAATTTCGAGTTGTAAGTCTTTTGCTTCTAGTACCGTAGACCAGGGTAGTGAAGTACCGTTTATCTACTCCTTTGTCGTCTTTGTCACATTCTGAAATAAAAACCCCCGAGGTTTTAGTGACGTCTACCACTGACGTCGGTACTTTAATTTTCTGCGAATGAGGAACCTTCTTTTCAATACTGGTTGGATCTATCGTATAAGTTTTCGTCTCTGTAATGAAACGGCTGATTCCAAGCAGATCAGTTCCGATACCAAAAAGGACACCAGTACATACCTACACTCACGACCTGACACTTCTTTCGACTCGTGGCTTCTTAACTACGAAAACTTCACACCACAACCTCTTCTGAGAACTCTCAGGGAACCTGACGTTCCTCTAGGTTGGTCAGGAAAGACTTCCTCTAGTCGGGACCGTAAAGAAACCTTCCTTACTACGACTTCGACTTTGAGGTCATGAAACCGGTGGAGTACGCTTCTTAACTGAGTAACCTTTTCTGCGACTACGACCCTCCCTAACCCCAGTCCTCCTCTTCCCTTGCTGTCTCCTACTCTATCGACCTACCGTAGTGACTGAACTCCTTGTACTCAGACTCACTTGAGGCCCTCAACCACTACCTGTCCTCCGGACCACACGACGTTAAGTACCCCAGCGTTTCTCAGCCTATACTAACTCGCTGACTTGACTTGACTTGACTTACTAAATAAGTAATAGGAATTATGAATTTATCCTTTTTGATTTGAGGTGAACTTGACAGGTATCCAGATTTTTGACACTAAATGATAATAAGATATTTAAGAACAATCATAATCTAGAAGATTCTCGTGTACACCTTATGTATGAAGGAATTAGTGGTTCAAACCCCGTTTTTTTGGGTGACCATGGGTTTGGTCGACATCATTCGACTCGGAAATAGGGATATTAACGACGGTGGGGTTGAAAATGTGTGAGAGAGAAGGAAGTGTCGGGTAAATCGTCGTACAGTAGAGACTCACCACCACCACTCGCGACCAGTGACTGACTAGTGGTCGACTCAGGGAGACCTGGAACTCGAATTCATTTTCAACAAGACAAGTACTAAGAGGACCAACGACTCTTATGTTAGGAAGTCTGAGTCATGATACCGTCAAGGATAAACGAAAGTAAAAACGACGACGATGACAGACAGGGGTAGGAGAGTTGACCGGAGAGAGGGTTATAGATCCTTGACCAAGACTTCGTAGGTTCTAAGGTTGGAAAGACTAAGTTCAGGGTATGGTCGGGGAAATCGGTCCAAATCTTATAGGTGTAAAATAACGTATTTTATTGTCAATGGAACTTGTGTTATTTCAGGACTCTTCACAGACAAAAGATGGGAAATTTTTTATGTGTAAATAACTTGTGGACAACTAGACAATTATTTAATTGACACGTGTAAAACAATACCCGTTACTTGTTTTGTGTGTTTTAGATAAAAAGATCATCTACCTTTGTATTTTATTTATTAATCGTTTATTTATGTATTATACCACGATTCGGTGGAGTCAGTACAGACTAGGAGACGTTAAGATACCTAACATCGGGTGGTCCGAGGAGACGGGAACCCTAAGAACTCCGTTTTTATGACGTCACCCAACGATAGGGGAGGAAGTCCCCTATAAAGGTTGTGTCCCTATTTTGTGTTCAGAGAATACAGAGGACTTAACAGTCCACCCAAGAAATGGTGATCACGGTTGTATAATCCATCACTCTTTACCATTCCTCATTTTGTTTCTGTTTCCCCTGTCCTTCACGATTCCAACCCCACTCTTTCAGAACAAAATATACCTTCTCAAGTCTTTATAGATAATGATTCTCTGTAAACGTCGTCTTCGAACTTCCTTATTTTTTGTTGTTGTTGGTACGTTTGAGGACCCCTTTCTCGTAGGGTCTTCTCTCTTAGTACATCGTCTTGACACGAACCGTACAACCTCCTTATCGTTTCTGACACACCCACTTTGTCAGTAGAGATTCTCATTTCCTTATTTACCCAATCTCATTACCAGGAGTTTGAACCGACACCTCAAATTTTTTTTTTTTTCCCCCAGGTGACCAACTCTGACACTGAATTAACCAGATCCCCACACCGGACTGTACTCGTAAAAATTTTTCGAACAGGTTCTCTAAGATTATACCATTTCATTCCAACGGATCGTCATGAAATCGGGTGTCTCCCAGTCACGGTATCTCACTCTAATCAGTCTCACCAACACATAAAAAGAGGTTGATTAAGACGACGGACGCGATTTCCGTTTCATCAACCTTTCAACCTAAATTGATCCAGACCTCCAAACGGTCCACTCACGTTACTTCTTTCTCTCTTTATTCCCTCAACTCTTAGATACTTTCTATCGTTAACATTACTTCTTTTTTCCTTAAATTTGACCGATTCCTCTCTTCAATCCTGACCTTCCCTCACTCCTTGTCACAATTCTAGTTCCTTAGATATGAAGACGGGACTTAAGGGTACACCCTATTAAAGGGGTGTGGTGGTTCGTTAAGACGTGTCGTCGACCTACGGGATGTTAAGTTGAGTTAAGACTGTGATAGACAGGTCTCTGTCGTCGTCTAAGGTTCTAATTCCCGAGGTAGGGTATTCTGACGGGAGATGAAGTCTACGGTTAGTGTTCAGGTCCAACAGTGGACACACAATCTGACTGGTGGATATCTAGTCTCTAAGGGTGTTAATTAAGGAGTCCAAGTTAATATAGTGATCTCACCGAGTGTCCCGAGTCTTTTTGTAAAGTGTTAATCTTATCGGTCTCCCTTCTCTACCTGTCCCGTTACATGACACTTTTCCGTGTCTAGAAGGTACACGGTGGGAGGTTCTTACGGTACGGGGGGGTTCAGAACCGAACAAGTAGTTGGACCTTCGAGAGACTTTGATGACAAAATCCACAAATACCTTCGAAGTAACGTATTTTCTAATTGGGTAACCGGTGACCATTGACTTGTGTTAGAGGTTAGGGAGAGAGGAGGGACCTCCACCTCCCGTTGTGACTTTTAACATTGGGAGAGTAGTGTACTAACCGACGAGACCGTTGGTCGAGGGGAAAAATCTGGCAAAGGGTTTCAGTGGAGTAATTGTACTTTTTTCTATAGAAGTATGAATAGTAACCTTTAAAACTCCCAAACCTCTCGAGGTACGATCGTTGTTCTGTTTCTGGTTTATATATAAAGTATATTATTTAATGTTATAGTGTCTCAAGTTCAGGATAAACCCGACTTGTAAACAAGGGAACACATGACGTCTCAACCTCTCCTCCGTCACCATCCAAATCTGTAATGTCTCCCCTATGCATTAACGTCTACCTTTTCACATCACAAGTCAAGTCAAGTGAGTGAGTCAGTACAAGTCGAGAAACGTTGGGGTACTTGGCGTCGTGTGGTCCGGAGGGACAGGTAGTGGTTAAGGGCCTCAAATGGGTTTGACTACAGGTAACTCAGACACTACGGTAGGTTGGTAGAGTAGGAGACAGTAGGGGAAGAGGAGGACGGGAGTTAGAAAGGTCTTAATCCCATAAAAGGTCACTCAGTCAAGAAGTGTAGTTCACTGGTTTCATAACCCTTAAAGTCGAAATCGTAGTTAGGAAGGTCACTTATAAGTCCTGACTAAAGGAATTCCTACCTGACCGACCTAGAAGAACGTCAGGTTCCCTGAGAGATCTCAATACCTTTTTGGTTATGTTATAACATTTCATTAATCGGAGGTTAATTTTATTTATTTAAATTTAAAAATTTTTGTTTAAATTTTTTTCTGAAATGAGGTTGTGATGTCAAGTTTTCGTAGTTGAGGAGACACAAGTGGAAGGAAATATCAGGTTGAGAACGTAGGTATGTACTGATGTCCTTTTTGTTATCGGAACTGATCTACCTGGAACAACTGTCCATTTCAGAGACGAAAAAGTATACGACAGTTCCAACCAGTATTGAAAGGAAGATTCCTCATTCGTCGAAAATTAAAGTACCGACGTCAGTGGTAGACGTCACTAAAACCTCGGGGGTTTTTATTTCAGACTGTGACAAAGGTGACAAAGGATAGATAAAGGGTACTTCACTACCCTGTCCTACCGTACTAGAATCAAAAGACTTACAACTCGAAATTCGGTTGAAAAAGTGAGAGGAGAAAGTGAAAGTAGTTCTCCGAAAAATCGAGGAGAAGTGAAAGACGGTATTCCCACCACAGTAGACGTATAGACTCCAATAACTATAAAGAGGGCCGCTAGAACTAAGGTCGAACACGAAGAAGGTCGGGTCGCAAAGAGTACTACATGAGACGTATCGTCAATTTATTCGTCCCACTGTTATATGTCGGAACTACATGAGGAAAAGGATAAACCTTGGTCAGACAACCAGGTACAGGTCCAGATTGACAACGAAGGACTGGACGTATATTCAAAGAGTTCTCCGTCCAATCCACCAGACCATAAGGGTAGAGAAAGTCTTAAAACGTGTCTAACAACACTAGGTGTTTCAGTTTCCGAAACCGTATCAGTTATTTCGTCTTTATCTACAAAAAGACCTTGAGAGAACGAAAAAACTACTAGGTCGTCTACAACCGTTAAAGTAGAGGTCAAGGAGACGGAAAAGATTTTGGTCGAACTTGTAGACCTTCAAGTACCAAGTGTATAACGACTTCGGACCGAACCTCTTAAAACTCGTAATGAAATGTTCGAACACTCTACTCACGTTAACACGCCATCAAACTCGTAAGAAACCGTAACGGAAAGAATCCCTAACCTTACTTTTGACTGGAAAGGGTCAGGACACCGGTGACGACTCAAAAGGTTTAAACCACCGTATAACTCACGTCATGAAAGTGTCGTAGTAGAAAATCCTAAACTTTATCGAGTTGACCTTAAGGTAATGTCGTTAATCGAAACAAGTATCACTATGAAGGATTTCGGATGAACTGAAGTGTAAGGTCCTACAGACCGAGATCCACTCACTAGTGTGGTAGTACTAATAGACCCAGTACTTCTATAAAAAATATATCAATAAAACACATAAGAACGGTGGAGAAGAATTATAGAAGACAATCCAGGTATGGTAAAGATAGGAAATAACTCGGGTAGAAACGTACTTTATAAGGGAACCATAGAGATTAAAAGAACTTCTCTAGAGATCAGAAAGGGTAAGATAACAAAAGGAGATAAAGAAAAGTAACTAGAGATTCCTTCTGGAAGAATAGAAAGGAACGATAAGAAACCTTGAGACGAAAGTTTACCCATATAAAAAGGAAAAGAGGAAACGAAAAGTGAAGAGAAGAAAAGTGTCGATAAACATTCCGGAGTCTGTGGGTAAAACGAAAAAACGTAAAGAAAAAGAACCTCACTAGAACTAGGGACAGAGGACATGTTACAGTTTTTGGAGGTATGTTTCAAGTACTCCGTGAGATAGTCTAGATTAGGGAATTTAGATAAAGAGTGAAGGTGACATATTAGTTTTCCCCAAACTAAATTCAGTATGGACTTACCAGATCACCAAAAGGGGTGAAAGAAGTTAAATTCAGACTGAAACTGTGATTCTTCAAGTACTAGACTCGGTGTCAGTCGAGGGTCAGAACAAAAACGACTGACATTTCTCGAAGAGGTAGAAATCGATGTTTCTTATATTAGTTAGACTAAAGTCACAACTGGTAGACCACTACAGGTACATATCTCAAAAGAGAACACAACAACCTTCTCCCACAAAAGATATTGGTCACGTAAGAGAACCGTTTTGGGACAATCGGAAACGGAACGAAGTAAGACATGAGGTTCCGGTTTAAACAGACAATGAGGTCCACAAAGAACTGAAGGATGAAAACGTAAGGTCAGGGGATATTACTTTTCATGTAGAAAAAACCACAATCAAGATTTTCCAGAACATCTAGAAGTATTTTCGTAAGTCAAAGTCGAAGAAGTCGTAATGGCCATCCCCGTATCTGAACTTAATGGCACTACAACTTACCAAACGGGACCTTTACTTGTCTCCAGTAAGATAACAAAAACTCTAACGTATCTTACATACGCATACTGGTGTCTTCATCCACTACCTACGTCACACTTTTGTTTTAAGTGACCCTCGATTCTGTTTTTAGTTACAGAAGTTCCTTCTTCCTCCCGTTTACTGGACCCTCGTCGTAACTCCTTGATTTTCGATAGGGTAGGAGTACAAGTTAATATTGTTTCCTACGTCTTCTCTTACAGACGATACATTCCGACCTCTCCTTCGTTGTGGTGGTTCCCTCAAGACTCAAAGTCACACTCGTTGTTGTATTTCCTTTGTAGGTTCGCTACTCCAAATTCTATGTCTTGAAAACGGTCCCTACCCAGTACCAAAGAGGTACCCTTTTCAAACCCTCAACTCTCCCAACCTCTCGTTCAATCTGACACTGATTTCTAACCCAGGACTTCCTACCGAACCACATGAAGGCACCCACACACATTTGAGAAAACTTGTTACGGACCGAAGTTCAGAAACGAAACATTCACAACCTATGATAATTATAAAACCACTAAGGACACTTGTCTCTATATTCTTTGTTACCATAATCGGGGTTATCTGATATCCCAAATCCTTAGTCGTTTGATTTTACCTGACCCTACCCACTTAAATTGAGTCTACTGGTAATATAGATGTTGACACCCGTTCTTAGGGAATCTTCTTTACCCCATTGGTAGTATCAGTTGTTTTCTCATACTTTACGTCATGAACCTTCGTTAGAGTTTTTGCTGTCTTAATAGAGTCAAGTAAAGGTTCCGTTTGGTAAGTTGTAGTGTCATTAGGTTCAGATACGTGACTGGTCATTACGATTTCGACTTCAACTTACCAAGATATTTGGATACTCTGGAAGACCTTGATTGTGGGTTTTTCCACAGGAAAAGTAATATCCCCTGACCTTACGTTTTCATCCTTCAGTTCTTTGTGGACCTCATTGTCCGTTTAAACCGGAACCTCATGTCTTACTTCGTCCTGTTTCCGATTGTCTCAAAACGATTCTCTTGTGTGACCAGTATCGTTTGTGGGAGAAGGTTGTTGTGTTCTCTTCTGAGATGTGTACCTGAAGTGGTCTACCAGTTGTGACTTTAGTCTAACTAATATAAGAAATGTCGATTTCTACCTCTTCGAGAAATTTCAGTCGTTTTTGTTCTGACCCTCGACTGACACCGAGTCTAGTACTCGAGGAATAACGGTTTCAGTCTGAATTCAACTTTTTTCACCCCTTTTGGTGATCTGGCAAGTCCATACTGAATTTAGTTTAGGGAAAGCTAATATGTCACGTTCACTCTTTACATAAATTCCTTGATCTAGACTATCTGTCTCACGGACTACTTGAAACCTACCTCCAAGAACTGTAACATGTCCTCTGTCCTTCGTTCTGATAAGGGTTCTTTTTCTTTACATTTTTTTCTCGTTTTACCCACAGACTCCTCCGGAATGTTTATCGACACTTTTCTTCTCTTCACTTTTCGTTTCCTCTTTTCCTTTCTGTATGGGTAAACTCGTATTGATACTTTTTCGATCACCTCCACTACCTTAAGGTCAACTGGATAAAGTTTAGGATTTTCTACTACTACACTTTCACGACGTGAATTATACGGTGGTTTAAACCTTTTGGGTCGTTACCGGTGTCTTGACCTTTTCCAGTCAAAAGTAAGGTTAGGGATTCTTTCCGTTACGGTTTCTTACGAGTTTAATGACGTGTTAACGTGAGTAGAGTGTACGATCATTTCATTACGAGTTTTAAGAGGTTCGGTCCGAAGTCGTTATACACTTGGTACTTGAAGGTCTACAAGTTCGACCAAAATCTTTTCCGTCTCCTTGGTTTCTGGTTTAACGGTTGTAGAAAACCTAGTAACTTTTTCGTTCTCTTAAGGTCTTTTTGTAGAGAAAGACGAAATAACTGATACGGTTTCGGAAACTGAAACACCTAGTGTTGTTTAACACCTTTTAAGACTTTCTCTACCGTTATGGTCCGGTGGACTGAACGGAGAACTCTTTGGACGTCCAGTCCTTTGTTGTCAATCTTGACCTGTACCTGGTTGTCTGACCAAGGTTTATCCTTTTCCTCATGTAGTTCCGACATATAACAATGGGACGAATAAATTGAAGATACGTCTCATGTAGTACACTTTACGACCCGACGTACTTCGTGTTCGTTCTAACGACCCTCTTTATAGTTATTGGAGTTTATACGTCTACTGTGGTGGGAATACCGTCTTTCACTTCTCCTTGATTTCTCGGAGAACTACTTTCACTTTCTCTTCTCACTTTTTCGACCCAATTTTGAGTTGTAATTTTTTTGCTTCTAGCACCGTAGACCAGGATAGTGAAGTACCGTCTATCTACCCGTTTGTCGCCTTTGTCACGGTATAAAATAAAACAACCCGAGGTTTAGTGACGTCTACCACTGACGTCGGTACTTTTATTTTTCTTTGAACGAGGAATCTAATTTTCGATACTGGTTGGATCTATCGTATAATTTTTCGTCTCTTTAATGAAACGGTTGTTTCCAGACAGAGTAGTTCCGTTACCAAAAAGGTCATCAGTACATACCAAAACTCTCAACCTGATATTTCTTTCGACTTGTGTCTCCTTAACTACGAAAACTTGACACTACGACCTCTTCTGGGAACTCTCAGGGAATCTGACCTTCCTCTAGGTTCCTCAGGTAGGATTTCCTTTAGTCAGGACTTATAAGTGACCTTCCTGACTACGATTTCGACTTTAAGGGTTATGAAACCAGTGGACTACACTTCTTGACTGAGTGTCCTTTTCTGGGACTACGACCCTTTCTAACTTTCGCCCTCCTCTTCCCCTGTTGTCTCCTACTCTACCAACATACCGTAGTCACTAAGTTACCTGTACTCAAACTCATTTTAGGTCCGAAACCACAACCTGTCCCTCCGGATCGTACGACGTCAGCTACCCCAGCGTTTCTCAACCTGTGCTGACTCGGTGACTTGACTTAACTTGACTCTGAAAACCCTACTACTATAACTACTTAAACACAATCCCCCTGCTCTACCCCTGTCTCTAAAGTATTTTCGTACACCTCAAGACCGAAATAAAGTTATCCTTATTCATATTCTTTTCCCTTATGTCTTGTGATCTATTAGTTTTAGAGTATTTTAATTTCTTTTCGATAATTCTTTTTTAGGTTTTTTGAAATCTCTTTTATTTACGGAAGTCCTCTGAACTTTAAGAAACTTTAAGGATTTTCGATCTTTTATCCCGTCGACACTAATGGTCTACATATGTGTAAGAGACTATGAGGAAGGAAGTTCCACCTTAATTAAGAGGAGGGGACTCACCACAGGGTTTAAATCGCTGAAAGAAGATTGTCTTATCTTACATATCTTCATTACCGTACACTGAAGACTCTAAACAAGCATTTTCTGGAAAACCTGAAGAGGAACAAGAAGAAGAACCTTGATCGAGACCTCCACACGTTGACGGTATAGGACTCCTATGATTTGTCGGGATACATCTTCGAGTGGACCCTCCTTGACTCCGGAAGAGATTGGTGGTCGAGACTGAGTGGTCAGTACACTCGGTCGGTTGTGTCTTCACCTAATCTACCCGGGTCCGGTTGTGGAACTGGAGGACTCTAATAGACTCGGTCTTGGTACCTCGTTTCGGTTAGGGTCTCGGGACTGAGACTTTAACGTACACCAACAAGTCAGTGAGTCAACACGGGCTGAGAAATACTGGGGTACCTGACGTCGTGTGGTCCGAAGGGACAGGAAGTGATAGAGAGTCTCAAGTCAATTTGAGTCCAGGTAACTTAGTTACTACGGTAGGATGGTAGAGTAGGAGACAACGGGAGAAGAGGAGGACCGGAGTTGGAAAGGGTCGTAGTTCCAGAAAATGTCACTCAGTCGAGAAACGTAGTCCACCGGTTTCATAACCTCGAAGTCGAAGTCGTAGTCAGGAAGGTTACTTAAAGGAAATCCTAACCGACCGAACTAGAGGAACGATAGGTTCGTTCGACACACTCTATTACAAATAATAACAAAATTCGACTATTGAAAATCCCATTAAACAATACGTAATAAACTACCGACTATAAAATACGAACTCGAGCTTTAATCTGTCCTAAATGTATAAACATTTAGTTTTTGTCACAAATAAGGAAATGAGGGAAAACTCCCTGTACTGTGTCAAAGGGGATATGGGAATCCGACCTACGCATAATTAAATCCTTGTCCTACCTCTCCACCACCTCCCTCTCTAAAAAGAGAAGTCGGTGAATGACTCAAAATTGATTCTCTGTAGAGTAGGACTTCCTTTGGCACGTGGTACAAGCCTCTCGTATTCCAAATTAAAGAAAAAACAAAGTAGGGAGTTTTGTCTTTTCTTTACTTAAAGCATCAGATCATTACGAGTCCTCAATTTGATTCTCCGTTAGTGAGAACCTTCATATTTTCTAGACTGACAGGTATCTACAAACTGGGACTCCGGGACAGTAGGTCCCGAGGAGAAGACAACCAAAAAAAAGATGGTGTTAAATAACTTAAAAGGAAAATTCGATGTTTTCATCATGATGTATGAACAACGTTGTTTTGTTGACTATATCATATTTCTTTTAGTGTTTGTTAGAAGAGGAAAAGAGGGGTAGGGGTTCCGTTATTTACGATTACCAAACAAGACGTAAGATAGTGGGAGAAAACGATATGGTACCTGTTTTTATATAAGAAAGGAAACAAAATAAAAGTAGACAGGATATGGTGTACACGATAAGTAGTTATACGTAAAAGGGAATTTTATAAAGTATATAGGGTGAAGTATAATTATTTTTATTTAGATTGAGTAACAAAACATATCGACGTATTATAAGGTATTATATCTACTTGATATTAAATAAGTTGGTAAGATGACTACTAATTTTTATAAATACTAATTCTTATATTGTATTAGTAGAAAAATCTATATCAAAATGGATACCTCTTCCTTTTCCGTTGGGTGAGGTCATGAGAACGGACCTTTTAAGGTACCTGACTCCTCGGACCATCTGATGTCAGGTACCCCAACGTTTCTCAGCCTGTGCTGACTCGTTGAAGTGAAAGTGAAATGATACCCATGGCTATCGTGAAATATCTGGAATAAGAAGTCACTAAGGACTCAGTCACCATTCAAAATTCAAAATATTATTACAAGATCTATTAACAATTTCTGTGACATCGGAAAGTGTCGACATGGTGGTTACACTTCCTCAAGGACAAACAGGTATAAGAACTATCCCGATTTCTCAATCTTACAAGACGTTAAACCTTATTTTTACCATAGGGTTAGGAGAAAACAGAATGTAAAGGGATAGTCAGTAGGACTTATAGAAAAGTACACAAGACCCTGTGACTGGTAAGAAAAGTAGAAGACTCTCGTCATTTCTCTTCCATCAATGGATAAAACGAAAAACGAAAAATAATAAAAAAATTAAAATAAAAAAACGAAATGTTATGACATAACCAAAACGGTATGTAACTGTACTTAAGTGGTGTCCACATGTACTCAAGGGTTGGGACTTGGGGGGAGGGTGGTGGGAGGGGTATAGTAGAGAGACCTAGTAGGGTCACGTGGTCTGGGTTCGTAGGACATAGGACATAGTTTGGATCTAATCGCTAAACAAAGAATGTACTATCATATGTGCAAAGTTACGTAAGAGGGTTTAGTAGGGTGGGAGAGGGAGAGGGTGTCTCAGGTTTTCAGACAAGAAATGTAGACACAGAGAAAACGACAGNGTATGTCCCAATAGTAATGGTAGAAAGATTTAAGGTATATATACACAATCATATGACATAACCACAAAAAGAAAGACCGAATGAAGTGAGACATATTAGCCGAGGTCAAAGTAGGTGGAGTAATCTTGACTAAGTTTACATAAGAAAAATCACCGACTCATCATGAGGTATCACAGATACATGGTGTCGAAAGAATAGGTAAGTAGACGACTACCTGTAGATCCAACGAAGGTACAGGACCGATAATATTTGTCACGACGCTACTTGTAACTCCATGTGCACAGAGAAAGTTAAGACCAAAGGAGCCACACATACGGGTCGTCACCCTAACGACCCAGTATTCCGTCAAGATAAAGGTCAAAAAATTCCTTAAAGGTGTGACAAGAGGTATCACCGACATGATCAAACGTAAGGGTGGTTGTCACATTCTCCCAAGGGAAAAGAACGAAAAACGAAAAATGTCATTATTCGAACGAAAATCTCGTCAAATTTCACATGTCGTTTAAATCTGTCTATTATGTCCTTCAAGGGTGTAGGGGAGGGGAGGGGTTGTGTGTGTGTGTGTGTGTGTGTGTGTGTGTGTGCGTGTGTGTGTGTAAGTCGGATGGGGTGTTGGTTGTAAACAATGTGGGTACTTGGTTATGACTCTGTAGTAACAATTGGTCAGATGTCAAATGTAATCCCAAGAGAGGAACTCAACATGTTTTTTAAAACTTGTTAAACATTGTATATAGGTGGTGTCATATTACTGTGTTTTCAAAGTAAAGGATTCATTTTAGACACAAGATGGATAACGAGAAAGAAAGTATTGGAGACCCAAATCTACATATATACCAAATGTGTGTGTGTTAGAAGGTTGTACGAAAAATCTCTTGTCAAGACTTTATCTATGTCATTTTCACCAAGAGTCTGGGAGTCTGACACGAGAGGTTAGTCCACCACGGTGACCAACTTGAGGTGTGTGACCTCCCTGACATCCGTCCCGAAGTCCCAGTCTGTCGGAGTCCGACTCGATACGTTAGTCGGTCCCCGGGTTTCTACCCATCTCGGAGTCAGACCCGAAACGTTAGTCCATCCGGTGACCGTTCCAAGGTGACGACTCGTTTCAGAGACCGATCCGAAAGACCAACCTGTCCTGTAGGTCAACATAGGACGTCAACCCACCCCGACCTCTGAGAAGTACTAACCGACCAGTGAAAGACCCGATGGACCAACCCACCTCGGTGTCTAATATAAGGTACTAACCCACCTAAGTGGTCGACCCAAGGGACAGAACTACTCCGGTGTTCGACACATATCGTTAGTATATCCCGGTATCGACCCGAGTCCGACGGGTCCTAGTGACAAGTCCAAGGGATCATCTCACTTTAGTCTCCGATACGAGTTGTTCACTCTTCCCGACGACCGAACTGAGAACCTTCATTCTACCCAAGGTCCCGACGGATCCAAGAGACCAGTTCGGGAGACAGGACTGTCTTGATCCCCGATACGAGTTATCAACCTTAACCGACATTTAAACAAAAGGACGGACCCATGTCAGTGCCTTTTCTAAAGTGACGGTCATCTCTGGTAACCGATCCAAAACGTCTACCGTCCATCTCGGTGTACCCGTGACTATGTTTGTCCTTACACTGGGTGGTTCTGACTGACGTGGAAAAGAGGTGGAGGAAGACTAGGGGTCACTAGTTCGGGGTGTCTAAAGGTGTCACTAAGGGGTACTACGTTCTAGGTTCTCTCGGAGGGTCCTTCACATAGGTTTCGACTCCCCTCGTTCTACAGACAGAACGAGAGGCAAGGGTGACCCCTTTGACATCCAGGACCCTTCGGTAGGGAACCACACAAAGACACGGTCATGCCCCTCGTCGTTGCGGGAGCTTCACTTTGGAGATAAGAAGGGGAAAGTAACGTCGGGAAGAGGTAGAGACACCAGGGTTTTCAGTGAAGTCGGAGTGAGGGTCCGAGACTTTAAAAATGTCATCACAGAACAGATACTTATCAACGATCCACCAGAAGAACACTCCCCCTGATTTCAACCTTTACTGGAAGCAACGGTAGAGTTACAATGTAGGTCCCCGAGGGTCTAGTGTAGGTTTCCCCGTTCTCATCCATTTACCAGGGGAAGGTCCAGGTCTCGGTTCTGACACGCATAGTGAACTACGTATCCACCAGTACTGAGGAGGCTCCAGGGGGTCGTCTACCACGAGTACTGTCTTGGTTTCGGTGCCCGACGTCGAGGTAGAAGTCCACCCGTCTCGACAAAGGTTCAGACGTAAACCCTGGTACCAGTCTCTTAGTCGGTGGAGTCATTCTGTCGGAGTCAGAACCTGACGTGATCCCAAAGTGTCAGAGGATTGACCTAGGGGTTCGAGGGTGTTTCTGTGAAAACAGACTCCTACCTACGGTTTAATAACAACGACTTACCCTCTATATTCACTTCCCACAGAATAAACTGGTAGAACGACTGTAGTGGGAGGGTTGAATAAAATACTCTCTTACTGAAATTTGATCTTGGAACCGTTACTTTTGTCATTATAAGTTTTGACCATTATGTAGTTTTAGTAAAACCTATATAAGGTCCTTATGTTTTAACCCAACTGTGAAATTGTTAGTTAAGTAAAGTGGTGTTAGTGTCTTTAATTTTGACACAGTAGTAGAGTTACGTACGTCTTTTTCGGTAAATACTTTAAGTCGTAGGTCAGTACTACTTTGAGAATCGTTTGATTATGGTCTACTTTTATTACTTTTATGTAACATTTCGTGTATAAATAAAACACTGTAGTAAGACCTACAAGTTTTACACAAAACCAAATGAGGAATTACAAGGAAACGAGTCCCACTATTTCTTGACTAAGTACTTCTCGAATTATTAATATGTACTTTCCGAAGACAAATCCTTTTTTGTAAAGTGTTCGAGTTGTCTCGTAAATTCTTTAATTGACTCAAATTACCCGTTGAACTTCGTATTCGTTGAGTTTTCTTCATAATCTTTAGATTCCTACTACAAGATCATTGTTACGGTAAGTTTACAGTCAGTATAAATAAAGGGTAAAACACCTTCCTCAAACCATTTGGTTTTGTAAAGTTGGTCTTAAGTTTCTATTTGAGAAAAGATGATGGGATCTTATAGTCACGACCTTTAAATGTGTGTTTTATCTATGTTTTATGTGTGTTTTATCTTAGGGTCTGTCAGTTTAGAGATTAGTGAAGGTGTTTCTAACTGGGAATACCTTGGGTATCCTTAGGACGAGGACAGGGTTCTACCACAACGCCATTCGTGGGGTGTTTCACAGGGACGGTCTCTGGGAAGGAGTGGTTTCGGAAGGGTGACTGGTCTCGGGTAGTTACCCGGTCCCCCTGAGGGTCGTGATCGCGAGCACTCGTGACCTTACCGATTCCAAACCTACTAAAGTGTCCGTTATAACATTATGATACCATGTTCACCATAAGAGGTTTTGATCTGGAGTATTCTTGATTGAGTAGCAGGAACGACCTTTTTGATCTCTTTTCCACAGACTTCAATTCCCTCTTCAGTCACTTCCGAGTTGTAGTTTAAAGACGGTCTCAAAGGGGGTCGATATCTTGGTTCGAGTACTTCGTTCATTATATAAGAAACCCCCTGTTTTAAGGGAAGAATAGATAGGTTTTTTTCTGTCTTGGTCCTTTTATAAATGGGAAATTTTACAGACCACCCTTTTCTTACCTACTTTTGGAAAATATTCGTTAACAAAGGGAGAGAAAGGACTTGTAGGAGGTCGGGTGACATGGTAGAGAGGATAAACAGACTCGTTTCGGCTTCCAGTTGTTATCACACCCGTGCACGTTGTATTGGGGAAGTGTTTCACTATAATTCAAAGGGTTGTCACTCAACCTCGAGGACAGTGTTTCGAGTCTGGCAGGTTCAAAATGTATATATCTTACCCTCCACCTCCTCCAACGTTTCAATAGTTATTAGAAACTTTCTAAAACGTGAAGACGTGTATCCACGGTTCACGGACCGAAGTTATTCCCTCCTTCCCTTACTGGGAACAGACTCTTTAGTTACCACTAATTAATAAATTTTAAAACCAATAACGTATGTAGGGTTTGAGACATCGGGTCTAAGGTCCTTACTCTTCTAGGTCTTAGCACACTGTCGTAAGTTCATGTCCATTCTCAATCGTATCTCTTTTTTACTCATGTCGATTGTCGAGTCCAGAGTCCTCGGGTTCAAGCCTCCAAGAACGAAGTGACAGTTTCATGTCGAGACGAACTGGAAGGATAACAGTGACGATCCAAGAGCAATCGGTACCCTTCCACAGGCACTTAAGACCGGACACCCGACACCCTGTCTGAGAATCCCGAAGAGAATAGGACGAGTCTTGTAAGCAAGAGATCTTGTTACAGGAGGTAGAAGGAGAGAAGGAAGACTCATGAGTGATACATAGATTCACAACGATCCACGCCCCCACTTATGTTTCTTTACATTTATATAAGAGACTTTAGGTCTCCGAATGTCAAGGAGGTGGTCATATCTAATTAATATTTAAGGGAAAATTGCAAAGTCAGTACGGGAAGTAACGTGAATTAGAGGAAAGTAGTAGTAGAGATGTCTGTGTAACAACTCTAACAAGCAGTGAGTCAGCACAGACTGAGAAACGCTTGGGTGCTTGACATCGGGTGGTCCGAGGAGACAGGTACCCTAAAGAGCCGTTCCTATGACCTCACCCACCGGTAAAGGAAGAGGTCGCTTAGAAGGACTGGGTCCCCAACTTTGGTCCAGAGAACGTGACGTCCGTCTAAGATATGGCTGACTCGATGTTCCCTTCGGGAACAGGGGAAACGGATTCTCACTTTACTTTGTAGAAAAAATCTCATAAAAAAAAGAACAACAGTCCGAGTCTATAGCGTTGTAGTAACCGACACTTGAGACTAAATGGGTGTAGATTTCACACTTCGACTCCTGAGTTATGTGACCTAAGATAACCAGAGAGGAAGGGTACAGTGACCAGGGTTTCTTTCTGAGCCTGTCGGGACAGGAGGCGGAGGACCTACAGTAGGAAGTCAAGTAAAGAAGAAATGTGTGGTACGGGGGTGACTTGATAGGTAGTCCCTAGGGGGTCAGAGAGGACATGAGTCGTGGGGTTGGAGTAAGTCGTAGGAGTGTGGGTCGTATAACATAGTGGAGGATAAATTTCTCTTCTACATTTACCAGGAAGGTAAACCTTGGATTTCGGAGTATATAATTGGGAGGGAAAGACCGGACCAGAAGAGACCTCTTTTATATGGGAATGACGATGGGTTTTGGGTCTCGATTCTTGTCGGGATGTCTATTAAAGACGAAGTGTCTCACATCAGACTCCTACTGTACCTTCGACGACGATAAAGTACTTAGACACCTCAGTCGTAGTACAATCCCCCTTTTACGTGATTCAACGATTAAGACGTCTGGCACAAACGGTGGTAATTTGAAAGTATAGAATTAACATTGTTTAAATTTAAACTATTAAATTATTCAAAGACAAGATCAAATTTTAGAACGGACACCAACAACCAGCAATTCAGCACAGACTGAGAAACCTAGGGTACCTGATATCATATGGTCCGAGGAGACAGGAGGTGATCGAGATCCTCAAACAAGTCTAAGTACAGGTAACTCAGTCACTACGACGGATTGGTGACGTAGGATACGACCGGGGAAAAAGAAAACGGAAGTTAGAAAGGGGTTTAGTCCCAGAAAAGGTTTTTCGGTCGAGGAGTGTAGTCCACTGGTTTTATAATCTCGAAGTCGAAGTCGTTGTCAGGAAGGTTACTTATCAGTCCCAATTAAAAGAAATCCTAACTGACCAAACAAGAGGAACGTTAGGTTCCCTGAGAGTTCTGAGAAGAGGTCGTGGTGTCAAGTTTTGGTAGTTAAGAAACCACGAGTCAGTAGAAATACCAAGTTGAGAGTGTAGGCATGTATTGACCTTTTTGGTGTCGAAACCAATATGTTTAGAAGCAGTCGTTTGACTACAGAGACAAAAAATTTTGTGAGAAATCCAAACAATAACGAAAAGAAATTTCCTCGTTCACAGAAAATGAAAGTACCGACGTCAGTGACAGACGTCACTAAAACCTTCGGCTCTTTTATTTTAGACAGTGACGAAGGTGAAAAAAGGGAAAATAAACAGTACTTCATTCTCAACCTGATACTTCTTTCGACTCGTGGCTTCTTAATTACGAAAACTTGACACCACAACCTCTTCTGAGAACTCTCAGGGACCCTGACGTTCCTCTAGGTTGGTCAGGTAAGACTTCCTTTAGTCGGGACCTTAAAGAAACTTCCCTTACTACGACTTCGACTTTGAGGTTATGAAACCGGTGGACTACGTTTCTCAACTGAGTAACCTTTTCTGAGACTACGACCCTCCCTAACCCCCGTCCTCCTCTTCCCCTGCTGTCTCCTACTCTACCGACCTACCGTAGTGACTGAGTTACCTGTACTTAAACCCACTTGAGGTCCTCGACCACAACCTGTCCCTCCGGACCGCACGACGTCAGGTACACCAACGTTTCTCGACCTGTACTGACTCACTGACTTGACTTAACTTTTACAAGAAACGTGTATTATGTTAGGAAATATATGTCTTCCAAGTAAACAAAGAAAATGTGTAAAGTAAGGAGAGTGACGTAAGTACGAAAGAAATTAGGAACTCGCATATATTATAAACATTTACAAAATTGTTGGAACGGATTAAGATAGAGGAGAAAGGCAGAGACAGAGAAAGAAGACTAACAGCAGAGTGATACTAACTGTAAGAAGACGAAGAAGTATATGGTTCATCAAATCACTTACGATCTCTAAAACTTAAAATACACATCGCACAACATAAAAAAAGGAAAATACGGAAATTTTTTGTTACTTGAAACAAGACAATACATATATCAAATGAACACCTAGGATAGCTCGAACTGAACTAACTCAAGAGACAAACTATCCCGTCCTGAGTAATCAGAAATGGAATCCCAATCGTACCGAGATAGGACTTCCATATCAGAATGATCCCAGAGGTAACTCCTGGGTCAAACAAATCCATTCGAAGACAAGAGATCAACCAGTTTGTGGTTACAGAGTGTCGGTTCACGTTTGAAGTTTTGGAAACAAATGGAATGTAAAGGGGAATTAATAAGAAACGGTCGGAAAATTAAGGACTGAGACGCATACGTATCGAATCACAAGACGATGTCTGGTTCTCTATGAATACATAGCAAAACGTCGAAAATAAGACATCTCGAAGGAGAAGAGAAGATGAGACTGGGTGCACATGGTCGATATGACGGTAGAGATTTAAAGTTAAAAACAGAGAAGTCGAGTCATTTTGGGACAGAAGAAGAATCTGAGGGGAAGCGATACAGCACAAAACGTTTCTCAGAAATCTGTTTTCCGGTCCCTTAGTACTCCGAAGTGAAAGTACAAAAATCAGAGAGGTATTAGTGTCAGAAAGTGACGGATAACAGAGTTTAGACTTTTGTTAACTAAACGTACGAAAAGGGTGAAATAATTAAAAAAATACTACTTTCCTGATTATCTTATCATCAATGAGGGAGGACTCACCTTCTTCGTTATGTATTAAGTAAAATGTAAAAAACACACACACGGTAAATAATCACATAAAGGGAAGTTGAAGTTTAAACGGAAGTAACGAACGAGACTTCTTTAACTCGACCCGAGGACTGTCGACCATGTTACGATTCGAAACAGACAAGTCCTGTGATAGTCTGTGTAACGTCCTCCTTCCCCGGAAGGAAGTGTAAAGGTGACACGAAGTAACCCGTCAAAAGAAGTCGTTGTGAACCGAAGAGGTCGTAGTTCAAGGACATTGTACCCGTCTATGAGGTCGAGATGTCACGTACCGTTAGTTGTCGTGGATCCTTATTTGTTAAATGAAATCCTACCGAGAAACGTATCATCTCGTAGAGGTCATTCTGTCGTGGAAGTCTTGTCGAGAGGGGTTATATTGTCTCTCGTCTAAAGATCGTACAAGGTTTCACATCTAAAGTAAGTTTAAGAAGGTCGTACCGTGTAACGTGACAGAGATAGTATGTCGCCCAACTACAACACCGGAGAGGTTGTTCCATACCTATAATTGGGAATACGTCCTTTCCAACAGAGAAGGAACTCACAACAACTAAAAATTGTAAGTAATAATAATTTGAAAAAACTTACTTCGAAGATTTAGTCTCGTCTAAAGAATGATACGAGTGGTGTGTCAGCTGTCAGTCTTATCGTAACCTAGTAATCAGAGAGGTGTAAACGTTAGGACGTCTCACTACACTATTCTCGGTCTACCTTTTATATAAGAAGCGTTCACCATCTTATTGAGACATAAGTTCACTACCTCTTTATATTTTAAAAGGGAAATATGTCCCCTCTAATAAAAAGAAGGAAGAGGAAGACTCATAGAGGAACCTCTGTCTTACGTTTCTTAGAAATGAGATTAGGAAACAATACATTTATTTAGAAAGGTCCTTCTTTTATCTCACAGATACCGAAATTGTTGGATCTCTAAAGGAGTCCCAAGGTCCGAGGTGGGGAAAACTTTACATTTGTTCGTCTCTCTATTACTTAGTGACGTCAGTACTTCAATTTTCTACGAACGAGGAATCTTCTTTTCTATACTGTTTGGACCTGTCGTATAATTTTTCGTCTCTGTAGGGAAACGACTGTTTTCAGGTATATCAGTTTCGATACCAAAAAGGTCATCAGTTCATGTCTACACTCTCAGCCTGGTATTTGTTCTGACTCGTGACTTCTTAGCCACGAAATCTTGATACCACAACCTCTTCTGAGAAATCTCAAAGAACCTGTCGTTTCTCTAGTCAGATCAGGTAGGATTTCCTTCAGTTGGGACTTATAAGTAACCTTCCTGACTACAATTTCGACTTCGAGGTTATGAAACCGGTTGACTATACTTCTCGGCTGAGTAACCTTTTCTGGGACTATAACCCTTTCTAATTTCCGTCCTCCTCCTCCGTCTGTCTCCTACTCTACCAACCTACTGTAATAGTTGTGTTACCTGAACTCAAACCCGTTTGGGGCCCTCTGTCACTTCTTGTCCCTTCGAAACGCCACGACGTCAGGTACCCCAACGTTTCTCGTCTGAACTGAATCACTGACTTGTTGTTGTTCCACGGAATGGGTTTTGGTAAACCGAGAACCCTTCTATTCTCTTCGAATAATATTCCTTTATTAATCAAGGTGGTAATGTCTTTGTCTACCGGAGTCAAGATTAGAAGTGACTTTCTTCATTTTACAAGGATCCCCTTTACTTTCGTTTGGAAGATGGGACTATCGAATACGTAAAGGTACCAAGTCCTTTGACTCTGAAATATCCTAGTGATTTTTTACATCTCTTTTAGACAAGGGATATTATGGGACATAATCGGGATCCCTATCTCCGACCTAAACGATAAGGACATAAAAAGTCCTATTAGAATCAACGATAGGTTATAAAAGTAACGAGGTCAAGGAACATTATCAACACACACACACAATCAGTGAGTCAGGACAGGGTGAGAAACGCTGGGGTACCTGACATCGGGTGGTCCGAAGAGACAGGTACCCTAAGAGGACCGTTCTTATGACCTCACCCAACGGTAAGGGAAGAGGCAACATTGTCAATGATTAAGAAATATAATTTGAGGAATAAGTTTAATATTTCACTTTCACTTACAACGAGTCAGTACAGGTTGAGAAACTCTGGGGTATTTGATATGTCAGGTACCTTAAGAGACCCGGTCTTATGACCTCACCCATCGGAAAGGGAAGTAGTTCGTCACAAACGGATCAACCCGGAACTGACTATGTCTTAATCTTGAGTGGTAGAATAAGATTCTGTAGATTTTAATAACGATAAAAGACAAGTTGTCCAGGTCAAACATGTTATAGTAGTTATGTGATCATATATACTACAACATACTTTACAGTACTGTTCGTTCTAAAGACACCAGATATCATACTACACGACACGGATCAACGAGTCAGCATAGACTGAGAAACACTGGGGGTACATGGCCCCGGGTGGTCCGAAGGGACAGGTACCCTAAGAGGTCCTTTCTTATGACCTTACCCAACGGTACGGGAGGAGGTCCCCTAGAAGGGTTGGGTCCTTAACTTAGTCCCAGAGGACGTAACGTCCGTCTAAGAAACGGTCGACCCGATCACCCCTTCGGGGGTATCATACTATCCCTCGTCATTTAACAGTATCGAGGTCATGTTCTGACTTTTATGTGATGATCCGGAAGGTCCATTTTCGTTGGCGAAGACCACCAGGAATTTTTGACATACCTCTTTTTCAGTAGGTCCAGTTATTGATACATGGTTCACAGTGCACGATACACCTAAAAGAGGGAATCTCTGTGATGTATACCCTTTCGTTGTCGTTAACCGTAGTGTTAGTCTAATTCAAATATTGTCGGGTACTAGTAAAAGATTGTATGTAGACTGAATAAACGTCACTTTCACTTCCTTAATTTATCGTTACACTACCCATAATAGTAGGTGTGAAGAAATCCAAAAATACCACGATAAGTAGAGATATTAAGGGTATCATTTCGCTATAACAAAGAGTGAATGATACAACTTTTCCTTATCATTTACTCTACCTTAAGGTCAACTCGATAAAGTTTAGGACTTTCTACTACGACACTTTCACGATGTGAGTTATACGGTCGTTTAAACCTTTCGAGTCGTCACCGGTGTCCTGACCTTTTCCAGTGAAAAGTAAGGTTATGGTTTTTTTTTTTACGGTTTCTTACGAATCTGATGACGTGTTAACGTGAGTAGAGTGTGCGATCATTTCATTACGAGTTTTAAGAGGTTCGGTCCGAAGTCGTTATGCATTTGGCACTTGAAGGTCTACAAGTTAGACCAAAAATTTTTCCGTCTCTTTGGTCTCTAGTGTAACGGTTGTAGACGACTTAGTAGCTTTTTCGTTCTCTCAAGGTCTTTTTGTAGATAAGGACAAAATAACTGATACGGTTTTGGAAACTGACACACCTAGTGTTATTTGACACCTTTTAGGACTTTCTCTACCTTTATGGTCTGGTGGACTGGACGGAGAACTCTTTGGACATACGTCCAGTCCTTCGTTGTCAATCTTGACCTGTACCTGGTTGTCTGACCAAGGTTTATCCTTTTCCTCATGCAGTTCCGACATACAACAGTGGGACGAATAAATTAAATATACGTCTCTTTACGACCCGACCTCCTTCGTATTAAACGCTAGTTCTTACGACCTTCTTTATAGCTATTGGAGTCTATACGTCTACTGTGGTGGGAATACCGTCTTTCACTTCTTCTTAATTTCTTGGAGAACTACTTTCACTTTCTCCTCTCACTTTTTCAACCGAATTTCGAATTGTAAGTCTTTTGCTTCTAGTACCATAGACCAGGGTAGTGAAGTACCGTTTATCTACCCCTTTGTCACCTTTGTCACAGTCTGAAATATAACCCCCGAGGTTTTAGTGACATCTACCACTGACGTCGGTACTTTAATTTTCTGTGAATGAAGAGCTTTCCTTTCAATACTGGATGTATCTGTCGTATAATTTTTCGTCTCTGTAATGAAACAGTTGTTTCCAGACAGAGCAGTTCCGATACCAAAAAGGTCACCAGTACATACCTACACTCTCAACCTGATATTTCTTTCGACTCACGTCTTCTTAACTACGAAAACTTGACACCACAACCTATTCTGAGAACTCTCAGGGAACCTGACGTTCCTCTAGGTTGGTCAGGTAGGATTTCCTCTAGTCAGGACCCACAAGTAACCATCCTGACTACAACTTCGACTTTGAGGTTATGAAACCGGTGGACTACGTTTCCCGACTGAGTAAACTTTTCTGGGACTACGACCCTCCCTAACTCCCGTCCTCCTCTTCCCCTACTGTCTCCTACTCTACCAACCTACCGTAGTGGCTGAGTTACCTGTACCTAAACCCACCTGAGGCCCTCAACCACTACCTGTCCCTCCTGGCCGTACGACGACAACTACCCCAGTGTTTCTCACTCTGTGCTGACTCACTGACTTGACTTCATTTGACTAGAAACTTTCCTCTCCTTTAAGATTCCCGAAAATAAATTATGAACGATGGTATAACTGGGTATACAATCCCTTGGTGACACCCCCTAAGATGGTCAGTGATTCGTATACATAAGATTAAAAGGTAGTCTCTTGACTCCTTTATTGGTGGTCCACTCAGCGAGACACAGTATAGTCTCGATTGTGACGCAGATAGTGGACTGAACTCAGTTGTGTCACCTCGTAGTGTCAGATAGTTAGTCAAGGGTTTGGTTACAGTTAAGTTTCTAGTTCTCGGGGAACTGACTTTCCCTCCGGTTCAGAGGAACTCCTTCACAGGACGTATTAATTATGCTTGTGTGTAACATTTAAAAGGTGGTTTAGAAAGGGGTTTCCCTGGATATGGGTATATCATCTCACCGAAGTGACTCCTTATTCTTTATGGGTCTGGATAGTTCCTAATGAACTGTGACCGTATTTTGAATACAATTGTAAAACCCTGGGTTTTAGAGTGACACCGAGTAGTCAGTTTTACAGTCGAACACCCCCAGTCCACCTGTTTTACCATACGGGACACCTATAGCCAGTAGAGTAAGGGGTCGTTGGAAACAAGTTTTCGGGGCACTTGTTTTACCGGTACAATCGTCTCCATCTTGGATGTGGATCCGAGGTGTTATACCTGAATGAGAGCCGTTTCGACTATACTTAATATAGTAACGACTCGTAGAATAGACGGTTTTCGTTGTTAGTTATCATTGAGGATTTGCACTATAGTAAGAAACAATTCTTAGTAAGACCACCGTCCAACTAATATTATCTGGAGAAAGGGGTACCTTCCCCGTCTTCAGACAGAAACGACCTTGTCTGTGTTTAAGTCTTTTAACTAAACCAAATGGAAGGGGATTACGAAAGACGGTCGGGATGGTAGACACCTGTGAGTCTTACGGAATTGGTGATAGTTCCGTAAGGGGTATTGTAACGTAGACCATTTCCTGGAGTAAAGTGTTATTTCCTTTATGTCGTTACCTGAGTACTGATGTCTTAATTGATTAGAATGGTGTATCAAGTAAAAGGTCTTTATCCACTACATAAACTTTCTATTTACCGAATGATTACCGAACCAATGAGGTGGTCAACATTCTATAGAATTTTACTGTCCCGAAAGAAAATTTAGTTTCTTACATATAAGACTTAGTCTGTTAATATGTCGGTCTTAAATACCCAGATCCTCAATTCCCCACTTTCACCATCACCAAAGAAAATAAGGGTAAAGTGGATTATTGAGTGAACGTCCTAAAAGAAGGACAGGGTCGTATGAATCGAGGTACCCAGAATTAGGAGTACCCGTTTTGTAAAGATTGGTTCTTTACATTGTTTTTATTAATTTAAATTAATCTTCTACTCTGACAGTGGACCGGTAAACACTGGGGTGTGTGGTAACTTGATTGTCATTAGGGGACAATGTCAATTAGGAAATATAGTTTGAAAGTAATAAGTTTGACACCAAAGGGTTTACCTGGTACTGACTATATGAAAAAATATAATTCGTTAGTTTGATAAAAGATTCGTGATAATCGACTTAGTGTGTTCAAAATTACAGAATGTAGAATTAAAGATAAGTCAAGGTTTATAAAAAGTTAAAGGGAATATTGGATAAGAAATTACGTAGTTAATAATCAGACACACAATTTAAGGTTTACGAAAATGGACTATAAAAAACAAACTAAATTTTAACTTGAGGTGACACCAGTCTTCTGTATGAAACATACTAAAATTATAAATATTCAAATAACTTAGAATAAAATACTAAGTACACAAGGGAGAACGAAGGTACCCGTGAACCTTTCACATCCGACGACAACCAACCTTCCAAGATATTTATAGTTTTCCAGTTTGACTGATTTTGTACCTCCTCGATAAGATAAACGAATAAATGACGGATGAGTAGGTTAGTTAACGGTTCGTTCATAACTTTAGGGGTCAGTCTTGACATTTAAATAGATAAAGAGAGAGATAAATTGAATCAAAAACAAAATGAATAAAATCTTAAGATAATGATCCTCGACACATAAATTCTAACAGTACAGAATGACTACTTAATCGAAAAATAAAATTATTTTAGAGGGTTAAAATAAATACCATTATAAAGAACAAAACTTTAGATGAAACAGACTATAATTACTTTTGACTTCCACTTTCATCCGTAAAATTTATTCACTTTTGACCCTATTAAAGATGTTGTGATCTTTAACGATTCCTTCCACATCTTCCATTTTGATGAGATCGTATCTCAAATGTATCTGTACTCAAACTCGTTTGAGGTCCTCAAACACTTCCTGTCCCTTCTAACGTCAGGTACCCCAGTGTTTCTCAGTCTGGACTAACTCACTGACTTGTTGTTGTTTACAATATAAAAATGGATGTGAGTAAGAAAGTTAAGTAGACACATAAAAATAAAGTCAAATCAATATAGGTAAGACTGTTGTAGACGGAAAAGTAACTGGATAAATCATGACGTCTGGGAACTTGTTGCATTCAAACTTGACACGTCCAGGAGAATATCTACCTTAAAAAAGTTGTGTATATGATGACATAAATGTTAGATTCTAACCAACTTAAACGTTTACAACTCGATGTCTATGTTTCACGGTTGACAACCTGAAGGGAACCGTGTTATCTATACTTAGACAGATGGTTCTATCTCCTGTACTCAAACTAGGGACCAGGACCTTCTAAGGTTTTCAGTACCTCGTTGATACGGGCACACGGTGTTGATGACTCGGTGGTGAGATCTCGGACGCTCGACGTTAATGACTCGGAGACGCGGAGTCACTGACTTCGGGTGTGTGAGCTCCCGGGCACTCGGCGTTGATGACTCGAACAAACAGAGTTGTTTACTTCGGGCACGTGGGATCTCGGACGTCCAGTTTTGACGACTCACGTGCACGTCGTTGATAACTTGGGCTCACGGTTTTCGTACACGAGACGTTAGTCTCTTCGGGAACGTCACTCTTTGGGTACGTGGTGTTTTCTCATCGGAGACGAGTGACGTTGATCTTCAGACACTCGTCGTCGCCTCTGGGTCGTGTTGGTTTTCATTTGTGCTAATTATTTATGTTAAAATAAATTTTTCACGGTCAACATTTCAATATGCACCTAAAAGTTGACGACCCTACCCCATCCCCATCTCTCACAAACTCATGGGAATTAGGGGTACAGTAAATTCCCAGTTGTTATATAGATCTAACTTACATCAAGAATTATGTTGACTTAAATTCACATTACAAAACGATAAAAAAAAGATAAACAGAATAAACGATCGATAAGGAGACAAGGAAAAAAAGGAATTCATAATTATATAAAGAATTTATAATTATGAAGTTACAAAAATGATAAAATAAAGACATAACAAAAGTATCCATACGGACTAACGTAATAAGAAAAGTAATAACAAAATACTTATACGTAAGAGTAATGTTAGAAAGAATCAATTTTAACATGGTGAAGAACAATTTGTTTCTGTAGAGTATTGTCATGTCAATGTGAATAGAAAGATATACAATATCGACAGTACGTATACTATGGACATATGTAATAATCGGAGAGTTATAATATAGTATTATAAAAGAAATTATGTAGGAAATTTTATTGACTTTCTTTTTGTTCTATAGAAATAAATGGGTGTATAATAATACAGGTCACTAGAAGTCATGAAAGATATTTAGATATCGAACTTAGACCACGGTATAAGGAAGTTGGAATTCTTGAAGAAAATCGTAAAAACTATGTCATATTAATAGAGTTAAAAGTTAATAAACTTTTATGTAAGTGTATGTGTATTAAAGACTTACCATAAAAAATGACCTATATCTTAAGACTGTTGTGATTTTTACGGTAAATTGAGACAAGACCAGAGGTAGTAAAAACTAATTTTCAGTCACTTTAATAATAACAAGGGAATGTACATCATATGGTGAAAATGACCACTGATAGTTCTAAATAAATAAAAACCAAGATTTCTAAGTGGAGACTACATGAATCTAAACCACACGAAAAATAAATAGGACGAACTCTAAGTGACTCTAAGAACCTAGAGACATAAAGAGTAATTAAACCGGTTATGTAGAGGTCTATAAAACACTGTGTAAGACAAGAGATAAACTCTGAGGTTAGTGAACCTTTAATCTGAAGAATATAACACATATTTAGTAACTCTAAAAAGAAAAAAGACAAGAATCTAGTCATCTTTAATAACTTAGACTGGAAGTTCAATTAGTTGGGAAAGAAAATGGTTGAGGTCAAGCGACAACTCGTTTACTCATTTAAAAAGGTAAAGTTTATAAAATTGAAAGACAAGATATTCAAGAATAATGTCAAAAGTAAAGAAATGACTCTAAGGTGTAGACAAACGAGTAGTTCTTGTATAAAAGGATATTTAGAAACTTAGATGTATATATGACGGAAAAAAAATTCGTGGACTGATGATTAAACCCGGTAGAATTTTAAATGAAGATATCTGATAAAAGGGGAATTAGTACCTCAGTATAAAAAGACAAATAAAGTTACAACTCGTAAATTAACATATGACCTGTAACACTTTCTATGTAACATCTTTAAGAACCTAAGTAATTAAAACCACGTGAACGATAGAAACTCAACCGTGTTAACAGTCATTTAGAGGGATATCGTGTCACGAAACTGAACGGTTTAAGTAAGTGGAACTGGACTGGGTTTGTTATGTACTTTCCTACTACAGTGGTCGATTCAATCCGGTAAAAGAAGAGACTCTAAGATGTCATGAGACACATATCGTGATTAGTGTGACATAATTCTGTCCAACATTTTTCTAACACTCAATGAATTCTCTTCGGTTCAATTCACTTTCAGTCAGTCAGTACAGACTGAGAACCGTTGGGGTACCTGATATGACAGGTACCTTAAGAGGTCCGGTCTTATGGTCTCACCCATCGGAAAGGGAAGAGGTTTCCTAGAAGGGTTGGGTCCCTAGCTTAAGTCCACAGGGTGTAACGTCCACTTAAGAAATGGTCGACTCGGTGTTCCCTTCGGGTCCTTATGACCTCACCCATGGATAGGGAAGAGGTCACCCAGAAGGACTGGGTCCTTAACTTGACCCCAGAGGACGTAGTATCCACCTAAGAAATGGTTTACTCGATAGTCCCTTCGGAATTCTCTTCCTTCCGAATTCTTCTTCCTTCGGAATTCTCATCCTTCTGAATTCTCTTCCCGAGTACAGATCAGAGAAGTCGATTACGGATTGACTATGAGTCTCACCTATAAGTACAGTATAAACAACTACGTTGTTCGTCTTAGTAAATCTTCAAGTATTTAATATACTACGATTGTGTTTTAAGTGTTTTATGACCTTATACACCCAGAAAATTTTAAAATAAATAAAAATTAACTTCCTATTAACGAAATGTTATAACAAAGTAAAGACGGTATATAGGTGTATTTAGTCGGTTTTCATATATATACAGGGAGAACTTGGAGGAAGGGTGGAGGGTGGGGTAGGATGGGGAGATTCAACAGTGACTCATGATCAAACTAGAGGGACTCAGTGTATCTTTTAAGGGTGACCGATAGATAAAATGTATACCATTACACATACTCCCAGTAAATTGAGTCTTTGTTTCTACGATTATATTCGAGTCAAAGTCGACTTCCATAGTTACTTGGTGTTGTGTTCCATTTAAATTTACGAGTACCATTTGTAAATTTCTTTATATAATTACTCCAAGCTATATGGAACAAATGTCTCCGTTCTTTTCTTTAGTCTTGTAAAGTCCTTCTCAGTCGTTATGACCGACTTTACTTCGAGATCGTACATTTTGTTTCAAATGAGTAAGTAGTATGGAATAAGGGACTATTTTGAGACACACACAAACATGTATACTTATTTCTTTCTTGCACCTTAAATCCTAACTATCTAACTATTAACTCCGAGTGAAGAAAAAATTAGGTTGAAGATAGAGATTACCACATACGTAAGAATCCTTGTAGGGAATTAGAAGGAGGTCACATAAATAGACTTTGACTCCATCATTATAAATAGAATGTCCTCACCACAACCTTAGTTCACTCTAGTACTTACACTTTCTGGAAACACTTACATTTCTCGATGTATTTATAATCTCTATCAATATTTTATTAAGTTTACTTTGTAATAATGGAAACTGATACCGTAAGTAGTGTAGATTTTGAGGGTTTACAAGAGAGGGGAGTGCTTTTATGTACACGTATGAGTGTGTGTATGTGTGTGTGTTAAGGTGTACACATTTATGAAGTCGTCGTCGTAGTTTTGACTAGACCCTAGAACGTACGAAATATATACGTAAAAATTTTTAACACACGTTGTATGATGGACAGAATTAAACCGAAGTGAAATAGGGAGGACGGGTGGAGGGAGGAACAAGGAGAACCTTTGTAAATATAAATAATTCTTGTACAAAATAAGATGAATAAGAACCATCAAGACGTTGTTAAAAGAGATTAGGTAGTACGTGACGTTCACCCCTCACACTTTCCTATAGCCCACTTTGGCCAAAAAGAGATCTCTTCAATGTTTCAATTGTGACACTTTTAGGATAAAGTCTTGTAAATTCTAGACATTCTCAGACCAAGTAAAAAAAAAGGGGATTTTCCATTCATAATTTTTATAGAATTGAGAACTAAAATGTACAGTTCGATAGTTCGATAACCCAAATTCAAAGAATAAAAAGACCATACCGATTCTGTAGTTGGGTCATAATTGGGTCTATGGAAGTTTCTTCCTAAAAAAAGGGGTTGGGTTAAAATTTACTGATTAATTATTTTTATACACTTACAGTTGACTCAAATACCTTGTTCACTCTGGACTAACATCCGTTACGACGTTGTCCCTCTTCAATATAGTTCATACGAGCGTTCTAACAGTGAAGATGAGACAAAAAAGACAAATGGAATCCACTCCCTTCAGAAATATCCTCTATCTCCCTTATATTATCCGATAGAGATAGTTTTGTTTTGTTTTGACCTTTAGGGACCTATTCTGAAATATGATTTATAAACGAGTGTGTAAGTTATATACGTATATTGAGAAACGCTAGGGTACTTAACGTCGTGCGGTCCGGAGGGACAAGTAGTGGTAGAGGACGTCAAGTGAGTCTGAGAGAGGTAGCTCAGTCACTACGGTAGGTCGGTAGAGTAGGAGCCAGCAGGGGAAGAGGAGAACGGAGGTAAGGGAGGGTCGTAGTCTCAGAAAAGGTTACTCAGTTGAGAAGCATACTCCACCGGTTTCATGACCTCAAAGTCGAAGTCGTAGTCAGGAAGACCTCTTGTGGGTCCTGACTAGAGGAAATCTTACCTGACCAACCTAGAGGAACGTCAGGTTCCCTGAGAGTTCTCAGAAGAGGTTGTGGTGTCAAGTTTTCGTAGTCAAGAAGTCGCGAGTCGAAAGAAGTGTCAGGTTGATAGCGTAGGCATGTACTGGTGTCCTTTTTGGTGTCGGAACTGATCTGCCTGGAAACAACCGTTTCATTACAGAGACGAAAACTTATACGATAGATCCAACCAGTATTGAAAAGAAGGTTCCTCATTCGCAGAAAATTAAAGGACCGACGTCAGTGGTAGACGTCACTAAGACCTCGGTTTTTTTTTTATTTCAGACTGTGACAAAGGTGACAAAGGGGTAGATAAACGGTACTTCACTACCCTGGCCTACGTACTAGAAGTAAAAGACTTACAACTCGAAATTCGGTTGAAAAAGTGTGAGGTGAAAGTGAAAGTAGTTCTCCGACAAATCAAGGAGAAGTGAAAGATGGTATTCCCACCACAGACTCCAATAACTATAAGGAGGGTCGTTAGAACTAAGGTCGAACACGAAGAAGGTCGGGTCGCAAAGAGTACTACATGAGACGTATTTTCATATAATTCGTGGATAATAAACAGTCCGATTATTAGTCGTACCGTTACTTGTATATCTCTACTTATTGTGAGTGGGCGATCATGAAGATGAGAAAGTCCGATACACAGAGACGAGTCCGAGAAAAGAAAGGGAACTAACAGGAGGGATTAGGGAGGGTCTGAAGTCAACTGGATTGTGGTACCTTTCAAGTAATTTATAGTAGAGAGACTTAATAAAAAACTGGAAGATTCATCTAAAACTAGTCAAGGGAAAAAACATGTTGTGAGGACTGGGGTTTGTTGCTAGGATATACATACGGCTATTGTTCAAAACCATAAAAAAGAATAAAAGAGACAGAAGGGTAACCTGACACTCCTTGATCTTTATCTTAGGGACGTAACGGGTCATAATATCTGGGTCTTGATGAATTGACGAGTTATGTGTCACGAACTCTTTACTTGTCTCTGACTTATACCCATGAAAAGACTACTTGTCTATTCGATTTGTTTTCTTGACGACTTTGTTCTCTCCAAAACGTTACGTGTTCTCTGGGTTCTACTTCTTTGTACACATCTTACTTTATGACCTTTAATACTATTGTCTTTTTCTATTACTTTTGTCGGGGGTGTATGGTCGTTAGACGACGCTAAGTACCCCAGCGTTTCTCAGTCTGTGCTGACTCGCTAACTTGACTTGACTTCATAATACTTAACTAATATTTTAAAATCATTTTAGAACAGTAAATTTCAAATGTATATTGTTTTTGATGGATGTATACACACGTGTATATTGGACCTATTTTCATCGTTTAAAATTCTGGATTTCTTTTCCCTTTGTGTGTCCGTGTGTGTGTATCCACTAAGTAAGAAGGACTCAGTAGGATGATCTTCCTGGACCCTGGTGTGTCCGTATAGATGAGAACATGATAAACGACGTGAAGATGACATTTTCGACGAAGGAGGTCACTCAGATTTAGGTACGTTTCACACATTTGTTACTTGTCATTACCCGTTAAGTAAGTAGACACTCCGCACAACTCCTCCCCGTCCTTACTACAAATTCGTGAATTCTCTTACCTTCCCTACCCTACCTTCTTTCGGTCTTTTGGGAGTCATTTCTTCTAGTATTCATATTGTTTTTGATGGATATAGAGATGATAGATGTATAAAAAGGTATAGACATATATGTAACTAGACATATGTATAGATGTATGATATATGGATACATACTCACGTACACACACAGGTGTAACAAAATCCAGAATTTTAAACACTGAAAATAGGTTCAATATACACGTGTGTATACATCCATCAAAAACAATATACATTTGAAATTTACTGTTCTAAAATGATGTTAAACATAAAATTTCACACAGTTTTATATATGGATGATAATATTTTATCTATTGATTACTCTTGGATAATATATCGTGTTCCTTGGGATGAGTCACTAGACACCACTGGATTTACCCGTCCTTTTAGATTTTTTCTCATCTATATACATATACGACCTAGTACCTTTTTCGTTCTCTCAAGGTCTTTTTGTAGATAAAGACGAAATAACTGATACGGTTTCGGAAACTGACACACGTAGTGTTATTTGACACCTTCCAAGACTTTCTCTACCCTTATGGTCTGGTGGATTGAACGGAGAACTCTTTGGACATACGTCCAGTCCTTCGTTGTCAATCTTGACCTGTACCTTGTTGTCTGACTAAGGTTTGTCCTTTTCCACATGCAGTTCCGACATATAACAGTGGGACGAATAAATTGAAGATACGTCTCATGTAGTATTCTTTGCGACCTGACCTTCTTTGTGTTCGATCTTAGTTCTAACGGTCCTCTTTATAGTTATTGGAGTCTATACGTCTACTGTGATGGGAATACCGTCTTTCACTTCTCCTCGATTTTTCGGAGAACTACTTTCACTTTCTCCTCTCACTTTTTCAACCGGATTTCGAGTTGTAAGTCTTTTACTTCTAGTACCGTAGGCCAGGGTAGTGAAGTACCCTTTATCTACCCCTTTGTCACCTTTGTCACAGTCTGAAATAAAAAAAAAAAAAACCGAGGTCTTAGTCACGTCTACCACTGACGTCGGTACTTTAATTTTCTGCGAATGAGGAACCTTCTTTTCAATACTGGTTGGATCTATCGTATAAGTTTTCGTCCCTGTAATGAAACGGCTGATTCCAGACAGATCAGTTCCGACACCAAAAAGGACACCAGTACATACCTACACTCTCAACCTGACACTTCTTCCGACTCGCGGCTTCTTAACTACGAAAACTTGACACCACAACCTCTTCTGAGAACTCTCAGGGAACCTGACGTTCCTCTAGGTTGGTCAGGTAAGACTTCCTCTAGTTGGGACCCTAAAGAAACCTCCCTTACTACGACTTCGACTTTGAGGTCATGAAACCGGTGGAGTGCGCTTCTCAACTGAGTAACCTTTTCTGAGACTACGACCCTCCCTAACCCCCGTTATCCTCTTTCCCTGCTGGCTCCTACCCTACCGACCTACCGTAGTGCCTGAGTTACCTGTACTCAGACTCACTTGAGGCCTTCTACCACTACTTGTCCCTCCGGACCGCACGACGTCAAGTACCCCAGCGTTTCTCAACCTGTGCTGAATCACTGACTTGACTTGACTTGACTATTGACTAAGTGAAACGACATGTCGTCTTTGATTGTGTAGTGACATTTCGTTGATACAAGGTTAATTTAAAAAAAATTTTTATTTGTAAAAAAAATTTTTCATCTGGTGTACACGGAAGAATATATATGTGTATATGAAATAACGTCACATCAACTGAATGTCATAAAGTCCACGTGTCGTTCCACTAAGTCAATATGTTTATGTGTATAACTTTAATAAAAGGTAGTATCCAATAATATTCTTTAACTGATTTCTAGGGATACGATTTACCATTTAGAGACAACGAACAACGTATGGATAAAAAATTAATATTTAGATCGTAAGATAAGTATGATTCAGTTTGTTCACCTTAGTTTTACAGTATTAAAAAAATCAATCCATTTGTAAGTACAAAAGATTTTTTATATATAATATGTATAAATATATGTATACACAATTTTTTCGAAAAGAAGATGTGTGAACTATTTCCGAACTCTTTCTTGTAGTTTTTTTTCCTCTCTCTCTCTTTAATCTCTTATATTTGATTTAATTTACCCTCGTGACTTATACTTCATCTTTTTCACTTTGTTTGGTCTATTTTCATTTTCTAGTAGTATATCAGGTCAACAAAAATTTGTACTGACGAGTAATCTTTACTTAGACCTCGAGACCTCCTTTTTTTTTTTCGTTATGGACCAGTGAACCTAAGAAGTTTTTTAAAGTTCTATTAAGACTATATGTAAACCTAAAATTTTTCACTAACGTCTAGAAAGACAATTGACCGTCAAAACCGTTACATCTAGAGGTAATAAAAAGACAACTGGTCAGTACTTTGTTACCATAACTCATTTTCAACGTATTAGTGTTATCATTTTCTACAAATAGTCAAAAGTGTCAGTTATCGGTTTTTTATTTTCTAGTAATATTAACGTTCGATATTACCCTTGTACTAATTGAATTGTTATATTAATGTGTGTTAACCCTCCCCCACCAGTTCGTCTCACTACACCATTCACCTTTACGTATATACGTGCACAAGAGTAAGTGGGTCTGATACAGAAAACCAACCATGTAAATTGAGTAAATGTAAATTCTATTAATAGTTCTACACACTAAGATAATGTCAAAAGAATTAACGAACCTCAAATAAAAGACATTTAGAAAAGGAAAAGAACACAAAAGACGGATCTCTTCAAGGAAATCGTAAACAACTTTTCGACCAAACCACAACGACTTAAGAGAATTGAAAACAGACCTTTCAAAAACTAAAGAGATAGTTTTGACTTCCTCTCAGAACGAACCATCCCATAAGAACCAACGGCGAAGAAGGGAAAGTAGTAAAATTTATATGGTGCGGGAAGGGAGACCGAACATCTCAAAGACAATTCTTTAGTCGACTATCGGACTACTCTCAAGGGAACATACAATAAACAGTAAAAAGAGAACAACGAAAATTATAAAATAGAGACAGAAATTAAAAACAGTCAAACTAATGATACACAGAGTCACACAATGAGGAACCTAAATAGGACAGACCCTGAGAGACACGAAGGACCCGAACCAACTGACAAAGGTAAGGGTACAATCCCTTCAAAAGTCGATAATCGAGAAGTTTTAAAAGAGTCCAGGAAAGAGAGAGAGAAGAGGACGACCCCGGGGATATTACACTTACAACTACTCAAATTACAACAGAGTCTTCAGAGTCCGAGAGAAATAAAGAAAAGTAAGTAAAAAGATATAAGATAAGACACCGTCACTAAAGGTGGTAAGACAGGAGGTCCAGTAAATAGACAAGAAGACGGAGTTAATAAGGAAGATTACATAATAGTAGAGACAAACAAGAAATCAAGAACATCCAGAAACCATTTGTAAAGAACGTAGAAGAGTTAGAAACGGAGGTAAGAAAAGGGTTTTAGGACCTAGTATAAGTGATAATAATAAGACTTAAGAAACGGACCTTCCAACGATAGAGATGAAGTAAATCAACAAAAAGACCCTAAAATAGAACAGGGAAGTAGACCCTGTATTGAAAGACGAAAAAGTAGTACTAATTGAAAGACATTATACCAAAAACAAAATTGACGACACTCCAACAGGACGAAGGACGAAGAAGACAGACGGGAGACTGCCTACTTCTATTCTCAGAACACTTTCGAAGGACTACCCTCCCTTACTACTCCCCTGTTTGATCCAGAGTGAAACCACCCGTCCCGGAACGAATCACTTCTAAATCAGATTAATAGACGACTACCCAACGTACGGGAGAGACATCATCAAACCGGACTCCACCGGGTCGGGACCCCAGATACCCGAGATATCATCCTTATTACCGTTTGAGATTTTCCTAAATACGGTTCCCCCTTAAAGGTCACGGGGGTAGGGACACCGCTCGAGGACGGTTGGGTGCGGAGGTGTCCTCCGGGAGGTTGTGATCCTCCATCAAAACCAAGTCAGAGGACACCCTAGAAACGAAGAGAGGAGACCTAGAACCACGTACGTTTTAAAACAGACACGGGACGTTACGACCTTAGAGACAAGGGGGTCAGGAAACCTTCCATATATTAGTTTAGGACGACCGGGAGTCCGGTCTAAGGGAATCCTAAGGGTCAGGGAAAAAACCTAGGGATCCGACCAAAATACTTCTGGATGTTATTGAAAATCTTGATTGTGGGTTTTTTTCTACAGGAAAAGTAATATCCCTTGACCTTACGTTTTCATCCTTCAGTTCTTTGTGGACCTCATTGTCCGTTTAAACCGGAACCTTACACCTTACTGCGTCCCGTTTCTGATTATCTCAAAACGGTTCTTTTGCGTGACCAGTATCGTTTGTAGGAGAAGGTTGTTGTGTTCTCTTCTGAGATGTGTACTTGTAGTGGTCTACCACTTATGACTTTAGTCTAACTAATATAAGAGACGTCGGTTTCTACCTCTTCGAGATATGTCAGTTGTTTTTGTTCTGGTCCTCGACTGAGATCGAGTCTAGTACTTGAGGAATAATGGTTTAAGTCTGAATTTAACTTCTTTCATCCCTTTTGGAGATCTGGTAAGTCCATACTGGATTTAGTTTAGGGAATACTAATATGTCACCTTCACTCTTTATCTAAATTCCCGGATCTAAACTATCTATCTCACGGATTACTTGATACCTTACTCTAAACACTGTAACATGTCCTCTGTCCCTAGTTCTGGTAGGGATACCTTTTCTTTACGTTCTTTCGTTTTACCGACAGACCCCTCCCGAATGTTTATCGACACTTTTCCTCTCTCCGTTTTTCGTTTCCTCTTTTCCTTTCTGTATTCGTAGACTTACGTCTCAAGGTTTCTTATCGTTCTTCTCTATCTTTTCGGAAGAAGTCGCTAGTTACGTTTCTTTATCTCCTTTTCTTGTCTTACCCTTTCTGATCTGTAGAGAAGTTCTTTCAATCTCTATGGTTCCCTTGTAAAGTACGTTTCTACCCAAGCTATTTCCTGTCTCTACCAGACCTGGATTGTCTTCTTCTTCTATAATTCTTCTCCACCGTTCTTATGTGTCTTCATGTTTTTTCTAGAAGTGCTGGGTCTATTAGTACTACTATACTTGTGATTAGATCTCGGTCTGTAGGACCTTACACTTCAGTTCACCCGGAATCTTTCGTAGTGATGCTCGTTTCGATCACCTCCACTACCTTAAGGTCAACTCGACAAAGTTTAGGACTTTCTACTACGACACTTTCACGACGTGAGTTATACGGTCGTTTAAACCTTTTGAGTCGTCACCGGTGTCCTGACCTTTTCCAGTCAGAAGTAAGGTTAGGGTTTCTTTCCGTTGCGGTTTCTTACGAGTTTGATGGTGTGTTGACGTGAGTAGAGAGTACGATCATTTCATTACGAGTTTTAAGAGGTTCGGTCCGAAGTCGTTATGCACTTGGCATTTGAAGGACTACAAGTTCGACCAAAATCTTTTCCGTCTCCTTGGTCTCTAGTTTAACGGTTGTAGACGACCTAGTACCTTTTTCGTTCTCTCAAGGTCTTTTTGTAGATAAAGACGAAATAACTGATATGGTTTCGGAAACTGACACACGTAGTGTTAGTTGACACCTTTTAAGACTTTCTCTACCCTTATGGTCTGGTGGATTGAACGGAGAACTCTTTGGACATACGTCCAGTCCTTCGTTGTCAATCTTGACCTGTACCTTGTTGTCTGACCAAGGTTTATCCTTTTCCACATACAGTTCCGACATATAACAGTGGGACGAATAAATTGAAGATACGTCTCATGTAGTACTCTTTGTGACCTGACCTTCTTTGTGTTCGATCTTAGTTCTAACGGTCCTCTTTATAGTTATTGGAGTCTATACGTCTACTGTGGTGGGAATACCGTCTTTCACTTCTCCTCGATTTTTCGGAGAACTACTTTCACTTTCTCTTCTCACTTTTTCAACCGAATTTCGAGTTGTAAGTCTTTTGCTTCTAGTACCGTAGACCAGGGTTGTGAAGTACCGTTTAATAATATATTAATAATATCATTTATTAAGGCATTTCAAGTTTTCAAGGGACTTCGGGAATATTTGTGATGAGGACTTCCGTGATACTTGGAGTCTAACTCTTTGGATAAGATCTCCCTGTGGTCACTACCAATGGTAGCTCTGAGACTACAGTCGATACTGAAGTGGGTTGATACTCTCGGACGATGCTTCCTGTGACCTGTTCCTTGGGGTCGGGACGACTAGAGGAGTGTAACTCTGGATACCTTGTCTCTCATTTAATGTCGGTATGTCTTCTACGTTACCATGATAAACGTATAAAGTCTTGTCTCTTTACTTTAACCTTTAGTTCCCTGTCCTTCACTGGACCCCTACTTTAGTGTTGTCCTCACACGTTTTTCTGTCCACAGGCATAGTTACAAAGAAGTATAGAGTGTCGAGACCGAGTCTCGTCTCTATTTGATCATTATTCTACGTGTTTTTTTATAAGAATGTTGGAATTAGTAACTCCTATATTTTATTACATCGTGCTTATACGACTAAAAAGATATGTAATCATAATTCTCTTCCTACTTCAGACGTGATAAAAGACTCTTTTCACTTAAGGTTACTGTAAACGGAATCTGAAACCTTAGTTTTTTCGGTTATAGATTCTGTTGATGAAGTTACGGTGAAATCGATGATTTATCTTCATACTTTCGAAGGTATCCAACTTATCTCTTCTCAGAAATAATTTTCACGTAGACCTATTTTCATGTCAATGTCTCTTGTCGGTGGTTATACAAAAGAGGGTCAAATCGGAGATCCCTTGTTGTCTCTAAAAACGAAACTAAAGCTTATTACTTCTCTCTGTGTATCTTTACTTATCCTCGGTTCCTTGATTGTACCTACCTATTATTATTCACTGTTCTACTCTTACTTCAGCAATAAGTCGTTAGTCAATGATGACAAAGTCAATAAGAAATAGACACTGTTGATAAGAAGTACTATGGTTGTCCTACAAATTCAAAAATATTATTTTTAAAGTTAACTTATATATTAATACATATTAATATACACTTTCTATAAAGATTACGTAACTGGAATAATGAAGGTTTGTATAAAAGTATAATTGTATATCGGAGAACTACTTTCACTATCTCCTCTCACTTTTTCAACCGAATTTTGAGTTGTACGTTTTTCGATTCTAGTACCGTAGGTCAGGGTAGTGAAGTACCGTTTAGCTACCTCTTTGTCACCTTTGTCACCGTCTGAAATAAAAAACCTCGAGGTTTTAGTGACGTCTAACTCTGACGTCGGTACTTTAATTTTCTGCGAACAAGGAACCTTCTTTTCGATACTGGTTGGATCTGTCGTATAATTTTTCGTCTCTGTAATGAAACGGTCGTTTCCAGGTAGATCAGTTTCGATACCAAAAAGGTGATCAGTACATACCTACACTCTCAACCTGGTATTTCTTTCGACTCACGGCTTCTTGACTACGAAAACTCGACACCACAACCTCTTCTGAGAACTCTCAGGGAACCTGACGTTCCTTTAGTTTGGTTAGTTAGGATTCCCTTTAGTCAGGACTTATAAGTGACCTTCCTGACTACGACTTCTACTTATGAAACCGGTGGACTACGTTTCTTGACTGAGTAACCTTTTCTATGACTGCGACTCTTTCAAACTTCCGTCCTCCTCTTTCCCTACTGTCTCCTAGTCTGACAACCTACCGTAGTGGCTAAGTTACCTATACTCAAATTCGTTCAAGGTCCCCAACTACTACCTCTCCCTTCGGACCGTACGACGTCAGACACCCCAGTGTTTCTTGGTCTGTACTAACTCGTTGACTTGACTTGACTGACTATGGAACTGTACGGATTTTTGTTATAGGCTGTGTTTTAAAAAGGTATAGTATTACAAACAGTAGTAACGAAAATTAAAACGTATACGATTATACACACTACCATCGAGTAACACTAAAATTAGACGTAAAGGGATTACCGATTATAACTTGTACAAGAGTACATGAACAAACGGTAATTAATTAGAAGTTAATTTATAGACAAGTTTAGACACCAGGTAAATATTGAACCTAACAAACGAAAGAAAACTCACGAAAAAAAAAAAAAACTCACGAGAAATATATAAGGTCTACGTTTAAAAAAGATTCGACAACAGAGTGGAATCATTATACAAGACTCCCATCTTTAAGAATTAAAACTACTCCAATAAATAGAAAAAATAGAAAATATTTGACACGAAAACCACAGTATGTTTTTTATTTGGAAACGGATTGTATTTCCGTGTTTATAAAAGAGAATTTTCAAAACATTAAAATCTAAAATGTAAATTAAGATGGTATAAAAACTCAGTCAAAACATATTTCACGTTCTACATCTAGTATTGACCACAATAACACGTATCTATAGGTCAACAAGGTCGTACCTAACTATTTTGTCAAAGGTAAGAGTTGACTTAACGGAAACAAAGAATTTTTTTTCTTTTTCTTTTGTTTCAATTGGTATATCCATGTCCAAAGAAAGACCTGAGATCAAACACGGTAATTGCAAAAAGATAGAAAGATAGTTATGAGAGGACCAATGATATAAAAATTACGGGAAAGAGACACAATAATATAGGAGTAAAAATTATGACATCTCATGAAAATACTTTAAATATTTACGAATATCAAATAAAACCGGTTTTTTTTCGGAAATCTAATTATTTTGGATGAAGAGAGAATAATTTTTTTTTTTCACGATGGGAAAAGACTCCGAGAAGTAAAAAGTTAGTCGTCCTCAATTCTTTTGGGAAAGACTTTACTGACGATGTCCCGTTCACTGAGTCGAAGACTCTTACTTTCGGCAGGAACCCGACAGAGACAGCGAAGTAAAGGATTCTGGAGAAGGTGTAGACAAGGTCGACGGAGAAGAGTGTAGAAGAATGGTCTGATGTAGTTCTCAGACTGACGGACTCTCCTCGGTCCATTTTAGTTCCGGTTTTCTCCAGAGGTTTGTCTTGAGGAGTCCGTGTCTTTGTTCATCAGAATGAGACCGAACCATACTAAGAACATAGACCATTGTTTTAAGTAGTCTCGTTTTTGGAACGAAAGACGAAACGGGGATCTCGTACTTTTTCTTTTCGTAAAGTTGAGAAACTGTAATAAGAGGTGTTTGTGACATAAACTACTTGAAGAGATAGCACCGTACAAACACTCATCTGTGTAATGTAACTCGGTTTCCAGAAAACTGTTTTGTTAAGTTAGACAATTCTTGACAAAGACGGGTGTCGAGATGCGTCCCGTAGGAACTGGAGGAACAAGGATTCTGACATTTGTTGTCCCAAGTCGTCCCCTCGCTACTACCACATCCAGTGTCTCTCTTCTTTTAGAAGAAGATAACGTAAAAGACTAAACCCGAACTCCATCCGTTACCGCCGTGTCGGCATCACCTGTTGCTGGTGTCACTCCACTCTCCGTGTGCACCGTTTCCAGAAGAAGGCCGGGAGCTGACTCCCATAGAATTCCTACCTTCTCTATTACTCCTACATCCTTGCCTTCTGGTCCTGTTGTCCGTGTTATTAGTGTTTACTTGAATGTGGTATTGACTACTAGAGTAACTGTCACCATAGTTATGTTCTTTCAAAGTACTGACCCATTTACAGTGTCTTCTTCACGAGGTGGTGCCACGGTGTCTTCCCGTTCAACTTGTACCGGCAATGTACCTCTTGACGGTATTGCTCTGGTCAGGGTTTCCTGGGTGTCTGATTGGATCGTGTGTGCGGAAACAAGTACTCCTGACACATGGAGTCCCCGAACGTCTACCGGTGTATTGCCAGTATCGGGTAATGACACTCGTTCTTCGTTAATAATCGCCGGTTCTACCGTTTTTTCTTGTAGACTCAACGTGTCGAAGGGTTTCTATATCCGACCAATATTTTTTATTCGGGTCTTTCGTAAGCACCCTACTACTGGTCGCACATGTGGCAGAGACTCGATCTGTCGTACGAGTCTTTCTTCATGTACCCTCACACCTCCACTGCCAGTTACGTCTACTGTCACTATTGCTACTACAAGGGTCAGTCTCACTTTTACATCCACCTCTCCTTTTGGTGTTTCTCCCAATAGACCACTAAAGGTTTCTACCTCTTAGGGTCCTTCTACTTAAGACGGTGAAGACACTTCAAGAAAGAGACGTAAGACGATATAGTCACAGGATTTCGTTGTCTCTCTCCGTCAGTAGTTCCCCTTTTAAGGGTAGTTGTTAACCTGAAGTATCATTCCCTGTTACTATCGACTTAACTCACTCGGGTCAAGGGGGAAACACTGGTCGTTCGAGTACATATACTGGGGACTTATCTTTCTCTTTTGAGACCAACGGAGACACCCCAAATATGTACATTTGTGTTGGTGATCCACGTTTGAACGGGACACGTACCTCTGAAGACTCTTTTACGAGTGTCGTGACTAAAACCCTTTCCCTTCTCTCTCGGGTCTTTCTCTTTAACGGGACACAGGACTAATCATTACGCCAAATGGTGAATTTTGTTTGAGGTCCTTGTTCTCCGAATGATTACTTCGCGTCCAGTTCTTTTTCTATTTCTACTTTCAAAACCCCCCTTTACTATATCGTCTTCTTTCATAGACTTTCTACTTGAAACTAGTCAGTAGTGACCTAGACCACTATCCCGGTGGTTATTGAAAATGTGCCATAAAGTCAACTCAAAACTTAGATCTTTGGAGTTAAGTCTCTGTCTTACACCAGGTTTGTACAGTAGTGTGGGAGTTTCTTAACGTCCTGTTAAACACAACACTAGAGAGGTGACTTTAACAAGTGAGTTCAGGGCGGTGTCATTAGAAAAAACGACTGGAGTCACCAGGAAAAATTCTTACTTGAGTCCTTCTCTCTGTCCATTAACCCTCTTGTACCAAATCAAAGGTGACATCATTCTTTCCCCCTCTTGTTAAGTTCAACACTTGTTCCCTTACGTTCATACTCAACTCTCCTCCTCCTCTTTCCTCAGACGGTCGACGATCCTCAACTTAACCGAATAGTTAAAAATTTTTAAACCACTTGTGTCTTAAACTATATTAATATTCTTTATCTCACGTGAGCAAGGGAGATGGTTTTTCGGTCTCATGTGTTGGACACACCTCTTACACGTAAACTAAAACTCCGAGAGATGTCACTAGTAAGGTAACGAGAGGGAGGAAATAAATCTTAATACTCTATCTGAAAGAGAGGGTGGACGGTATTAAGGGACTTTCAACCAAAGCAGCACCAGTGAGGATGTTTTGACAAGAGAGTTTACAGTTTCTTCAGAGGTAACGATTTTCACAGTCTGAAACGAAAAAGGAGAAAGAGAAAAGGGAGACTAAGTAAAATGTGAAGACTTTTGGCACGGAGGACCTTTGTAAGAGACTGGAATCAAAGGTACTGTGGTGTGATCAAAAGAGAAAAGAGTCGTGCTTAAATCAAGAGAGGGTACTTCGACGAGTAAGGTGGATATAGCATTACCTTTACGACAAGAAACCAGTTAGGAACCGGAAACGAAAAAGGAAAGGTGTGAGAGGAGTCAAAAAGACCAATATTAAATATACAATTAACGATAGTCTAACGATGAAGATAGTAGTTAGAAAAGGAGTTTCTTAGGAGACCTAAGAAGATGAATACCCAGAACGACTGTATTATGTAAAATGAAAAAGTTTTTGATTATTTGTAAATGGGAGAATATAAACCCTGTATATGGGAGATGTAGAACCCGAAGGGACCATCGAGTCTGTCATTTCTTAGACGGACGTTTAAGTCCTCTGGGATCAAGTCAGGGACCCAACCCTTCTAGGGGACCTCTTCCTTTACCGTTGGGTGAGGTCATAAGACGGACCTCTTGGGATGCCTGTCTCCTCGGACCGTCCGATGTCAGGTACCTCAGTGTTTCTCAGTCTGTGTTGACTCGTTGATTCGTGTTCGTGAGAAATAGAATTGAAGACAGAAAGAACTACTGGAGTGGTAATAAGGTCAGTTGTTTCCAGTCGTAAAACCTCAGTGTACATGTAGTAGTAGTGTAAGTTACCTTAAGAAAGAATTTATTATAGAATACAGAGAGGGTTACAGACCTAAGTGTTACTGGGAGTATTCTGATCCCATGGTTTAGGAGATCAGTCCTTTCTTTTGGACAAGGGTAAGATTTTGTATATACCTTTACGTTACTTGATGTTTTCGGTTTCGTTAAAGATTTTTCTCAAATTTTTGAATGTGATAACGTTGACTTCTGATGTCATTAGCTCCGTCGTATCATGACCATAGTCCTATCTGTATGTCGAGTCACCTTGTTTTGTGTCTAGTTTTTACTAGGTGTATATGTGCCAGTTAATTAAAAAAATGTTTCAAAAATTTATAGAATTATTATCATAATAGTTGTTTACAACGACAATGTTTGCTAACCTATCGATCTGTCTTTTTTTATTTGGAGTTTAGAATGGAGTACGGTATATGTTTTTTTAGTTTCATTTAGTTTCTGTATCTATATTTTCAATTTTGTTTTTAAGATCTACTTTTATACACTATTTTAGTACTGGAACCTTACTCTTTTAAAGGATCTGTGTTTTATTTTGTCGTATTTGATATTTTCCTGTTTTAGTATTTGACTTGAAGTAGTTTTATTTCGAAGATACGAAGTTATCTGTAACAATCTTTTTACTTTTCCTTTCTGACCCTTTTTTATAGGTGTTATATGTATAGATTTGAACATAAGTTTACATATTTCTTAAGAATCTCGAGTTATGATTCTCTGTAAAAAATTTAACCTTTTTATAAATTTATCTGTAAAATGTATTCTTCTATATGTTTACCACTCATTCATGTACCTTCTTAAGAGTTGTAGTGTCGGAATAATCGGTGGTCTCTTTACATTTCATTGTGGGACTCTATGAGGAGGTACGGGTAAGTTTACCGATTTTAATTTTTGAACTGTTGGGGATTACAACAGTCCCTTCGTTTTCTTAACCTTGAGATTTTATAACTACCGTCAGAATATTTTGTCATGTTGGTTAAACATTTTGTCAAACCGTATAAAAATCTTTCTATTTATGTATGAATGAGGTACTAAGTTATAAAAAGGATTCATAAATGTGTTCTCTTTAATTTTGAGTACAGGTATATCTCTTCGCTTGTACTTATAGGATCTTCGGAATAAAGATTTTCGGTTTTTGACTTTTGGTGACTTTGAAAATACCACATAGACATGTTACTTTATACCGAGTCGTTATTTTCCTCGTCTAATGATTATGTTTGTTGTACTGACTAGGAAAGGTCGTAATATAATTTGGCTTCTTCAGTCTGTATTTTCTCACCTATGTTACACTAAGGTAAATATCCTGTGAGATCTTTTATATTAAAATTAGATGCGAACGTTATTTCGTTCTCCACCAATGGTCTTAACCATGTCCCTTAACTGATTTTCTTGTGATTCCTTGAAAATCCCTATTTCCCTTACAAGCGCTAATACTACCATCAATGTGTCAGTATATTTCAATTGTTTTAAGTGGTTTTACATATGGATACAACCACGTAAAACAATGTAATAAATGTCATTTGTACCACAAATAGTGTAACACATTGTAATATATCATGTTATCCTACATTACATTATATGGAGTAGATTCAACTAAAAATTTTTCTAAGAGTAAACCGGTTTTTATTCTAAGATACCGACGTTTAGACAGTGACGATCTAGGTGTCAAGAAATCCCCGAGTGACACTACATCCTTCGTACCCTTAACCGACCCTGAACCCCTCAGCCTTGGACTACACCTTAGACGATTACAGTATTGTATACCAGAGCCCCTGAAGGGACTACCGGGTCACCAATCTTCCGTTACCGTGGGGTGAGGTCATGAGAACGGACCTTTTAGGGTACTTGCCTCCTCTGACCTTCCGACGTCAGGTACCCCAGTGACTCCCAGCCTGTGCTGACTTGCTAAAGTGAAAGCGAAAAGTGAAAGTACGTAACCTCTTCCTTTACCGTTGGGTGAGGTCGTAAGAACGGAACTCTTAGGGTCCCTGCCCCCTCGGACCACCCGACGGTAGATACCCCAGCGTGTCTCAGCCTGTGCTGACTTCACTGAATGATCATCGTCATCATCACGTCCCCCGTACCCAAGTTAGGGAACAACCCCTTGATTCTAGGGTGTACGCTGTACCCCACCGTTTTATCTTTTTTTTTCTTTTCTTTTGGTTTTGCGCACACCAGAACCCGTTTGGCAAATTTTAAAAAGAACCACACCGAGATACTATCCTTCTTTGGTAGGTTCATAAAAAATTGTCAGTTGTTTTTGTTTCTTCTTTTGTCACGCTCTGCTACCTTCTACCTTTCTGTCTTTAATAAAGATGTAATAGGAGCCCTTTTATTCTTGTAACTTTGTCGTCTTATGTTACTTTTCTATCTTATCGATTACAAAATTAGTCCTTCTAATGTAAGGTTTATCTTTTTCTCTTTTTTTTCGAACTTCTACACTTCTCTTGACGGAAATGTTCTTTTCTTTGATAATGTCTCACATAACTATAAATGTTGTTTAGTACATACAATAAATTTAACCTCACTTGAACAATCCTTCACTCTTCCTTGAATTTTTGTACGTTGAAACCGGTTGGAGTGTTTTTTATAATGTACGTTTAATAAGAACGTTTTTGTGTTTTTGAGATAATGGAGGAGAGGTCTCTGGAACTTTGTGTTTAAAGTTCTAAGGTCCCTGAGAAATTTTTAGAGATTAATAACATCGATAGACTTCTTCGGTCTTTTTCTTTTTGTGAACTAGTATCCTACCCTTTCTTAGACGGTCCGGCGCGAAAAATAAAAAAAATTTCTGTACTCGGGTCAACCGTACAGAAACGTCGAAGGGTAGGGTCTTGAGGTCTAGGACCGGGCCTTTCCTACGTCCTTGTGTTCCCCGATCTCGAACGAATTCCATTCTGTGTGTATGTCCACTGGGTTCGTGTGACGTTTGAATTAGACTTTCGTAGAGGTCTTCGTCTTTCGGGACCACGAAGAAACCCCGAAATGTTAGAATGTTAGTGAAAGAGAGAGAGACCTATCCTGACCTCGAATCTCTGTTTCTCCGTGTACTGTGCGTGTGACCGGGACTTTCAATGCAGACATCCTCCTCCTCTTCCTTTTGCATATTTGAGTCTGTAGCACTCTTCTTAGAGGTTCCTTTTCGGTACAACTGATCGGGTCAAGAGGTCCCAGAGAAAAGGAGTCTGGAAGGGCTCACAGAGTTCCCTTACTTATCTCAGTCTAAGGTCTGTCCACAGTTCCCTAGAATAATTTTTCTCCTGAAATAAAAAAAGGTTTACCAACCACTAAACACTAGGACTTCGGTAGGAGAGTCTACCACAGAGACGGGGATAGTACCTGAAATCTTCTACCCTCTAATCGGAGATGTCACGAAGGTTCTTTCCCGTGAATTCATGTGTTTGTCATAAAGGGTTCCTGTGAGTAAACAATTATTTAAGGTAAAGGTAAAATCGTTCTGTCTAAAAGAATCGGACTCATAATCGTCGATCTGAGGAAGACCCTCTGAAAGGTTGTTCATACAGTACGAGGACCGTAAGTCTCAAGGGAACACAACAATAACAAATCAACGATTCAACACAGGTTGAGCACAGGGGTACCTGACATCGGGTGGTCCAGGGAGACAGGTACCCTAAAACGTCCGTTCTTAGGATTCACGTAGTGGTAAAGGAGGAGTCCCCTGACTTGGGTACCGGAGGACAGAAGACGTAATATTCGTCTAAGAAATGGAGGCCTCGGTAGGTACCGAGGGATAGAAACGGGTTACGGGTGAGGAGACCTGACTAGGTTTAGGGAAAGGGGACTCGTAGGAAGTTCTGAGAAGGTTCTGACGTCGTTTACTACAAAATTAAAAAGGTGAACTAGATACGAATAAGGAGGGAAAGGATGTACCTTCAATGTTATACCACATTTGCGAAATTACATGAAAAGGAAGGAAGAATATGGAATACCATATTCCAGTAAGATAGTCTGATCTATACATGTGGAGGTTAAATTGTGTATTTAGGGTCCTAGTATTAGTTCGTCAGTACAATTGATACTGTGGACAAAGATAGGTCAATATACAAGAGTTCGGAGGTCTCGTAAAGTCACCTTCAGTCTTATTCCCTGAGAAATTATCGGGGTTTAGGACAAGATATAACAAAGTTCAGGTCATTAGAGAACAAAGTCAGAAAAGGAAAATGTCTCAAATGTCACTGGAACTATTAAAAGTATTAGGAACTGAAATCTTCAATAGGCTTCGTGTAAGTATTTAAGAAATCAATTAGGAGTCAATAGAGGCTGTAACCCGAAGGGACCACCGAGTCCCGACTTCTTAGGTGGACGGTTCGTTCTCTACACCTAAGTTAGGGACCAAACCTTTCTAAGGGACCTCCTCCTTCACCGTTGGGTAACGTCATAAGAACGGACCTCTTAAGGTACCTGTCTACTCGGACCACCCGATGTCAGGAACCCTAGTGTTTTCTCAGTCTGTACTGAATCTCTGATTTGTTGCTGTTGTCAGAGGTTGTAGAGACGAGGGAGGATCAAATTCAAAGAGAGTCCGGACTGTTTCCGTTATGGTAATGACTAAAGGTAAGGGGGTTGTGAACTCTAAAAATTGTTCTAAAGTTTAAATATCCTTTCAACGTTCATATGATGTTCCTTGAGGATGTATGAGAAAGGACCTAAGTGGTTAACAAATATAAAACGGAGTAGACAGAGAGGATTTAGATTGAGATTTCCTCAACTCTCATTCAACCTATGTAGTGCGGGGATGTCGGAATTTATGAGGAAACTTTCAAAAGATTCTTTTTCCTTTAAGATAGTGTGTCGTGTTACTTTAATGTTTCTGTACCTCAGTTCTTGGTGACAGTGAGTAGAGTTGTGAATGACCGTCCTTTGTCTTTAATCTGGGTCTAAAGTCAAGACGTATAGTGTTATGGTTACGAAGGGGAAGGTTTTACATTTTATAGTATGGGGAAGGCTAAGAAGGATTGGGTCATTACGAAAACGGGTTCCCGGACTCTTTCTTATTGAATAAAATCTTTTCTTTCTCGTTCTCCTCTTAATCTCGGGGGGTTGGAATGGAGAAGAGGAAGGTGGACTAGTTCCTGTAATAAAGGGTTTCTTCGATTAGAGGACTCAATTACTAGTGGGTTACGAGTACAGGTAGATCTTTTAGATGTTTCTAAGTAGGGGTAAAAAGGGTACAGGGTTTATTAAAGAGAATGAAAGGAAAAATGACAACGAGTTGATAGAAGGGTCCATTCTGATTCATGGTGAAAGAGAAATTTAAGGAAGGGGGAGGAGTTTAAATGTCTTTTCAACTTTCACGTTATGTTTCTTGAAAAAGAACTTGGTAATCTCATTCAAAAACTCTGTCTCGAATAGTGGAAATTTATGAAAGCATCAGGGATGTTTGTTCTTGTAAGTGGATGCATGGTGTTTCGGTAGTGGGGTTAGTCCTTTCATTGTGACTGAGTGATAGAAGATTAGGAGTCTAGGGTAAGTCACAAAACGGTCCACAGGTTTTGTATTTAGGTCGAGTCTTAGTTCGAAACGTAAATAACCGTACGAAACAATTAGAAGAAATCAAATCTTGTCAGAGAGTCGTTAGGGAACAGACAGGATTGAACCTATAAAGGTTTCTAATGTTCAACCCATAAAATAATTTTCAGAGACTTCAAATTAAACAGATTACAGAAGAGTACTAATCTTCGTCCAATACCTAGAAACCGTCCTGTCTTCACTGCAACGCGAAAAAGTGACGTACGATAGTTCTCCGTGTACCAAGACTCAATAGGGTGAAGATTACTATGGGTCGACCTAACGAATTTCACCGTATTCAGTTCTAAGAGATGAAACTTCATGAGAAAGAGAATTTTAATTATTTTATAAAAAGTCCCTCCATCAAAACTATTAACAAACTATTTATGTAAAAGGACAAGAAATAGTTAATAAATATATATATAGTAAAATACTAAGTAACAAATGTAACAAATAAGTTATATACTATTAATAAAACTGTTAAATATAACTAAGAATTCAATAAAAGTCAAACGAGTCACTTTAGTGGAAGTTCGACTGAAACCACAGGAAAACTGTGCAAGTATAATAAGAAACTAGTAAAGGAAAAAAAGACCAAAATTTTTATTTTCAGGTCTGAGAGACAAAGGGACGGACTCTGGATCTTAATTGGTAAAGGGGTTCGTAATGACCAAGAAAAATGACTATACGTCATATATCTTTCCTTCAAAACCTAGACGAAAGTCCGTAAACGTAACCTTTGTCGAACCTTTGTACACTGAGTTTATGTGTGTGTGTGTGTGTGTGTGTGTGTGTGTCACTTTTAGTACTCAAGTGTCGTTATAGAGGTTAAAGATAGACAAGGGAATAGAGAAGTGAATAACATTAAGGTGTTTAAATATAATTGTAATATTAAGTTGTTTATAGATTACTCAGGGATTCTATATATACTTCGTTTCACGATCTACTACCCACCCTAGAGTCTCTATTCCTATTTTATCTTATAAAACACTCTAAAACATTCCCACAAATCTCCTTATATGTTTATTGATATGACACTCTATTATAACATTATTGTCTTTTTACGGTATTATTACTGAAAGTTCTTGAATGAGACATTTTTCGTGACACATAGACGACCGGTGATTTTGGAGTGTTTCCCACCGTTGAATATAATGATATGTGTATACTCCTCAATTTACAAGTTTGTCAAAGTCACAAACGAACTCCAAGGTTTAAATCTTTACTCTCACGAGACGAATCTCAGGTATAAACAGGTTAAGGTTTTAGAAAAAGGAAGTAGTGATACCGTAAGTCTTCTACCTTTATAGGGTAGACAGTCCGCTAGTCCTTTCTGAAGTACTCCGTTTACCGTATATTCTATCTGAAAGTTCTTGACCCCAAAACTCTTTGTCTATACAGACTTTCGATGAATCTAATGTCTCTTCTCTTACTTAGTTTCTTAAATTTCCCCTCTGGGTCCCGTATATAAGTTTTCATCTTCTGAAACTTACGTGTTATCTTAAACACTTCCTTCATTCTGTTCTGGTTATCTAACCTTTTCTTGACATTTACCAAGATCTGGGGTCCTTTTACTCAGACACAAAGTAAGTTCTATGTTTTCCATTGGATTCGGGTTGAGGTGGTGACTTGGATTGGTTCCAATAGTCTTCTTACTGCTACACCTCTTGACGAAGGTCCTTCACTGTCAATCCCAGACCGGTCGAAAGTCTTAATCTTCTCTTCTTTTTCTCTAAGACTTTCCGTTAATGACTTAGTCCCGTTACTCGGACCCTCCGTTCTACTTCATTTCCCCTACTCCATGACTGGTTTTGTTTTCCCCTCACCAGTCCTCCTCTTCTTGGTTTTATTCTACATCTCGTCAACTTACCCTAAATTTCACCTTATCTACCTTATTATAGATACGTATTTGTTGAAGTCAAACTTTATACCTTCCCTCTCGTTCCAACTCAATAACATTGAGGTTGTGAACTACCAACATTGAGGTTATGTTTTCTTTACCTCCAATGATCTATATCGGGTCGTTTTTTCGGTGAGAGATTAGATGTTTTGGATTTATGACGTACCGTGTGTTCTCATCAAGTAATTTTAACACAAATGTAATTTTTTTACACAAATCATTTGTATGTGGACTTACCTACACTTCCGTCATAGTGGTGTATGTTTGTGACTTGGAGTGGAACTGTTCGAACCCCGTCTTCTCTTGTTTCGACAGTCTAAGACTGTAGACTTCTACCACTTACTCCCAGACCCTCCAGTTCAGTATTCCTCTTTCCCCTTTCCTTTTCCCTTTCTACTTTCTACAGAGTCTTGTTAAGAAATCTTTGGTCTCCACCACAAGGGGTAACGAGACTTAGAGACATCGTTTCACGACCGTACAGTATGACTTAATCATTGTCTCTCCACCTAAGACACCGATGTCGTCTTTGGTCTTAGGGTCTTATGGGAGTGTTTATCTGACGGAGTGTCTTCTTATTCTCCTTTTCTTCAGGGACGGGGGTGTCGAGTACTCTCCGGACTCAAGTCCGTCTGAGGGGAGGGTGGGTGTACCGAGTCCTTGAGGGTCGTCTCGTGTCCCGGTAACCGTTTCCCCGGGGACCTCTCACCTTAGTCCGGGAAGACTACACCGACCACGCCGGAGAATAGAGTGGGTATTGTGGTGTCGAGGTGTGGTGAGAGAGGGCCGTGTCTTAGACCCAGTGTCACCTCACCTCGAGACCGACAGGAGATATAGATTATTCATCGGGAGGGAAGGGGTGGTCGCCGTGGTGCCCCGTCCGGACCTTTTAGTGAGTGTGTAATAACCACGAGAGGTAGGGGAGTGGGTGGGTCTCCACTTATATTTGGGACTTGTCGGACTCTGAGAGATGAATCCACTCAGTCTTCGACCGATCTATTGGTTGGTGACCCAACAGACGATGTGAGTACGACCAGTGGGGACGAAGAGATTGTCGGGGTCCGGTTCTTGTATCGACGACGATACCCAGAGACAATGGTGGAGGGTCTTCGGAAACGAGTCCGTCCAATCTTCTAGTCCCACGTATTCAGATACACCATCCTTTTCACACTTACCTCTCTAGTACCCTTCCTTTCTGATCTCCAATAATTTATGTACTGACTTAAATACTGAAGAGGATAACTGTAAAATTCACTTTTAACAACATCGGAGAAGAAAGAGAGTGTCTGTACTTATCCTTCCACAAATAAAAAAGGATTTACCAGATCATTGTGAGTACACTCGAACTAGTGTGTCGACCTCTTTGGAGACATCTTGAAGTGAGACACGGAAACACGAATAGGACTGGAGAGGAGTACAGAGTTCGGAAAAGAGGATGTCGATGTCGGTTATTTTGACTCTACTGGAAAAAAAAAAAAAAAATGACGTGACGTAGAAGTGACGACACCCGTCCGAAAGAGATCAACGTAGTTCGTCCCCGAGGAGAAATCTCCGTCCCGTACCCGAAGAGTAACACCACCGAGAACAACGGCTCGTGTCCGAGATCCGTGAACCCGAAGTCGTCAACTTCGTGTACCCGAGACATCGACACCGGTGTCCGAATCACCGGGGTATCGTACACCTTAGAAGGGTCTGGTCCCGAGTTTGGACACAGGGGATGTAACCGTCCGTCTAGGAATTAGTGAGTTGGTGGTCCCTTAGAACTCTACTAACGAAAATTCGGATCCTGACCTCTCATCTCACAATAGAACACCCGCTGTTCTAAAAGAGGTCCCAGATATTCCTCAAGGAACGGGTCCACCCGTGGACCCGGTCATTCCTCAGTAGGAGACCATGACGGTCTAAGACCCAGTTGTCCGTCGAAACCCACTCTTTCCCTGAGGTTGTCCCAATGAGACACTCCTGAGTGGGGGATAACAGGACCCCTTCCTAGTCTTAAGGATAACTCCACCCAAACTAGTCTCGGTCCGGAAACACCCTCCCTAACCTAACCCCTAAAAATAGACAGGTAGAGATCTTCCCTGACCGTCCGAACGCATATCTCCATAGAGGGAGACTGGGTCTCAGGACCTCGCCACCCGTCACTTGTCACTTTACGTCCTAATGCACGACTGGTCCGTAGTCTTCAGCTCGACTTTAAGACAAGGTTGTCCTGTTTCTATCGCTCTTCCTTTTAATGGGTGTCCTTTCTGGTCGAGATTTCAGTTAATGTGACTAGGGGATACCGATAACGATAAAAGAAACTTTGTAGGATAGATAACTTTACGAATTAAATGTCATTTTCGTGTTACTGAAGATCGTAAACAAGTTATAAAAAAATACCGAGGTTTGTAGAAAATAAATTCCGAGTATAAAAACTCAACACAACAATAAGTCTTTTATTCTTTATTGGTCACACGTTATTTTTGTTTTAGACAACATTCTCTTTTTTTTTTTTCATTGCCCAAATTGAAGATGATCATTCTCTTTTAAAACCTGAAGGGTGAGTTTCCTCGAATAAAATGAATAAAATGAGTGTTGATAAACAGAGACACCTTGAAGTGACTCCTGGACAATGAACCCTAAAGGTCCTGTGTCAATCATCTTTGTCTTCCAATCTTGTCCAGTCCCCTACGACATGAGTGATTCTCGATACCGAGGAGGAAGGAGACCTCATGTAGGGGTCTCGACTAGATTATTTTATGTGTAGACCTTTGGTCCCCTTGTGTCGACAGACCCCGGCGTATCAGGTGCCGTTTAGAAGTGGAGGTCATCGGGAACTCACGGACGTACGATTCAACCGAAGTCACGACGGGTCGAGAAACACTATGATACCTGACATCGGGCGGTCCGAGGAGACAGGTACCCTAAGAGGTCCGTTCTTATGACCTCACACAACGGGTATGGGAGGAATCCCCTAGAAGGGCTGGGTCCCTAACTTGGGTGTAGAGTACGGAGGACGTAACCGTCCGTCCAAGAAATGGTGATCGTGGTGGACCCTTCGAGAGATATCGGGGACCTTACGGTATTTTATTAATAACTGGATTGTCACAGGGTTTCAGTAGTTCTTTTATTAAAAATTATTGAGAGTACAGTGGAAACGAATTTTAGGGAGATTCTAAGGGTCCGTGAATATCGTCTTCAATTTATAAAACCGTTCTTTGTACTCAACGATTTCCTAAACTGAGGAACAGACTTCCGGGACGTTTATTTTATAAGTCGGATAACTAACCATATATTAGATACAGTTACTATAACGTTAATTATAGACCCTTTATCACTTCTTGTCCCCTCGGAAGACGTTATAGGTACTCCAACGTTTCTTAGTCTGTATTGAATCACTGATTTGTTGTTGTTGTTTTTAATATTAGTTGTTATGTAGTAAACAACATAATAACACTAATTATTATTACATTATTTATTATAATTATCGTAGTATATAAAATCATCATAAAATCATATACAATTATAAAATAATAATATATTTTATGATATTAATTATCATAATCACTTGAGATATATAACGAGTGATATAATAATAACAACAAAAACACACTTTGTGTAGGGTGCGACAGAACAAGAATCAACCACGAATCCCTCTCACCCAAAAGTTAAGACAGTTGAGGAAACGGTTTGTCTTTTCTCGTTTTCTAAGATCTAAGTCCTCCCTCATCAGGGTCAAGTCGTGTAGTGTCCCCGTGACCGGAATCAAACGTCTCACCTCAGTTACTTCTAGTCTTTTGTTCCTTGTCGGTTCCCAAATGAGGTGGAGTGGTAGGAGAGGGAAGGTGGTTTTCAACTTTGGTTGGATTCTCTTCTGCATTATCCACTACTTTCCGTATCCGTGTCCGTGTCGTGTTGCATTACTTTTTTCTTCTAAAGCCTTTCTGTACTAGTTCAATCTCAATAGTAGACTCGGATGTCTAAAGGATTTTTGACTTCTTCTCGACGATGTTACCCAAAGAATATTCAGTCCAGGGTACTCGGAGGGGTGGTGCATCATCCCCTTTTTCATTCATTTGGTTCTTTCCGTCCACAAAATGACTATATACTTTATAAATCGAAGAGAAACAATAGAGGACCGAATTGATATCCAAAAGACAAATACTATGTAGAGGGGAACTAAAATATAGAACTTATGTTATAAGTTTATTTTCTGTACTAGGAGGGACAAGATAAATTAATTTATATTACTCTTATTGAAAGAAGTTTGTAATTTGATTGTGTTTAAGACTTCCTTAACCCGTCTCTCTTTTCTATACACAAAGTAAAATATATTTTCATATTAGAAGATTAGTAATGTTTATATATACTTTCGACGAGTCAAGTCAAGTCAAGTCAAGTCAGCGAGTCAGGACAAGCTGAGAAACGCTGGGGTGCTTAGCGTCGTACGGTCCGGAGGGACAGGTAGTGGTAGAGGACCTCAATTGAGTCTGAGTGCAGGTAGCTCAGGTACTACGGTAGGTCGGTAGAGTAGGAGTCAGCAGGGGAAGAGGAGGACGGGGGTTAGGGAGGGTCGTAGTCTCAGAAAAGGTTACTCAGTTGAGAAGCGTAGTCCACCGATTTCATGACCTCAAAGTCGAAATCGTAGTAAGGAAGGTTTCTTTAGGGTCCCAACTAGAGAAAGTCTTACCTGACCAACCTAGAGAAACGTCAGGTTCCCTGAGAGTTCTCAGAAGAGGTTGTGGCGTCAAGTTTTCGTAGTTAAGAAGCCACGAGTCGGAAGAAGTGTCAGGTTGAGAGTGTAGGTATGTACCGGTGTCCTTTTTGGTATCGGAACTTATCTGCCTGAAATCAGCCGTTTCATTACAGAGACGAAAACTTATTTCATAGAGCCAACCAGTATTGAAAAGAAGGTTCCTCATTCGCAGAAAATTAAAGTACCGACGTCAGTGGTAGACGTCACTAAGATCTCGGGGTTTTTTATTTCAGACTGTGACAAAGGTCATGAAGGGGTAGATAAAGGGTACTTCACTACCCTGGTCTACGGTACTAGAAGCAAAAGACTTACAACTCGAAATTCGGTTGAAAAAGAGAGAGGAGAAAGTGAAAGTAGTTCTCCGAAAAATCGAGGAGAAGTGAAAGACGGAATTCCCACCACAGTAGACGTATAGACTCCAATAACTATAAAGAGGACCGTTAGAAAAAAGGTCGAACACAAAGAAGGTCGGGTCGCAAAGAGTACTACATACGACGTATCTTCAATTTATTCGTCCCACTGTTATATGTCAGAACTACATGAGGAAAAGGATGATCCTTGGTCAGACAACAAGGTACAGGTCAAGATTGACAACGAAGGACTGGACGTATGTCTAAAGATTTCTCCGTCCAATCCACCAGACCATAAGGGTAGAGAGAGTCTTAAAAGGTGTCAAATAACACTAGGTGTGTCAGTTTCCGAAACCGTATCAGTTATTTCGTCTTTATCTACAAAAAAACCTTGAGAGAACGAAAAAGATACTAGGTCGCCTACAACCGTTAAACTAGGGACAAAGGAGACGAAAAAAATTTGGTCGAACTTGCAGTTCCTCAAGTGCCAAATGCATAACGACTTCGGACCGAACCTCTTAAAACTCGCAATGAAATGATCGCACACTCTACTCACGTTAACACACCATCAAACTCGTAAGAAACCGTAACGAAAAGAAACCTTAACCTTACTTTTGACTGGAAAAGGTCAGGACACCGGTGACGACTCAAAAGAACACCATATAACTGACGTCGTGAAAGTGTCGTAGTAGAAAGTCCTAAACTTTGTCGAGTTAACCTTAAGGTAGTGGAGGTGATCGAAACAAGTATCACTACGAAAGATTCCGGGTGAACTGAAGTGTAAGGTTCTGTAGACCAAGATCCATCACTAGTGTAGTAGTACTGACAGACCATTCCTCGTCTTCGACACGAAACGACCTCGTCGTCACTTCTCTATGGGGTGCAGGTTCCATTCTCTTTGGGTTCATTCTGCCATCCACAACGTTCTCCCGTAGTCTCCCGTCTGTGTGACTTTGGTATGAGTGTCTTTTGATCAGTCAGATTAGTGTGACCCTGGTCGAAACAGATTGAGTTACTTTGGTTCGGTACGGACGCCCCGTTGGGTTCTGTCCGCCCAGTACCACCTCTCTAGACTGTCTTGAACCAGGTGACCTCTTCCCTTGCCGTTCGGTGAAGACATAAGAACGGAACTCTTGGGGTACTTGTCATCCTTTTCCGTTTTACTATCCTATGGTTTTCTCCTTGAGGGGTCTAGTAATCCACGGGTCATACGATGACCTCTAGTCTTCTTTTTATTGATGTCTTTCTTGCTTCCCTACCTCGGTTACGTTTTTGTTTTGGGTCGACACCTACACTGACCACTATCTTCGTTCCAGACTACGACATTTCTCGTTATAACGTATCCTTGGACCTTACAGTCCAGGTACTTAGTTCCGTTTAACCTTCACCAGTTTGTTCTCTACCGTTCCCACTTGCAGCTGTAAGATCCTTAGTCGCTTGATTTTACCTGACCTTACCACTTAAATTGAGTCTACTGGTAATATAGATGATGACACCCGTCCTTAGGGAGTCTTCTTTACCTCATCGGTAGTACCAGTTGTTTTCTCAGACTTTACGTCATGAACCTACGTTAGAGTTTTTACTGTCTTACTAGAGACAAACAGAGGTTCCGTTTGGTAAGTTATAGTGTCAATAGGTTCAGATACGGGGTTGGTCATTACGACTTCTTCGACTTCGACTTACCAAAATACCTCTGGATTTTCTGGAAAATCTTGATTGTGGGGGTTTTTCTACAGGAAGAGTAATATCCCCTGACTTTACGTTTTCATCCTTCAGTTCTTTGTGGACCTCATTGTCCGTTTAAACCGGAACCTTACGTCTTACTTCGTCCCGTTACTGATTTTCTCAAAACGGTTCTTTTACGTGACCAGTATCGTTTGTGGGAGAAGGTTGTTGTGTTCTCTTCTGAGACGTGTACCTGTAGTGGTCTACCAGTTGTGGCTTTAGTCTGACTACTATAAGAAACGTCGGTTTCTACCTCTTCGAGATATGTCAGTTGTTTTTGTTCTCGTCCTCGACTGACACCGAGTCTAGTACTTGAGGAATAACGGTTTAAGTCTGAATTTAACTTCTTTCATCCCTTTTGGCGATGTGGTAAGTCCATACTAGATTTAGTTTAGGGAATACTAATATGTCACCTTCACTCTTTATCTAAATTCCCGGATCCAGACTATCTGTCTCACGGACTACTTGATACCTTACTTCAAACACTGTAACATGTCCTCTGTCCCTAGTTCTGGTAGGGGTACCTTTTCTTTACGGTTTTTCGTTTTACCGACAGACCCCTCCTGAATGTTTATCGACACTTCTCTTCTCCACTTTTCGTTTCCTCTTTTCCTTTCTATATCCGTAGATTTACGTCTCAAGGTTTCTTATCGTTCATCTCTATTCTTTCGGAAGAAGTCGCTAGTTACGTTTCTTTATCTCCTTTTGTTGTCTTACCCTTTCTGATCTCTAGAAAAGTTCTTTTAATCTCTATGGTTCCCTTGTAAAGTATGTTTCTACCCGAGTTATTTCCTGTCTTTACCATACCTGGATTGTCTTCTTCTTCTATAATTCTTCTCCACCGTTCTTATGTACCTTCTTGACATGTTTTTTCTACTTTCGACGAGTCAGTTTAGGTTGAGAAACGTTGGGGCACCTGACATCGGACGGTCCGAAGAGAAAGGTACGTCAAGAGGTCCGGTCTTATGACCTCACCTATCGAGAAGGGAAGAGGTTCCCTAGAAGGGTTGGATCCCTAGTGGGGTCCAGAGGCCGTAACGTCCGTCTAAGAAATGACTCAGTGGTCCTTTCCGGTATACCGCGATCGTCATTTCTTAGGTGGACGGTCATGACCTCTGCGTTCTCTGTCTTCAAGTCAGAGAACTAACCCTTCGAGGGGACCTCTTCCTTTACCATCGGACGAGGTCATAAGAACGGTCCTTTTTAAGGTACCTGTCTTCTCGGACCACCCAGTGTTTCTCAACCGGACACCGGGTACCCAGTGTTTCTCAACCTGTGCTGACTCGTGTCTCGTGTGTGTGTATGTATGTATGTGTCTGTGTACACCCCGACGGGACCACCGAGTCTACCATTTCTTGGACGGACGTTACGTCCTCTGGGGCTAAGTTAGGGACTTAAGTCCTTAAGGGGACCTCTTCCTTTACCGATGGGTGAGATCATAAGACCGGACCTCTTAAGGTGCCTGTCTCCTCGGACCGTCCGATATCAGGTGCCCCAGTGTTTCTCAGTCTGTACTGACTAGTTGATTGTGAATATATATTAGATTCTTTTTTCTTTCCCTAAGAAATATAGGTCTTTTGTCTTGTAATTTTTAGGTTTTGCAGACTTTGGTTTTTGTGTCGGTAATGGTAAATAAGTCAGGGTACATTAATTAAGAATAAGACGAACTAGAACCCACTCGTCAAAATATTTGGACAGTCAAAGAGATAATCTCAAGATCTTTATGGTTGAGTCAGGTCACCATGCCAGAGTTTTAATACATTCGATTCGGTAGTCTTAGGAGATCGGGTCTCAAGAACGGTATCAGAAAAGGTTCCCAGAGACTCTTCTGTTTCGTAAGACCGGTATCTATTACCGTTTATGAAGGTCCCTTCTTAGTCTCGTTTTGTTTTAGACAGACACCCACTATTTCATAAATTTTACCGTACCAATTCTAGACCATTGTCAATTCAATTATTCTTATAAACCAACAAAGGTACTGTGAGTTGTAATATCTTATTAATGATCTTACCACTAACCTGTAGAGTACCTACAGGATTAAAGATCCTTTAATTATGTTGAAGACTTTATGAAGGTAAATATAAATGGGTATGTTTATATAGGATTTAATTATAGTGAAGAATAAACCTTCTCCTGTTCGGAAAGGTACGTTATTAGATTGGACAGTTTATTTGGTTTAATCATATTGTAGAGAGAAAAGTGTTCCACTCTCTTGTTTAGGGAACTCTGAAAGGTACCTCAGAAACCTTATTCAGTCAAACCTCAATTCTATTAAAGTAAATCCTAGACTGAACCCCTTCCGTTTTAACAGTTTTCACCTTTTTTTTATGGGAATCAAGAAACTTTTCACTATTCCGAACCAAAAGAATTTATTAGTTCCTATTCCAATTGTACTCTGTATACTTTAATACGACTATTTTTAGAAACAAAGAATCTACCTACTGAATTTTCCATTTCTTTTTATAAAACGTTAGATAATTCTTGTTTGGTTGTTAGGTTCTTTTGACGATATAATCATCTTTCTTTTTGTCTAAGATCAAAACGTGACAATGTAAAAACTCGAATAGAAATTTTGTGGAATGTTTATTTAGGTAAGTTAGAATCGGTCGAATTGGTGTGTATTTTAATGAAAAGGAGATTTAGAGGATATTGAAAGATATAGGTAAGTTAAAAAAGGGGGTATAAAAAGAGAAAGAGTGAGGCCCTGTTTATCAGTAAGGTGAAATCCTGTTTTAATAAGATGAAAAGGAAACGACTTCTGTGTATGAAGTGTATAACGTTTGAAAAAGAATAACTTCGTATAGGATGAAAAGACATGTGAAACGGACTTTTTCAATAAGGGAATAATAAAAACCATCAAAATAAAAGTATGTGAATAATATTAAAAAATCTATAATCATTGGGAAGAACGTGTCTTTTTTTAGATCCTTCATTTGTTAATACTTGACGGACAGTGTATAGTCATAAGAGACCATCTGATTGTTTAAAAGACTTAGATGTTAAAATATCCAGATATAAAGGAGTATAAAAAGTTACACCATTTTTCTTGTATGACTGTCTACGTTTATATAAATCTAAGAGATATTGTATGTTTTAAGTTTTCGTTTTTCGTGTATTTGAAGTTACATATAAGTGATTACTTAATAAATCGTCAAGTCCAATGAATCTTTACCAACTCTACAAATCACTTATAGGTAATGAACCGTATTGAGATTCTAACATCCAATGTTTTTTTTTTCTAAAACCTTTGATTAAAATCCGTCTGTGTTTGAAGGGTAGTAGAGCTTAATAAAGGGACAATTGATAAAAATGTCAGGTATAACGTCCCCACCG